>JAYEPQ010000006.1:35329100-35929100 GCA_036321105.1 Dracaena cambodiana
TGATGCCCGATAAAGTGGTAGTCAATCTCAATATGTTTGGTGCGCTCGTGAAAAACATCATTGTGCTCAATCTGAATAGCACTCTGGTTGTCATAGTAGAGAGAAGAACAAGACAATGGAGGGGTAGCCAAAAGACGATGCAACCATAGAAGCTCAGCAGTAGTATTAGCAAGGGCACAATACTCAGCCTCACTAGTAAATCGAGTGACAGCTATTTATTTCTTACTTCGCCAAGAAATAATAAGTATCATATATTGTATTTTCCTCCCATACTTTAACTATTTTTGTATATAAATAAATGCTACTCGGGTATTTTTAGTATCTTTTTTTAGATGATTCAATTCATAAAAAGAGATGGTATGAGATCAGAGTTGGAGTAAGAAATCAAAGTCCAAAAAGTTTCTAAAGTGGGCAAGACTACGAAACTACGATACTGCAGAGAGTCAAAGTACAATACAGTCATCAAAATAAACTCCAGAGGAGAAAATACTCGAGCGGAAGAAATCAAAAATTAATTCATTAATTCTACCGCTAATTAGTGGTTTTAGCCGCTAAATGGTGGCCCAAAGTGGGCCCCAATATCTGAATGTTCTCCGTGACTTCGTTGTAATATTGTAGTTTCACAATTGTAATAGAATTGGGTTTGGTTTTCCGAAGTCTATATATTGGCCGTATCCTTGTATTCTAGAGAATCCTGTAAGTTTTGTACTCGTTTTTAATTTAATAAAATTAGAGTTTTGCTGAAGGGGTGACGGCCACAATACCGTGCTTCAGAGGTAAGTCATTGCTTTTAATTCTTTAGTTGATTTTTAGATAGAGTTAATTGCTTTCTAGTATAGATTTATTCGCTTCCTAGATTAGATTTTATAGTGTTCATGAATAAAAATTTTATTTTGCTAATTAAAAATATAAGTAGCTAATTTTTTTTAGCCCTAAGATGTAGATGAAATTAGTTTAATAGATCTAACATGAATTTATCTCATCTTCTACCTAAAAAGAAATAAAGTTATGATTTTTCTATAAATAAATAAAAGATAGAGTTCACAAATCATAATTCTTTGATAGATTATGTTTAATTAATATTTTGATAATCTATACTTAGATGAAGTTTGGAATTCTTATTCTTTGTTTATTTTTAAAATTATCAATAGAGATTTTCTTATAAATAAATTGACTTGAAAAAACTTGTAAATCTGATTTCTTTAATAGGTTATACTTAAGTTCAGTCTTTTGATAGCCTATGCTTAGATTAGAGTTTGAAGTTTATTTCTTTTCATTTGCTTATGAGATTTTCTACTTGATATGATTTGTTTTTAAGAAAGTGTTATTTTTGATGATCTACACTTGCACATCACTTGATAGGTCATACTTAGGGGCACTTGATTAAAATAAAATTAAAAAAAATCACATTTTTAATATGTTACTTAACAGTGCATATTTAAAAAGATAGGAAGAAAGATATAATTTATTATTAGGCTATTATTCTAATAGATTCGAAATCCTAAACTAATCTCTAGAATTTAAAACTCATCCTTCCAACTTAGAATTCTTTATTAATCTATTAGAACTAAAGAAATAGTAAGAATTACAAAACACCTGAGATCTCTGTGGGACGACCTATTAAGCGCTACAACCGACACTGTACGCTTGGAGTAAATTATCACATCAAATTTTTGACGCCATTGCCGGGGATCGACAGTATTTTTTCTTGCTTTTTCTAACGTTTTATAGGTTAACAATGTGTGTTGAGTGTGCAGGGAGTAGAAACTGCAGATACAGGGAGACACAAAGGATTGAAGAAGCCTCAGATCTGTGCAACAGAAAGCAGAGAGTTAACCTCTCTGCTTAGGCCGCTATTTAGCTACTAAAACCGCTATTTGGCTCACAAGTAAATTCGAGTCTCTAATTTTCACCAGCTCTGTATTTTGGTTTCCTGGTTTTGTAAAAAAATCCGAAAAAATTGGAATAATAGGAATCACATTTTTATTTGATCATATCTCTTCTACCATTTTATCTCCACCACACTCCACTTCTTGCATTAGTTTAGGAAATTCACGCATACACTCACGGTCGCTGGTTCATGCCACATTGGACCTGTAATCAATTTGGTCGACTAGTGAGATTAGATTTGTTCATGGGTGACAAGATGGACCAACCAATCCCGATCCTTAAGGATCGATGTTACCCATTGCGTACATCATTACCATCATGCATCAAACTTCCATATGCAGCGGGTAATCGTTATGAATTGAAACCGCAGTACATCAGTATACTTCCTAAATTTACTGGTTCTAATTCATAGGATGCATATCTCTTAATCAGTGAATTTCAGGAAGTATGCGTGATGATAAAATTGTAGCACTTATCGGAGGACGCAATTAAGCTCCGCTTCATCCCCTTTGCACTTAAGGATAATACGAAGAAGTGGTCGTACAGTATGCCTACTAATTCAATCACTACTTGGGATGAATTCGTTACGGTGTTTCTTAAGAAGTATTATCCCACACATAAGACGGCAAGGATATGAAATCAAATCAATCAATTCCGTCAAATGCCGGGAGAATCCTTCTGGAAATACTTGGAACGGTTCAAGGATCTTTTAGCTCAGTTCCCCCACCATGCGATAGAAAAGTGGCAGTTGTTTCAAATCGTGTACGAAGGACTCGATTAGAAGGACTCGATTACACATCCAAAACTCTTTTTGAGTCCATGTGTCAGGGGGAGTTTATGAGAAAAAACGAGGATGAAGCATGGGACTTTCTTGAGGACCTATCATGAAAAACTGTGCAGTGGGAGAGTCCCATTGAGAAGACCAGTGCATCAACTTTTACGCATAAGGGTAGGATTTATAGCGTCGACAACTTTATAACTGCCGAAACTAAAATTGCAGCCCTTATGAGAATTGAGACATTGGAGACTACTCGTGCTCCATAGGCAGGTCAGGTAAATCAAATACAAATTTCTACATACTTTAATTGCAGAACTCCGAATCATGTTATGGAGGAGTGTCCATTATTAACGAATCTCATGGGTCCCACACTTGAACAGGCTAACGCCTTGTATCAACAACCCATGAACAATCCTTACGTTCTTACATACAATCCTGGCTGGAGGAACCATCCAAATTTATCATGGGTCGGGGGCAATATTAAGAGATCCTAATCCTAACATTCAATCTCCAGCCACTGGTCAGTTCCCAAGACCTAATGTGGGTGCTTTTCAATACGCAAATGCTTCAAATTATGGAAACAACCAGAATAGACCACCTGCAGAAAACCACTCATATCTACAATATGGGTCTAATAATAAACAAGAAAAGCGACTTCATTACTTGAGAAGTACGTTAAAAATCTTCTCAAGTCTCATTCCAAGTTTGACACGCATATGTCTAATTTTGACACACACATGCAAAATCTTATGAAAATCTCAACTGATTTTATTCAAAGTACAGGTAGCAACTTCTCGTGGACTCTCAATCTATTAAGAATGTAGAGCAATAGTTTGGATAATTAGCGAGTCGATGAGTGAACGTGGCCATGGTACATTTCCAAGTCAAATCATAATGAACCCTAATGCCAGTTTCTCAAACTTCAATCACTCGCATGTCCACCAACACAATATCATTCACACACTTAGAACTAACAAGCAAGTGGACAATAATGTAGCCATGCCTCCTGATCCCACTCCTACTATTTCGCAGGCTACACCATCTCTTTCACCCCTTTCTCCACGACCATCTCCATTGCCTCAATTACTGTTACATGATCATTTGGAAGAACCTGTTCCTGAGCCGAAAGCACCATATCCCAATCGGCTTAGGAAGCCTTCATCGCAAGTAGAAAAGATTCTTGAAACATTTCAGCAGGTAAAGATTAATATTCCGCTCCTTGACACTATACAACAGGTTCCTACTTATGCTAAGTTTCTCAAAAATTTGTGTACAAAGAAACGAGAAAGAAATATTCCTGAGAAAGTTTTTCTTACTGCAAATATATTGCAAATCCTCTCTAACTCCTTACCTATCAAGTACAAAAGATCCAGGTTCCTCTACAATCTTATGCACCATTGGGAATACTACATTTGATGGGGCATTGCTTAATTTAGGGGCAAATATCAACTTGCTTCCTTTCACTGTTTATCAGCAACTAGGGTCAGAAAAATTTCAACCTACCAAGATCACATTACAGTTAGCTGATCGTTCGATCAAGAGACTACTTGGTATGCTTGAAGATGTGCTCATTAAGATCGGCGAGTTTATCTTTCCTGTAGAATTTATTGTCTTAGAAACTGAGCCGATCTCCAATCCACGGAATCAAAATCTCGTTATCTTGGATAGACCATTCCTTGCAATATCAAATGCATTAATTGATTGCAGGAGTAGCCTCATGAAGTTATCGTTTGGGAATATGACTGTGGCATTGAATATATTCAATATGGATGAGCACGCAATGAGCTCCCTCATTGAGGTCAACATAATTCATAATTTGCACTCACATTCGACCTCTTCACTGATGATGAACCCTCATTTAAGCAATTGTTCAAAGATGAGCTCATATTATTAGATGAATTAACACATATTGATTCTATGTATGATGATACTTATGTAAATGTGCCATTGATTTATGAGCAAAGTTTTAAGGATTTGTTTACAGAGGAGCTCGCATTACTTCATGAGTTAGAAGAGCCACCACCAAGTTCACTTGATCATATAGCACTCTTCTCACCTCATGATATTTCCACATGTATGTTTCTTACTAATGATGATTGACAGGTTTATAATGAAGAATTTTGTAACCCAATTATTAATACTTACATGTGGACAAAGAAAAAGTGAGGACGGCATAAGAAACAGACAGGTAATTCGTGACTTGTAGGAGATTGATGAGATATAATAATGCACCCACTTCACGTTTAAAATGCACACACTATGAAAGTGAGAAGCGATCGAGAGATCATAACCGCTTTTCATGCGTTAATAGCGTAATGATATTGAGATCGTAAATTTTACGACTCTCATTATTTAGTATTTATATAATAGTTTTCATATTTATTTTACCACACTTGGTTGTGTATGAGGGCATATACGAGTTTAGGTGTAGGGAGTGGCTTAGGATATTTTCTTTATGTTTTTCTAAGATTTTATTTTTTTTAGAGTTTTTATTTTATTTTTAGATGATTTTTGGGTTTCTTTATTTTACACTTTGGGTAATTTTTAGGGTAACTAACTGAAAAAATATTAAAAAACTGAAAAAACTAAAAAATAAATAAATAAATAAATTAACAACAAATTTATGTATTTTTATCAATAGATCAACCTAATTACAGATGGAACACTTTGAATTTTATGAAAAAGATTAAAATTCGAAAAATAAATGCTACTAATAGTAGTTTTGAGACAAGTATACATCAATTTTTCACTTCACAATAGTTTATTAGGTTAAGGACAAAGATGATAACGATTGAGTAAGTCTTTTCTCTCTAAACAAAAAAAGTGAGAATAAAATAATGGAGTGAGCCTAATATTAAGGCAATAGTCTCGAGAGTGATAAAATAATGGGGTGAGCCTGCTATTAAGGCAATAGCCTTAAGAGTGAAAATAGAGTATGATCCAAGTAATCGGGTACTTTGTGCCTAAGTAAGCATGAATATTTCGTATTAAAGATAAAATATTCTAAAAAAAGAAAAAAGAAAAAGAAAAGAGTATGAACCGAGTAATTGGGTATATTGCGCCTAAGCAAGCATGAATATTAGCATGAAAGGTGAAATATTTTTTAAAAAAAAAGAGAAAGAAAAAAATGTTATGAGAGAGAAGATGATCATGAGTTAGAGTTGGAGTTTAAAGCCGAAGTAGACTATCACACGTGCATGTAAATGTATAGGAGCCAATGGATTATCTGTTAGTGAGTATTGAAAGATAGGATTTAAATTTTTTATTAAAATGATAAGTGTATATGATATGATGCTCAATTTGAAAATTGATAATATAAATGCGTTCTTGAGTTTGTATATTAGTGAGATTAATTGATAAAAATATCATTAAAAAAAGATTTTTCTTTCTTTTGTATAAAATTTCTATTTTTTCTTGATTTTCAGTTATCCTTAATTTTCTTTTTTTTTATTTCTTAATCTATTTTCTTCACGAATTTTGTGGGTATATTCACTGCAAACCCTCACGAGACATAACTCATCCGCTAGGGTAACCTAGGGGTTTAAAGACTTGTGCGCATGCTAAGTACAATCGCGATTCCTGCGAAAGTGAGTTAGGATATTTCTTTTTCTTCTTAGGTTTAGGTTTTGATCGAGATTAGCAAAAGATAGGTGTGAGGGTGTGATGAGTATCATATATTGTATTTTTCCTCCCATACTTTATCTATTTTTTCATATAAATAAGTGCTACTTAGGTATTTTAGTGTCTTTTTCAGGTAATCCAATTCATACAAGAAGATAGTATGAAATTAAAGTTGGAGTAGGAAATCAAGGTCTGAAAAGTTTCTAAAGTGGGCAAGACTACGAGACTACGATGCTGCAGAGAATCAAAGTGCAATACAGTCATCAAAATAAACTAGAGAGGAGAAAATACTCGAGTTGTATCGCTAATTACCAGTTTTAGCCGCTCAATGGCAGCCCAACGTGGGCCCCAATATCCGAATTTTCTCCCGTAGCTTCACTGTAATATTGTAGTTTCACAATTGTATTAGAATTGGATTTAGTTTTCCGAAACCTATATATTGGCTATATCATTGTATTCTGAAGAATCCTATAAGTTTTATACTTGTTTTTAATTTAATAAAATTAGGGTTTTGCTGAAGAGGTGACGGTCACAATACCGTCCTCTAGAGGTAAGCCATTGCTTTTAATTCTTTATTCGCTTTTTACATAGAGTTAATTGCTTTCTAGTATAGATTTATTCACTTTCTAGATTAGATTTTATAGTGTTCATGAATAAAAATTTTATTTTGCTTTTTAAAAAGATGAGTAGCTAATCTTCTTTTACCCTAAGATGTAGATGAAGTTAGTTTAATAGATCTAATATGGATTTATCTCATTTTCTTTCTAAAAAGAAATAAATTTATGATTTTTCTATAAATAAATAAAAGATAGAGTTCACAAATCATAATTCTTTGATAGATTATGCTTAATTAATATTTTGATAATCTATACTTAGATGAAGTTTGGAATTCTTATTTTTTGTTTACTTTAGAATTATCAATAGAGATTTTCCTGTACATAAATTGAATTGAATAAACTTGTAAATCTGATTTCTTTAATAGGCTATACTTAAGTTCGGTCTTTTTGATAGCCTATACTTAGATTAGGGTTTGAAGTTTATTTCTTTTCTTTTGTTTATAAGATTTTCTACTTGATATGATTTGCTTTTAAGAAAGGTGTTATATTTGATGGTTTATACTTGAACATCACTTGATAGGTCATATTTAGGGGTACTAGATTAAAATCAAATTAAAAAAATCATATTTTTAATATGCTATTTAATCTTGCATAATTAAAAAGATAGGAAGAAAGAGATAATTTATTGTTAGGCTATTATTCTAATGGATTTGAAATCCTAGGCTAATCTCTATAATTTAAAACTCATCCTTCCAACATAGAATTATTTGTTAATCCACTAGAACTAAAGAAATAGTAAGAATTGCAAAACACCTGAGATCTCTTTGGGACGACCTGTTAAGCGCTACAACCGACACTATATGCTTGCAGTAAATTATCACATCAGAAGACATGAGCAGAGTAAGAAACAAATACCAGTAGTAGAACGACAATCCGTAGGATCACCAGCACAATCAGCATCATAACAAACACGTAACTCAAGGTTTGACTGAGATGAATAATATAAACCATGAAAAAGAGTGCCCTTGATATAGCGGAGGATTCAAAGAACAACAACATAGTGGGGTGAGCGAGGCTTATGCATGAACTGACGACCAGGTGAGCAGCATAAGAAATATCAGGGCGAGTAACTGTAAGATAAATAAGACTACCAACTAATTGTTGATAGAGAGTAGGATCAGTAAGAGGTATACTATTAGTAATGCTGAGCCGAGTATTATATTCCAAAGAGGTACTGGCAGTCTTACTGTCAGTTAGACTAGCCCTGGACATAAAATCTGAAGTAGACTTGGCTTGAGAAAGAGAATAACCATCCGAAAAAGATATTACCTCAAGACCAAGGAAGTAACTAAGCGTGCCAAGATCTTTCATTTCAAAATGATGACCCAGAAAAGCCTAAAATGCACGAATGGCAGCAGAATCATCACCAGTGATGATCATATCATCAACATATAGAAGAAGAAGAAGAGTGATGCCAGAGGCAGTCTTATAGATGAATAATGTAGTGTCATAAGTACTGGCTACAAAACCTTGCTATGTGATAACAGAGGTAAACTTGGTAAACCAAGCACGAGGAACCTACTTCAGACTATAGATCGCACAACGAAGGTGGCAAAACTTGTGAGGAGGATGCTCAAAACAAGAAGGAGACTTAATATAAACTTCCTCAATAAGATCGCCATTAAGAAAAGTATTTTTGACATCCATCTGAAATAATGACTAATGTCAAATAGCAGCAACAACAATTAAAGATCTAACAGAGATAAGTCGAGCAATAGGAGTAAAAGTCTTCTCATAGTCAATTCCATACTCTTGAGAGCAAGCCAACGCAACAAGACGAGCTTTGTATCGCTTAACTGAGCCATCTACCCGAGTTTTAATGTTATAAACCCACTACAAACTTTCCAGGAGGCAAATCCACTAAGTCCCAAGTATGTCTTATTAAGAGCATATAATTTATCAGATATAGCTTGCTGCCAAAGAGGATCAGAACTAGCCTCACAATAAGAGTGAGGCTCATGAAGAATAGTAAGTGTATAGAAACAATGGTAATCATGAAAATGAGAAGGAGGAGCTCTTACCCTATCAGAACAACAAAGTGAAATAATTTGGGAGGACTCAACAGCAGAAGGTGGTATAGGCATATCTTAAGGAAAACGAGATGATAATGCTGGATCTGCAGGGGGAGCAAGGTCATTAGAAGAGGCCGAGAATGGATCATCAGAGGAGTTGGTATCACCTGCAAAAGAGTTAGTAGACTCGAAAAACAGAGTAATAGAAGGATCAGTGAAAATAGCGGAATGACTAGAGTGAAGTGAGGGAAAAGAGAAAATGGTGGTGAAGAGCTTAAATTCCTAAAACTCTACATGATGAGAGATACAAAAGTATTTGCTGATAGGATCATAATAACGGTATCCTTTTTGTTCAATGTCATAACTAAGAAAGCAGCACAGACTAGAATGGGGTTCCAACTTCATTCGTTCATGCGAGAGAAGAACGAGCAGGCATAACCAAAAACTCAAAAAGAGCTGTAATCAGAAATGGTACCATACAACAGTTCAAAAGGAGTTTTGTTGTCAAGAATGAGTGGGGGGACACGATTGATGTTATAAACAGCAATAAGAGCAGCCTCTCTCCGAAGACGCTCAGGAAGCGAGGTAGAAATGAGGAGGGACTGGACGGTGTGTAGAATGTAACGGTGTTTACGCTCTGCTCGACCATTTTGTTGTGATGTATAGGGATAAGAACAATGGGAGAGAGTGCCATTTTGTTGCAAAAACTCAATGAAGGATTTTTTTTATTATACTCCAGAGCATTATCATAACAAAAAACCTTGATAGCACGAGAAAACTGAGTAAGTACCATTTGGTGAAAGCGTTTACAAATTACAAACAACTCAAAATACTTATGCATAAGATAAATCCATGTATAATGCAAAAAATCATCCATAAATATGACAAAGTAGCGAGAGTCCCCCTCGGTAGAAATTGGAGAAGGGCCCCAAATATCAGAATGATCAAGATCAAAAGGAACAAAAAAAAAGAGTCACTAGTATTAAAAGGTAAATGAGTTTATTTTCCAAATTAACAAGAAAAACAATCAAACTTATCAAAAGTGATAGACCCAAGGAGACCTCTAGAGGCTAACTGTTGAATACGAAATAAAGAAGTATGACAGAAATGAGAACTCCAAACACTAGAAGTGATGGCAAAGGCAGTCGAAGGTGCAGTGGAAGGAATCTACAAGTTTACCATTTCAATTATCCAACTTTAAGACCTTTCCCAATGACCTGACCCGTCTGAGGATCATGCACATTAACACCGTGAAAAGAAAAGAGAAGATCAAAATCTAACTCAACAATTTGGTCAACAGAGAGGAGATTCGATGATAACTTAGGAACTAAATAGGCATTACCGACGGATATGTCGGAGGTAGAAATAGAACCAATATGGTTAACATGTATTACAGAACCATCGACAGTATAAATAATATGGTTAGGATCTAGAGCAGATTTAGTAGAAAAAAATGGTGGGATCAGAAGTCATATGATTACAACAAGCAGAGTCCATAAACCAAGAAGAAGTACCTGGAGTAATAGATAGTGCAGTAGATAAACAAGACAGAATCTGATGGACCAAAGCCTCAAAGTCAGCAGCAGTGCTCGATGTAGACTGAGAAGAAGACTCAAGGGTAGAGGGATTAGTGGAGACAACTGCAACAACCTATTGGAGGGAACCTTGAAAGTCTCGGGTTTTTTCTGCTACAATTTGAAGTAATTAGTAATCAAGTAGCCGCTTTTCTTGTAATACCGACAAAATAACTTCTGGGAAGAAGATTGTGATTGTGGAGAAAAATGTTGGAAGGAAGGCGAAGAGACAGCAATCAAAACAAGATCGAGAGACTGTAGCTTCATAGTAAGGCGACGATGCTCCTCGAAAATTAATTCAGAAACAGCAAGATCCATAGTAGGAAGTGGCGTACGATGAAGAAGGGCTGCCCTAGTAGACTCAAAGTCATCGCGAAGAGCCATCATAAAATGCATGAACTTGTGGCGGTCCCAATACTTGACAAATGCTCAATGTCTGCAGCACAATAAAGTTGGGGTTCAACAGCAATCAACTGGTCCCAAAGAAAAGCAACTTGAGAGTAAAACTCAGTGATAGACTGACCGGGTTCTTGACACATCTGGTAAAGTTTTGTCTCAATTTAAAGCTGAAGAGAAGAATCATTGCAGTAATTGTACCGAGTAGCCAAGAAATCCCATGCAGCTTTAGCATTCTTGAGTTGGGGTAGAAAACTGTTAATAGATGGGATTGATGTGTTAACAATTCACTACAGAATCTTGCTATGAATATCTCCCAGTCGTCCAAGCAAGTAGTATAATCAGTAGCAGACTCATCCTTAGTACGAACAGGCTTAGGAGATCCTCAAAAATATAACGCCACAATTTTCTTCCGTTGAGAAAAAGTTTCATATTGGAAACCCAAACATTATAGTTGGTTCCATCCAAAACAATATTAAGTGGACGAATAATATCACAAACAATATCATTTTAGGAAGACATTTTGGAAAGAATATGCCAAAATCAACTCCCAAAAATCAATCAAAAAATCAACATCCGAAAAAGTCAAACCTGATTGAAGAACAGAATTGATTAGGTCGAGTGGGGCTCACACGTTGGAGAAGAGAGGTGCATGAAGACTACTTGTAGAGACTTCACACAGTGTGTGGAAGAGCTTGTCAAGTCCGATATAGCTGAAATTTCAACGGAAGAAGATTGAAGGGAAATGAGCAATCTGAAGATAGAAGATTGTCAAGATCTGACTTCAAAATGGTCGAAATGGACACAAAGAGCTACAGAATGTGTGAGGACAAAGGAAAACTCACTTAGGGTGGTTTATGCACTCACAAAAGAAGTTAGAAGAGGCATCAAAATTTCGGTGGCTCTGATACCATATAAAAGAAAATAAAGCGAAAGCGGAATGAAGAAATTTCTGTATATTTTTTTTTGTGATATGTACAATGAGCCATCCTTTTATAGGTGAAAGGAGGCAAGTAAAAAAATAATTACAGAATCTGTAATTGATATTAATTACATAAAATTTTTAATTAGTCAAATCAAAGATTTGTCAACTATTTTAAATTAGTATAATCAGAGATTTGTCAACTATCCTAAATTAGTATAATCAGAGATTTGTGAACTATCCTAATTTAAAAAAATATCTCAGCATCTAATAGAAAGTATCTCAAAATATCTCAACAATATAATCATATCTCATCATATCTCAATAAATTTCAACCTACTCCAAAAACTCATTTCAAACTCAGAGCTCATTAGATCATAATTTGTCTTGCTCAATTCTTCACTTGAACATCCGAAAACAATGTCATCTACGTAAATTTGCAATATGAACAAGTCAGAATTAGTTCTTTTTAAAAATAAGGTTGTATCAATACTATCTTTAAAAAACCAAGAATTTAGTAAAAAGATAGTTAATCGATCATACCAGACTCTTGGGACTTTCTTTTAGCCCGTATAGTGATTTCTTTAGTTTCAAATCATGATCTGAATAGTGAGGATGCTAAAGTCCCTTAGGTTGTGAAACATAAACTTCCTCTTTGAAATACCCATTCAGAGACGCACTTCTTACATCTATTTGATACAGTTTTAAGTCAGAAATGCAAGCAATAGATATAAGCATATGTGTTGACTCCAACCTAGGTACAGGTGCAAACGTCTCATCAAAATCTATGCCTTCTACCTGTGTGTATCCTTGTGCAATGAAATATGCTGTGTTTCTAACAACAACCCCATTTTCTTCAATTTTATTTTTGAAAGTCTATTTCGTGCTAATGATATTTACATTATCTAGATTTTCTACTAATTTCCAAATGTCATTTCTAACAATTTGTTCTAACTCCTCATACATAGTATTAACCCTGTATTCATCTTGCAGTATGTCATTTATAGTTTTGGGTTCAATTATGGCACATATTAATAGTATTAATCAAACTTTGAAGTTTCTTATGTGTCATCATGGGAGAAGTTATCTCAAAAATTACCTAAGATATAGGATGATTTATCTTTATTCGTGAAGAAAGTTGAAACTTGGTTGTTACAGGGTCATTCTTCTTTTCCTTCTCATCAACTGTTCTTATGTCATGTGTCTCCTTCTCTTCAATTTTGACATTGTAATCTCATTTTATGAAGGAGCAAGATTATTTATTGTTGTGGACTATTAAGCTTGTGCATCTCCAAATATGTCATCCAGGATCAGAATGTGAGAAACCTGCATCATCAAAACCTACATTACAAAACCCATAACAGTTTCAATAGTAAGATTATAAACATGATAAGCTCTATCATTAAGTGAGTATCCAAGAAAAAATGTCCCCGTGCTCTTTAGAGTCAAACTTACCAAAATGTTCTCGATCAGCAGTATGTAGCACTTACTACCGAACACTCGAAGATAGAATAGTGAAGTTTCTTACTTTTTCACAGCTCATATGAAGTACACTTTGTATATAATGATTATAATCCTTAAGCCTTTATATCATATTATTTCGTATCATCTATATCAGTCTTGAAGCCCGGACACTAATATGGGCAGATACAAATTAATTTAAGTTATATCTTTATTTCTAATCATTAATTTTAAATTTTGTAGAGTAGGGATTTATTATATTATTATTTTGGCTTTTTTCATATTTTTTGTATTATTCAGGATCGGTCGATTTTTGGACAAATACCCGAATAAAATAATTATTTTGACTCTAAAATTCTAATTTTAAATATTTTTCTATCTCATATTTATCTCCAGCACCCAACAACCTTCCTTGATCCATTTTGTATTGAATTTGATCTAATGACAACTTTATAATTACGATGAAGTTCAGATATTTTTAATATTACAATATATCAATTTTTCAGTAGTTGTTTTACTCCTAAAATAAATTCAGAAAAATATTAAAAAATTCATACTTCTTCCTTCTGTGTTTCTCATCATTTTCTCTTCAGAACTAAAATCCTAATTTTTTTCAAATTTTCTCAAATAATTCACCAAATAATTAGCATGAGAATGTGTTGATAATCCACTATATTGCTATTTGAGTACCTTCTTCAAATGAGATCTAATCTTCTTTATCAATGTGAGAAAGTCCTTTTCAGCACATGTCCTTGTTCCCTAGTGTGATTTTTGAAAATCCACTATAATTACATCAATATCTATTTCTTTTTGATTTGGGTTTAGTAAGAGATAAGAATACACTTTCAAATCCTTTAAATTTATGACTTTTAATACAATATCCTCATATATGGTACCAAATGTATTATCAATCTATTTTTTAATATTACACATACTCAAACTTGTATTTATCTATAGTTTTATTGCATATATCACATTGTGCATGTTATATGTACACGTATCATATCACTATTAAAATATACACAGCAATCTATTTTAAAACTGCTATAACTTTTGTATCTTAATTCCGATTGACCTCATTCAGTGCCATTAGAAAGATAATTCATTAAATTATAATTTTTTCAAACCTTAAATTAGCCATTGTCCTAGCAAAAAATAATCAGGAAGTTGCATTATTACTATTGTACTAGGTCTCAACAACAGCAAGTATATGGTAAAATAACCATAACTTTTCCTCTAAAATTTCAATTGAGTTTATTCAAGATTTATTGGAATATAATTGAATTATCTAAATTCGATTAAGATCTTAGGCTATAGATTTAATTTTATGAAATAACGTAGAAATCTCAATTGCTGTACTAGGTCCATAGTTCAGCAGTAGTAACTCTATGGTAAAATAACCATAACTTTTATTTTAGAACTCCAATTAAACTCATTTAAGATTCATTGGATAGATAATTGAATTTTTTATAATTTTTTTAAATCTTTGTCTCTAATTCTATTTACCATAGTCAAACAAGATATAAAATTCTAACATGTCTACTTAATTGTAGTAAGATTGGCATATCTATGTTTGTGCATATACTACTTGATTTATGATATGATACATATGTATACATGTTTAATTACTTTTGTTCTTACCTGTACATTTGTGAGTTCATACCTATTATAATTCATGTCTATGTCACTTGTCTAGTGATATGATGTACACGCACACATGTTTATTAATATATCTTATTACCTTGCATTGTTTCTTGCTTGGAATTAATATCACATGCATGTGAATATATTTTATAACTCTTGCAATTACCAGTATCGTTGTGTGTGTCATTTCATATCCACGTGGCATTGATAAATATCTGTTGTGTGGAACTAAGTGCTACTCGATACAAAATGTCACACAAAAAAGTAGGGGCACCTCTTGAATACATGGGAGCTACCTCTAGAATTAAAGAGAGTCACATCTAGAATTTCATATTACTTGATGAAGTGTTAACTTGTTACTGAGCTTCTTTGATGAGAACGTTAGACCCTAGAATACATACATAGATATTGATAGATGAATCTATACAATATATGATACATTAATACATTTGATACTAAGTATATGTTATATTGTAGGTGTTTGCTCAAAAATTGGATTTCTCCTTCCATTGTAAAATTATTTGATTACAACGAAAATATTGAGATTTACAAAAAATATGAGGAATTACAAGAACGGGAATATTAATTTATTCTCTTTTTTATGTGGGTTCGGGTGGCGATGGAGCCTCGCTGGTGCACTCCGTTGACCGTTTGACCGGAAGAGAATGGCTCTGCTCCACTCCTTGATCTCACGAGCTCGCCCAAAGTCCAAAAGTCTCCCCAAAAGTCCTTTCTCCGGACTCAATCTCTTTCTCTTATAGACCGAATCCGCTCAAAATCTGGCTTGAATCCTCCATGAAAAATCGGATTACGAGATATCAGGAAAATAAATAGGAAACAAATAAACAGAAAACAACCCGCGGGTTGGCAACCAGCAGGATGGCTCCCGCGGGTGTCACCCCCCGCGGGAGCCTCCCCTGGGTTCCCACCCGTGGGAGATTCCCGCAGGTGCCCCCGCGGGTCACTCGCGGGAAATTCCAGCGGGTGCACCCGCGGGTCCCCCGCGTCAAATTTTTTTTATTTTAATTATTATTATTATTATTTATTGTTATTATTATTATTATTATATATTTTTTTAGTATTTACATAACCCCCTCCAAAGTTTTCGAAGTTCTGTATTGAGCCGTACAGAATTTCGAAACACTTTGGATTTATTTACTTTGAATTTCGAAACACTTTGGAGAAAAAATGACAAGAAAAGTTTTGTTGTCAGAGGTGAAATCTTAACGTGACAAGGGATCGATCTGATTAGGTTTTTAGCAAACCCCCAGCTATCAACGGGTTTGATTTGTTTTTACCAACTATCGTTTGAGTTGGGCTAGTTATGCTATTCCTCTCAGGATGGTGAGTTGTTGAGAATTTTGTTTGGGCTTAAATGCCAAGCTCTTCCTCTTCCCTTTGCCTTAGCAGCTTAGAGCAGCGATGTATCCTTATATTTGGATAAGAATACTGTTGTGACAGATTTGTCGTGGGATTTTTAGCAAACCTCCAGCTATCAACGGGTTTGATTTGCCTTTACCAACTACCGTTTGAGTTGGGCTAGCCATACTATTATTCTCAGCATGGTGAGTTGTCGAGGGTTTCGTTTGGATTTAAATACCAAACTTTTCCTCTTCCCCTTACCTTAGAGGCGTTGGGCATTTCATACTTTTACCCCCAGCATGGTGGGGTTGGCGAAAAATTTATTCTCTCCCCGTAGCCTTGTTGGCATTGGGTAATTCATACTTTTTACCTCCAGTATGATGGGGTTGGCGAGAAATTTATTCTCTTCTCTCTACCTTAACGGCATTGGGTGATTCATACTTTTTACCCCAGTATGAAAGGATTGGCGAGAAATTTATTATCTTCCCGTTGCCTTGATGGCGTTGGACAATTCATACTTTTACCCCCAGCATGATGGGTTGGCGAGAATTTTATTCTCTTTCCGTTGCCTTGTCGGCGTTGGGCAGTTCATGTTTTTTACCCCCAGCATGGTGGGGTTGGCGAGAAATTTATTATCTTCCCGTAGCCTTGTCGGCGTTGGGCAATTCATAATTTTTCTTTTTCTTTTTTCCTTTTCTTTTTTTTTATTTTTTTATTATTTATTTATTTATTTATTTATTTTTATTTTTATTTATTTTTTTCATTTTTTATGGGGGTTTAAATTAACAGCCATGAGCTCGTCTTGGGAATTGTTGTGAGCCCAAGTGGTACCTTTAGACCACACACATTAAATGTGTCGGAGTTAGCTCTAACTCCTTTTTTGTTCAGTTTTGAGCTGAACTGCTCCAGCGTCAATCAACGCTTTAATTTTGTCTTTTAGAATAAAACAATTATTTGTAGGGTGACCTACAATCCGGTGATATAGGCAGTAATTGGAATCGTTAGTCTTCCCAACTTCTTCAGGCCTCTTGCTTTCCGGCAACTTAAGCATCCTGCGTTTGCTGAGCAGATTAAATATAGTAGCAGTATGTTCATCTTTAAACGAATACTGCTTTTGAAGCCTAGGCGATTTTGTTGTGTGGCTTATAGTTGGCCATGGTTTCTGCTTCGGTGTACTTTCTACCGCCATTGCCATTATATCTTTCCCTTTGGAACGGGAAAACTAAAATGGAGGTTCATTTGCACTGCCTCCGGTTGCAGACTGCTGTTTTTCAAGGCGTCGAAATATATTTTCAGCCTGTTCACCCTGCTTAAGCAGATCTTTCCATGATTTGGATTCGACCGAGCCCATCTTGTCTAGGATATCGGTCAACAAGTTGTGTCTACAGGTTTCCACAAGCGTGTCCTGCGTCATGCCATGTGGGCATTGAACAGAAAGTTCTCGGAACCGCTCGACATAAGCTTTGACTGTCTCGCCTTCCTCTTGCTTTGCTGCTAGCAAGGATAGTATAGAGACTTCTGTATCATCTTTAAAGAATCGAGCTAGGAACTCACGTTCTACATCTGCCCATGATTTAATTGTTCCCAGGGATAGCTGCATGAACCAGGTAAATGTGGACCCCCGTAAAGTACTCGCAAATATCTTAGTCATAGTCGAATCATTCCCCATGAGGTGTCATGTCTGCGACAGGTAGTAGAAGATGTGCTATTGCGGTGAACCTCTACCGTCGAATAACCGAAGGTTCAACGATTTGTATTTTGCAGGATAAGTACGGTCTCCCATTCTATAGGGTAAGGACGGACTACCCCCACCTCTTGCAATTTCTTACGATGAAGAAGAGTTTGTAATTGATTCTCCATCTTCTCTATTTTTTCTACGTGAGGGTTGATGAAAACCTTCAGTTTCTCTTCTTCTCTTGAATGAGGAGGTACTTCTTCATCCTCGTCCTCGCTGTCTTTATTTATTTGGACGGGTCGTTTTCCTTTCTGCCGACCAGAAATGGACGACGAGAATTGGTTCTTTCTAGTTTAAGCTAACAACTCAATTAAAAGTTGTTTTATTTTTTCTATGGTCTCCTCTTACTGTTCGAGACGTTTTTTTTGTCTCTCAAGCCTTCCAGAGACTTCTTCTAGAAGCACGCCCTCTGGTTTGATAGAAACTCTTTTTGACCCTGGGGTGATTTCCTTATCTGAAGGGTTGTTTCCGACTACCTTTTTGCCTTTATTAACCATATGCGATGAGGCAGCAGGTAGATCGGTTTCCCAGCACACCTTTTTCACCGTTCGTATTCTTTTAGGTTCGGTGATCCGCTCAAAAACTGATCATTTTGAGTTGCATTTGTAGCTTGATAGAACAGTTGAGATCAGCTGTTCGCATTGGCAGTGAGGAATATTTTGTGAGTTCTTTTTCCAATTGAGATACTCTCTCAAATCTTGAGATACCTTCTCCTCTCTACTTGCATCTTGACGCCTCTTGCGTCGCAAATTTGGTTCATAATACTGGAGAGTCTGCAATATCTCAGGGCTGAGCTCTTTTCCAGCATCAGATTGTTCCCCAACCCTCCTACGGATTCTTCTGGAGTGCACGCGGGCCTGAGTAGTTGTGTGGGCCCCGCATGCCTCTGATAGAGAGATTAAAATTCTTGGTGCATGTTGCGTGCTCACCATAGGAGTGCTCGAAGAGACATGAGGGTTGTGTTCATTGAACGTAACCCGTCGGTGGCATCTGCGGGATGCAACCCGCGGTTGTAACTGCATGTTGGCACCCGCAGTTGCCAGCCCGCGGGATGCCACCCACGGTTGGCAACCGCGGGTGGCATCCCGCGGTTGCAAACCCCGTGGGGTTGCTTCCGAGGTTTTCTACCGTCCTGGAGTTTTCTGCAAATTTTCCTGTATGATTGAGGCATGCTCGTTGAGTTTTACGCCTCAAATTTCTCTTTTGGGAGCGGGTCAGGGACTGGTTTGACTTTTGGCTTGACTTTGGAATGGGCGATAACGCCGTATTCTTAACAGACGATGACGTCTTGTTAGTTCCAACGGGCGATGACGCCTCGTAAGTTTTCATAGGCGATGACGCCTTTCGATTTCCGGTGGGCGATGACGCCTCACATTTTTTCATCGTTACCCGGCGATGACGCCTAGGCTCCGAATCAGAGGAAGAAAGAAATTCCTCATATTTTTGCTGGTCGACTTCTAAGATCGGTATTTCAACGACAGATCCGATCGCTACCAAATCAGACTGCGCTACCATATTCTCTGTTGTGAACAGAGGGGCTCCCACAGTGGTCGCCAGTTCTTATTTGCTCAAAAATTGGATTTCTCCTTCCATTGTAAAATTATTTGATTACAACGAAAATATTGAGATTTACAAAAAATCTGAGGAATTACAAGAACGGGAATATTAATTTATTCCCTTTTTTATGTGGGTTCGGGTGGCGATGGAACCTCGCTGGTGCACTCCGTTGACCATCTGACCGGGAAGAGAATGACTCTGCTTTGCTCCTTGATCTCATCTCGCCCAAAGTCCAAAAGTCTCCCCAAAAGTCCTTTCTCTGGACTCAATCCCTTTCTTTTATAGACCGAATCTACTTGAAATCTGGCTCGAATCCTCCCTGAAAAATCGGATCATGAGATATCAGGAAAATAAATAGGAAACAAATAAACGGAAAACAACCCGCGGGTTGGCACCTACGGGATCGCTCCCGCGGGTGCCCACCCGTGGGAGCCTTCCGCGGGTTTACCCGTGGGAGTCCTCCCGCGGGTGGGCACCCGCGGGAATTCTCCCACGGGTCACTCGCGGGAAATTCCCGCGGGTGCACCCGCGGGTCCCCCGCGTCAAAATTTTTTTTTATTTTAATTATTATTATTATTATTTATTGTTATTATTATATATATATATATATTTTAGTAGTTTTTTAGTATCTACAGTAGGTATGGGGGAAATATGCGTATTGTGGGAGTTATTTTTGTCTTGTTTGGATGCATCTACCAATCTATGTACTGGCATCACCGATTTTCTTATGTGCTTAGATGTTCACCATATGGTTTATATGGAGACGGGTATCTGAGGCCATGATCCCGGGTATATACAGAATATCCAGTATGCTTAGTGGCATGCCATCCAGTTTGCATGGAGATTGGTGCATCCATTTACTGGGTATGTACGGTATACTCTAAGAACACGTGAATAGTTTCACTATTCAGTTCCAAACTAATAGGATAGAATGTGCATCCATTTACTTGATCATATTATTATATATATACCATGTACTTCATAATTCATATTATATTAAACATAACATATACTTTATGATTTATATGTATATATCTTTTATAATGTTCCTGCTAGCATGCAATACACATACACACACACACACATACTTTTATATGTTTTCAATAGCATTGCATGAACTTGGGTTTGAATTTATATTTGGGTCCTGAGCTTTAGGATTATCACACTTTAGGTCCAGTAGTCGTGATAGCAGTATCAGAGGAGGAGAACCACCCCTTAAGATTCCATATTACTAGGATTATGTCAAGCTTTAGTAGCCCGCTTCTTGTAAGATTTTCATCCTTTTCATGTATAAATTATTTTGGCTTATATGTGCATATGTATCCTGCTCTGTAGTTCTGTTCGTGATATCCAGACACTCTGATATATGTTTAGTATGTTGCTCTATTTTGATACTATACTTGACTCTACATGAGTAACATTTTATATGCATATTGTTTATCATTTTAATACACCTATTTTTGTATATTGATATATTCAAGCCTATGATACTATGGCAGATGAATTTAGACATGTGGTGTGCATATCATATTTACGGTATGCATATCATATTTACGAATTTCCACATCTCTTGCCTATGATTGATATTTCAATGGTCTCGTGCACTCCGGTATAGAGAGGGTGTTCACCGGTGATATCCTACCCAGTATTGGGACATATACTCAGACCAACCAATATGTGATTTGGGGCATCACATTATAAATATACACGATTGATTAGGTATACTGATGTGTTCACCATCACAGTCTAGAATTTCTGAGGCAACTCCTTCGTGTGAAGTAGGACTCTGGCCATATCCTGTACTATTATATTTTTTATTTCAAAATCCTATTTTGCTGAGGTATTTTAGGAGAAGAGAACTGATGACATTATACCATAGATATTATAAAAGTTCACAAATATTTTATTATTAAATTCTCTTCCATGATCAGTTCCTATACTTTTATCTCCACCCATAATGTCCTCTTTTTTAGTTTTAAGTTGAAGAAAAACAAACTCAAACACATCAAAAGTTTCTAATTTTTCAAAAAAAAAACCAGGAAAATCTAGAGTAATCATCAAGAGTTAGGAATAATGTTTTCCTCCTAAGCTGTCAGTTTTATAGGACCCATCAAATCCATGTAAATAAGTTCTAACGGTTTTAAAGTGTATGTACTATCGACTTTTTTATGTGAAACATGTTTGAGTTTTCCTAATTGATATAGGTCACAGAAAGTGTTTTCAACCTTGGTTAATTTTGGAACCTCATACAAACTGATTATTAGATAATTCAATAAGATTTTTATACATGATGTGTCCTAAAGCTGATGCTAGAGATTTGTGTTATTAAAAATGGTGGAGTTACATACCTTAAACTTACCTTATGACAGAATTCCATAACAATTGTTAGAGTTTCGTTGAGCTTTCATCACTATCTCACCACTAAACGTCCATACACATCTCTTTTGAGAAGTTTACCTTATAGCTCTCTTTGCATAGCCGATTAATGCTTATCAAATTTGCTTTTAAGTCTGCATCATATAAAACTTCTCAAAATTAGGCATACCAATACAATTTATAGTGTCTTTATCACAAATTTTTATAGTGTCACCATCATCCGATGTTAATCTTCCTACATTACACTCAACAATAGAAGTAAATAGTGACCTGTTTCCTATCATGTGCCTAAAGCACTCGCTATAGATGTCCCACAAATCAGTTTTGCTAGCACTCAAGACGGACAATACAATAATACATCTCAGTCTAGACTTCTTCGTCCAAATTTTTATTAGCTTACCCTTATTACTAGAGTTAGGCACACTTGGATTCTCAATATCAATACAATGTGGTCTAATGTGTCATATTCTCCCACAATGATGACATGTGGGCACAAATTTATCTCTAGTAATATAAAAGTAAATATTAGAAGTGTAACCATACCTGCCAGTAGTTTCTTTTGATAGGATTGGTACATTTACCTTCAGTTTCAGCACTTTGGTTACCTTATCAATAACAGAAATAGCTTGAGCAATTGGGGGCTTAATCTTTGGCTCTTGTTGAGCATATCCAAGTCCTTGACACTTATTTCTCGTTATTGGTGCTCTAAGTATCTCATCAAGTCTGAAATCATACATTGGAGAAACAAGTTAGCTTTAGCCAAATCAAACTTTAGAGCACTTATAGTGGTTTCCAACTTTGTATTGGAGTCAAGAAGATTCTTATATCTCTTTAAGATTGAATCTCTCTCGTTCATTAGATTTTTTTTATCTTCCGCTACAAGTGCAATTGTAGACATGAAATTCAACTTGTACACCTCAAACTCTTCAGTCCTTTTACTTTCAGATGTCAAACTTGAATTTTATTTCTTCTTGACCCTTCATAAGCCGTTTCATTTTCTTAATAGCTTTTCATTCTTTTTTTCAAGGTAAGCAACATTTTAAATAGTTTATTGTATGCATCCTAAAGATCTTCATTATCATTCAATTTATAAGTTTCATCATCCATACTTGTGTTTTTGGGAGCAGTCTCACAAAAAGAATTAGAAAAACTAATTGGAAAAGTAAAATTAATAAAAAAAAATTGAATCATCATCATACTCCTTGTCATTGAATCGTCTGAATCATTCCATATAATCTGCTTAGTATCACCCTTCTTCTTTTTAAAGTTAGTACACTCATGAGCATAACGATCATATCCAGAATATTCAAAACACTGAACTCTATTTGACTTCTCATTCGGGTTATTTCTGTCACTTTAATTTCTATTTTGATTATTTGAGTTCTGTTTTTGGGAGTAGACTTTTTCTTATGAGAGGTGATTGAATCATTAACCAAATTTTTCTTTGAAAAGTGTTTCATGTAGTATTTGACAAAGTTTGTAACTACTCAGTCAATTTCAGAATCAATGTCCATATTAATATTTTCTGTTTTGGTTTCAATATAAGACCCTTAGACTTCTTTTTCTCGTGATGGCTTGCCTCGTAGGTTTCTAGATTCCCTACTAATTCATCTAATTTTAGTGTACTAAATCCTTACTTTTTTGTATAGTAGTAACTTTTGCTTGAAATCTTTTTGGAAGAGATCTAAAGAAATTTCTCATGACTTTAGAGTTAGATATCGTCTCTCCAGATTAAATGATGTGTTAAATATATCATTCAATTTATTGTAGAAGTCATCAAATGACTCATATCTTCCATAGTTAGTCTTTTGTCAATGTTTGAATTTTAGACACTTTGACAGTAGTTGTTCCCTTCTGTGTGGTTTTTAATATGTCCCATTATTTTTATGCACTCTCACATATAATTATTCTCCTAAACTCAGTAGCGTTCACCCTATTGAAGATTGCATATAGGGCTTTAAAGTTCCACCGAGCTAGTTCTTTTCCAGTGGTGCCAGTCTCTTTCAGACTTTAATTTCTTATTTTCATCAACCAGAGGTTCCCAACTATTACGGACAGATGACCATATCTTCTTACCTAGAACACTATGAACGCTCTCATTTTAGCTTTCCAATAGGAATACCTATGTTCTTCCAACAATAGTGGTCTTTATTAGATTTGCTTCTCTAGGATTCTCTATCGATAATTAGATCTCAAAATAGAGTAGGCGCTCGCTCTTACATCAATTGAAAAGTAAGTGCATGCTAGCTACTGCGAAGTGAGTTATTCAATAGATATCATCCAACAATTTTTAAAAATAATTAATCAATCAAAGTACAAAATAATTCTAAAATTGTCGCATAAATTTACAATGAGATTTTTAACGTACAAAACCCAAATTGAGAAAAAACTACGAAAGAACTGTACTATAAGCTCAAGTCAATTTCAGCGATTTGACTCCAGCCATTAGACATTCACGACTGATCTAACTCATCTGTTTGATAGTTACAGATAGAGTTCTATACTTAAAAAATCACAAATCTGGCAATGACTAACCGCATAAGGTTCAGATCTATAATATGAAATTATAAAAGAATTATGAACTAGTAGAAATGACCACAACTATATATTAAGTACTCATCATTGGATGGTGATGTTGATGGACTTTGATCTTCACAAAACACAGACTAAAACTCCTTCAATAAAAATCTCTTCTTTGTTCTTCTCTTTTCTCCACGTTTTCTCAGTTTTCTTCGTTGAAAATGATGGCATATAAGAATTTATATCCTCCAAATAAACCCTAAAACTCTCTTTTAATTATATCTATCGAAGTTAAATCCAAGAATCCAAAAGGAATCATATTCCTACTTTAATTCCATAATAAAAACACAAAAATGGAAAAAACACATTACCTGCTTGTTTCTTTGATGGATTTCGACAGTCCCTTCAATAGCCCCTTACTATGAAATATTATGTTTGTTGTAGATAGCCCCTTCAATCACCAACAACCCTTCAGTAAAATGACTGTAATTTTTGATCCCAAAGTTCAATTTGGGTGATCCAGGTACTATTGGATAGAAACTCAAAGCTCTACAAATTCTTCCTACATAAAATTTTCCAGTTTTTCCCACATCATGTACAAAAATTGGCTTAAAGTTTATATTCGTGCACAACCTTCATCAATTTTTACTGCTGCTTATTTCCAAGTTTGAGTGATAATAATTTTCATGTCCAAACTCAATTTTAGTTTATCTTAGTCTCGTTATGAAGCTCAATTAGAGCTCCACATTTTTGTATTGAATGTCTTCCTAAGATTCTTGTTATACCTTTGTCAAATTAGTGTATCCGCTATACCTATCGTATTGTTCTTTAGCACTCTTGAGTTTGGTTATGTCAAAGTGTTTGGATCGGATCTTCATGAGTTTGAGCATGATTTTATGCATATGTAGGATTAAAAATTCAAATCTCTGATTAATGAAATACGGAGGGATTTAACCCACTATTTTGCTAAAAAGGAATAACTCCAAAAACACCCTTCCAGAAAACACGTAACTGAAAAAGGGATTACTGTTAAATGTTTATTCGTGCCTAGAATGTCATGTGCCCAAGAAATTGTGTGTGAGTTTAATTGAAGTCACTTGGTCATAGTCTTGTTATGTGTGAGTGTACACATGTGCATGCACACACTCATTGCAAAGATGAAGATATTGTATAGCAAAACGATAAGCTCAATTTGTGGTCGTGGAGATTTATAGGTTGCAGTTTTGCTTATTTAAGTATTAGGTATTTCATATGCATGTTACCTTTCGTGTAAATCTTCGTCCTGCATATTTTCATTTTGGATGTAACGTAAGTTTTTATTGGTGAAACTTTCGTTATTGATACAGTGGATGCTATCCAGTGGATATCATCGTGAAGGCTGATATACAGAGCAAGGCACTTTGATTGTATCCCTCTGATTATTTCAACTGCTTGTACTCTATAAACGTGTATCTGCATTATTAACTTATAACCGAGTTCTTGTCTTCTTGATCATCAAATTAAAAAAGAAAACAGATTAGCCTAAACTATTAGGAAGCGGTTCGTATGGAGGAATATGTATTTATACTTTCCTCCTTTCTCCTGGATGAATTTGTTTGCAGAAATCAATATCATTTTCCGAATTTTTTTTTTTTTTTTTCCATGAGTTCTAGTCCAGACTAATTCCATGGGTTGAGCCTGTACTCATTGACTTGGGTAGTAGGAGCTCTAAATCTTTTAGAAGGGCATTGTGGTCATTTTAAGTTTATTAGCCCTAAAAATGAAACCTATATATTGGAAGCAGCCTGCTACGCTTTTCTCTATTGCCTTTGAGAGATCCGGCCAGTTTTTGCTTCAGTGCTGCTCGGTTCCGTTGCAGGCGTAGATTAAATATAGGCTAATCTTCTTTGATTCTTTAAGCAACTCTATCATGTTGTTTGCAAGATTAGTCTCACAATTTTACAATTAATTTTCTTTTTTACCTTTTTGTTATTAGATCTAGTACTGATTGTTTAGAGGCCGATCCAAATAATCTATTTCACCCGGCCAATATGCAAATACTTTGACAGCATCAAAGTTTTGGTGTGTCGTTCTATCACGCTCCAATTCAGGAAGTCTGTCACACACTTCATATGAAAATTTCACTGTTTTCTGATTTTTGGGGGAAAAAATATCTACAAACTTTGACTGAGTAAAAGATTTTTTTTTTTTTTTTTTCTTAACTTTCAAAACACTTGTTTAGCATCACAGTTTGCGTTTTTTGGAGTACCTGTCTCGTAATTTTAGATCTAAATGGGGTACTCTTCAAAATAGAATGTTTTTTTTCTTTTTTTAATTTATTAAGAACCTAGGAGGTTTTAAAAAATTTTCTTTCCAATATATGGTGGGTCTTGAATTTCATCATTTTTTACTAATTTTTTTTCTCGTTAAACTCTCCTTAATCTGAATTTCTTGACTTTTTCTTCTGTGTATCTTTGCTTCGTTTTTTCCTTCTATCTTAGCTTCATTTAAATTTATCAGATTTTACTCCTTCAGTGAATTAAAAAAGATTTTGTTTTGTGTTTTCGTAATGGTCCATAACTATTCTTATCTCAATATTTTGTTTAATGTATTCAAAAGAGACTTGAAGTCCAGATATCTTGAACACTTGTTAAGGATCTTTTGTACACTTAGTATGAGGTTTTACTATTTTACATATCTGCAAAAGTGAACAATTTTATTGCCAGTTAAGTAAACTAGAAAAATTCGTGAACAATTTTTAGACGTGATAATTAAGAATTTAATTTGACCACACGCATTCTGAAGGAAACACAAGATATAAAGAAAAACAGCTAAGGTGTTACTACTATTCTTTTCTATCTGAATATTCCAAAACTAATTATGCAGCCTAATTTTCAATTATTTTCAGCATGTATTTAGCAAATGACCCTGGAGACCTGCTAGAATGTGTGATTGTCTCTTCCCGAGGCTGCATGCAATACAAGCATGTTCTTCTCTAGATATATTTATGATAGTCTCCCCTAACATCTGGTACTCTATCCGATAAGCAGCAATGCCAGCTTAGCACAACAGGTTTTGGAGTTTGGTATTTTTATGAAGTTTTCTGAAATTTGATTTGATGCATCACAAACAATAACGACAGTGATAAGAAGACATCCATCCATCTCTAAGTACCCCACGTAATTTCTTCATTCAATTTGATATGAAAGTAACAATTTTACTAAGCTACTGGGAATAAAATGATGAATGCAACTCAAAAACCATCTCCATGTAACTGAACTTTCGTTTTCGGGTATATATATCATATGTCAAAGGGTAAAGATCACAGTCAGCATCACCTATTGTTCTTGTATATTTACCATGTAAGTACATGTCATCTATACTACGAAGTGGTTGATAATGACGAAAATCTTCAATGGATGGACTGAAAGGCCTAATTGCTCTATGGTTTTTCATGTACCGAAGGGATCAGGTGCAATATGCATGATAACAATACCAGGATTATGGCAACAATAGCATCCATATATTGGCCTCATATGATTTTTTTCACTTCTTCAAATATCTTGGTTAGTGCTTTCCTTCTACACTCCATGTCTTTTTGTATTCGATTTCCATGAAAATGCATCATAGATAAGGTGTTAAATTTCTGCATGTATCGCATCTAGTCTCATCATAACAGTTGGCATTACAAGTTTACAAATAAAAGAAGTCGTCACCGGTCTATGATCCATTTATAATGTCGAATTACAACAAATAAAGTCTCCATTGTAATTTTTTTTTTTTGAAGTAGTGACTGTTGGTAAAATTTTTTTGGTAACAAAGTATGTATCTCACATACAATGGTCAGGCAAAGTGTATTGGTTTTGATTGGCTTGAATCCAACACCCCTTTGAATTAACCACTCATACATTGCATGCATCACATGTCCTTCGAGCTAAATATATCACCAATTACTCTTTAAACCGTTGTTGGCAAAGAGAAAGCTAATTAGATTTTGTCCAAATTAAAATCTTCAGCTGAATCATCTGGCGATGGATCTTCAAACTCAACATAATCATTGTTAACATATAATGCATCTATCCACTCGTCATTATTATCACTCCCCACTTGTTCATACGCATATTGCATACTATTATGTTTGTTATTATCATCCTTATACAAATTCTTGTCATCACTTTCATTCTGTTTCTCTGCAAAACCATCTGAAATAGTATAGCTGTGATGCTAATTTTAAACTGTCATGTTGGGAATAAATATCTTCAGTCCTGGTATTTGTTCCGTAATTGAGAGAATTTGTTAATACAAAATTTTCCCAAAATTCTCATATTGTTCAAATCTATACACACAAATGACTACATACTCACAAAATATTAAGTAGGCTCAGCCAATTACAACTATAACTATTTTTTTAAAAAAATTATTACCTTCTATCATTTGCATAATCTACTGGTGTTTGGCACATATAATGTAGGGCTGACAATGACAATTGTCCATATTATACATAACGAGTTATACAAAATCAATAAAATTGTAATAATCTGCATTTGTGTATATGTTAAGCCATCTCCAAAATAATTTAGAATGTACATAGAATAGAAAATGAGATTCATTTTTTATTAAATTAATATTTTTAAATTATACAAACTAACACTTACATTGCATCATTCCATTATGCTTGATAACTATTGTCTTCTCAATCTGTTTATGAGACATGAATCTAATAGAGTTTACTTCTTTATTCAGCACATGAAAATATTCTCTGGCCGTCGTATTAGATATGTTAACATACTATAACTCTTTCTCAACAAATAACTTCACTAACCGAACATCATTATATAAATTTAGCATTGCATTTAAATTGCCATCGTCCTTTATAAGCACTACAGTAAACTCATTCGTAGTCAACCACTTATATGCCAGAAGAATTTTATACTCTCTCCAGTTGATTTTACATGATTTGATGATCTTTTCATGAAACTCATTATATGCATTAGATGTTTGTATCAATATCAGCTTTGTTTTTCAACAAATATATTTGGACTTATTCTCTTCTTCAAACTTGACAATATCATTGAATCAAAGAACCAAAGAAAAAAAAAAATTCATCGTCGTACCTAATAATTCAATAACTATTGATATTATACAAACATACAAACTTAACAAGGCATAATTTATTCACTCCTTTATTGGATAAATTAAGTTCATATGTAATGTAAGACGTAACACAAATATTTAATTTCATAACCGAAATTATAACTTATTGATCACCAACTATAACGACAATTAGTTCAATTTGTGAGTCATATCAACAAACAAAATTAGATATTTTAATGTGTAAAATATTTAATTTTTGTGTGTTTATCAACATCAAAATATCAAAAAATTTAATTCAAAGAACTTATCTTCTCATGAAGCTCCTCAAACCACTGTTTCAATGTGGGAGAGACTGAAGATTGAACACAGAGACTGTTATAACCCACTGTGATAACTGTTTAGCCTCTCATAAGGCTTCGCTCTACAACTCTACAAGTCCTTGAAGAAAGTCTTTCAATAGACTTTTGATTATCCTACGTACTAATGATTAAATCTCCTGACCCCATGGGTGGAAGAAGTTCGAGTTTATCTTCAATCAGGTCCGGTCCTAACGTTTTAGAGGCCCGGGGCGAAATGAGAAAGCGGCCCTAACAATTCTTATTAAAATTTTAAATAAATATCTTCATTACCAAAATTAAAATTTAGTACATAGTTTTGTCATTACAAAAACTAATCATAATTCATAAAAAACAATTCCTTCGGGCATTTCTAGATGCAAAATCCTCAATAATAGTATCAAGATCAATACTGTCCAACATTTCCTTCTCAATACATATTTGATTTTTGCTTAATCTTACTCTTAGTTCATTCCAAGATTCCATATTGGTCATATGCTCAATACTATTCTCATGTTCTTTGAGTCTTTCACCAAGATGCCTCCAATCTCTAAATCCATTAGTTGCTAATACAGTTTTATTATTATTAGATTTAAACAACTTACAACAAAAACAATATACTTTATCCACATGTTTAGAATAAACCAACCATTTCCGATCACTAGTCTCTCCATTACTTAACTTCCTAATATAATAACTATATGAAAAATGCCTAGATGTGTTATCTAAAGCAAACACAAGATTCAATTCTCTAATAAGCCATTTTTTAACCAAAATGTCTCTTGATTTATTATCAAAATTATCCCAATTTCTAGGATCATAAATGTCAAAAGAATGGGTTGGTTGTTCATCAACTATTACGTTTTCAATAATATATTCATTTGGTACATCATTATACTCACTCAAATTATCAATATCCTCATTATTTTGATTTTGTTCATTTACATTTTCATTTGAATTTTCAACATTATCATTACTTAATCCATCCAAATTTTCATTAGAGAAACATGCTATTTTAACAAATTTATCCGTAACTCCCCTTTGTGATTGTATTAACTGCTCTATTTGTTTTCCTTTTTTTCTTTTTTCACTACCAGACAAATGTTTTTGAGAAAATATTTTTTTGAGAAAAAATATAACAAAATTATATAAGAAAAAAGAACAAAAGCACCTTGAAAAGAACCAAGCAGAAGCAGCAGAATGCAGAGTAGCTGGGAGCCAACACATTCGACAACCTAATAACAAGAAATATTTATAGAGATAAAGAGAGGGAGAGAGGAGGAGATATTGGTTTAGTGTGGTTTTTGTTTTGAAATGAAGTCTATCATTGGGTTAAAAACAAGCCATTTTAATAAATAAATAAAAAAAAAAAAACTAGCCTTTACTGTATATGTATACAATAACTAGCCGTTAGTGTACATGTGTACAGTAACTAGCCGTTACTGTACATATGGACAGTAACTAACCAATTGGGCCCCTTTAGAACATGGGGCCCTGGGCAGGTGCACAGCCTGCACCTGCCCAGGGCCGGGCCTGTCTTCAATGTGTGAGTGCCGCATGTATTTCTCTTGATTGAGCATGCAATAGTCATCTGATTTTTTTTTTGGTGGAGTCTCCAAACAAGAAGGAAGGCCTCTTTGTGGCTTTACGACTCTTACCCTCAATTGGGGCGTCATTCAATATTATCTCTCTCAAAATCGTCGAGTTGGAGCAGGAGAGTTTATCCTTAATTTGGTTCTTAACTACTACGTACCTTGTTTGCACGTTGAAAATTGCCATATCTGAACCTCAAGTTAACTTTAGCATTTGATATTCCCAAAGTCATGCTTCTTCCAAGTGGGATCCAAGTTAAGAATAGTTTACTGCAAGGAATATTAAAGAATTTGTGGGTGGGTCATGAAAATTATATAGCAGAAGAAGAACTCTCTAACTTCTGAAGTAGAAACACAGATTGATCTAAGTACATGATCCGCCTTCTAAAAACATGAATCTGAACACATTACCTTCTTTCTAAAACCTGAGGGTCTTAAATAAAATAATTAAAGACTAGATTTACAAACAAATATCGGGAGGGATCCAAGATATATTGATTCACAGTTTGAAAATGGATTTTTCATGTCATGTTTGATCATGAGAAAACGTGGGTGTCACCACTAAAACCGCATAATTTTGAGCTTATAAAACAAGGATTAATTCATGAACCGCATTTAACTAGGAATTAAAGCTTCAAGAAGGCAATACAAATCAAGAATAAAGCATCAAGGACAGTTCACAGGAGAAATCCACAGCATTTCTAAATACTTATAAAAAATCAAAGAAATTTTGAAAACATTGAAGTGGTTTTGTTGGTAAGAAAATCGTGAAGAAATATTAGATGCAGATCAAGAGCCATCAATCCGGATTTTCAAGACCAAATGCGAATCAAGTGTCATGATCTGTGTTCTTAAGACCAAATATGGATCAAGCGCCATGATTCACATTTCAAGACCAAACACAGGTCAAGCATCATGATTTATGTTTTCAAGATCAAATGCAGATCAAAGGCCATGATCCGTGGTTAAAAGACTAAATGCATATTTGATCAGGTCATGGTTCACATTCCTAATTAAAATGGGGTTTACACTCTACTTTCTCCGGTTTTAATGAAATACATAAATCCTCATTAAGAAAATTTTAATTGGTCAGTTACACTAAATTAAGATCCAAAATCCCTATAAATAGCTAAGATTTTAGGCTAAAAAGATGGCTGAGTTATCTCTAAAGAGCACTTATGCTAAGAATCAGCGTTGCAAGAAGTGTACGTCATTCTTCCATACCAAAGCATGCTATTTCAAAGTTAAGAAGCAAACTCTCCAGGAGTTTGATGATCCGATCATCGCTAAGAAACAAGATTGTCACTCACTACTACATCGAAGAAGCTTAGTTATATATATATATATATATATATATATATATATATATATATATATATATATATATATATCCTTTATTCTATACATGAGAAATCGTTGTAAATTTCTAAGATTTATACAAGACAATTTTTTTTTTCTTTGTCGAGCAGAACATTTGGTGTGCGGAGTGAGTGGGAGAGAGGACAACCAATGAGGGAAGAGGAGAAAATGAGCAGCAGATTCCCAAACACAAATGAGAGGAATAGTGGTCAGGGTTCAATTCACAACTTTATAGTCATGATAAATGCTTTGGAAAGTCCGAATTCAACTTGTTTTGTCTGGACTCACTTGTCATGTCTGGATTCGGACTTGGCAAGTATGGATTTCACCAACTTTTGGAGGGAACTTTTAAAGGGGCACACCTTTTTTCCCAGTGAGCCCACTTAAAAACTCATCATATATATCAACTTTACCCTTACAAAAAAATACATTTTTGCCCCTCCCTCCACCTCACGACTCCTCTCGTTCTCCCGTGCACCACAGGTGAGTTTTTTTAATTTTTTTAAGCCAAAAATCCATTTCATTTGAGTTGATATACACTTTATTTAGATCATTTGCTATTTTAAAGCTGAATTATTTTCGTTTTTTTTATTAGAAATCCAAACAAAAGAGAAATTTTTGAGTTGTGCAGAATGAGATGTAAATGGAGAATACAATCATGTCGTTGGTTCCATTCGACAATCAAAACACTCTTTAGGTATGATTCCATCATCTCTGTATAAATTATTCCAAATATAACTTAAGTTCTTTATTTAAATTGAGTAGAATAAAATTAGGGTTTTTTTTATTGAGTTTTCAGTTTGATCCGGTGCAAAAACCTGTGGGAGAACGTCGCTGTCCGGACTGGAAGTCCGGACACAAGTCTTCGATCCGGACTAACAGTCCGGACATATCTGCTTTGTCCGGATTGTAAGTCTGGACAAAAAATATTTGTCCGGACGTACAATCCGGACAGAAGGTTTTTTTTCCCAGTTGTTTCTTATCAATTAATAAGTATTAATATTGTTAAATTATTGGCACACAGGGTAATGTTTCGACGCAAAGTAACCGCGTCGAGAATGAATTAGTTGTTGATTATGCTTTGGACTTCATAACAAATCAGGTATGATAAAATTTAGAAAAGCTATTCATATTGAAATAAGAATATTTCCACTAAAAACATATCTTCTCTATTTTGACTATAGGTTTTTACAAATCGAGACGAACTTTGCCAGTGGGTGCGCGATATGGGAAAGAAATCAGGATTTGTCATCACAGTTTCAAAATCTGATACTGGAGGTCAATTTAAGAAGGGGAGAATATGGTTTGGATGTGAACGGGGTGGACAACCAAGATTTAAGAAATTAAAGAATGATGAGAGCCACATGGACAGTAAAAAATGTGGATGTCCCTTTCGTATAAATTCCATTTTTGTGTAATTTTGTGTATATATAAGTTGTAATAAAAAATGGTTTGCAAATAGGTCAATAGTCTAATGTTTTGATAATTGTAATCATAAGTAATATTGTAAATAGTCTAATATTTAGATTAATGTATATGAAGCTGAACAAGAATAGATAAATGTAATCAAAAGTATGTAATTTTGTGTATATATTGTTAGTTAAACCAAAGTTGAATTGATGGATACAAATGCTGCACACCCCGAACCAATGTTAAACCAATGTTTAGATCAAAATTGGGTTCCATGTTCGGACTGGCAGTGCGGAAAGGGACTCCCTGTCCGGACTGCCAGTCCGGACAGGGACTCTCTGTCCATGTGTGCAGCCCGGACGCCTAATACCAACTCCATCTCAGTATGATTTTTAATCAAATAATTAAAATAAAAATTATCAATTCAATTGCAGTACAAACATACATAATAAGTTCTGGACATCCAATTATAGAAATCAATTTGATTACAATACAAATATACATAATAAGCTTTGGACATCCAAGCATAGAATATTTTGATCGAGTACAAACAAAAAGTAAACACGCATCAAAATATCATGAAGAATGACAAAAAATATTGTCACTCATCTTCTTGAAAGTCAGTAAACATTGTCTTTGAGTTTCTTACAATATCCATGAAGATACATGATAAAAGTCGAACATTAAATTTACGAGGTCTAATACAAATTTTGAGATATCAATGCACCAAGAATATAAACTAATCACTGTCTCCGTGTCTTCCTCGGGGGTTGACGTTGATGTCTGGTTCGAGTCGTTCTCATTGTATCGGGTGCATCAGGAGTGGCTTGTTCCTCTAATTGTTCCTCTGGTTGAGTGCAACCAGTTAGCATGGCTTTAATCTTCGCAAGAGCACTAAATAACATCCCATGCCGCTTCTTGAATGCATTTTCCCCTTGCGCAAGTAATGGATCAATTATAACTACTGCGCGTGTATATCTCTATAGAACCAAAACAAAAAAAATTAAAGGCATCAGTTAAACTTGGTACTATATGGGACATAAAATAAAAAACATATATTGAGATTACCTCATCTAGTACATCCGAACAGATTGATTGATTTCCTTCATCTACATGGGGTTCATCTGGTGTTGCTCCAAGAAACACTGTAAAACTTTATATAGTCACGGAATATAATCTGTCATGTAATCCGATGGGTAGTCAGCAATGGCTTCACGGTTCTCTTGATACAGTACATAATCTAGCCAATTAATCCACATCTCCTCAATGTGACCGTATTTTACCATGCAGCTATTGGTTGTTAGACCCCGAGCTTCACATAACGGTGAGAATGGTGGAGGCGGAACGTACTATTTGTGACCGAATTGCCTTAGCACACGCACTGGGTGGTAAGGCTCAACCACATGGTACATTTTCAGCGTACCCATATAAAAGGTAATTTCTCTGAAAGGGTAGAATTCTCTATGATTCTTATATGGATCCCAAACTACCTGCAAGTTTGATAAGCACACAGAACTAAGTAAATTACCCATATGTAACTTGCATATTAAATAAGTACACAAATAGCACAACATGTTGCCTGATTGCCGGTGAGTTGATCTAGACTAGACCAAATAGTCTGTATATGTGATTGAGAGACATTTGTATCCCGTCTGCTCAACCAACGACAAGCAAGTGGTTCACCGTCTGTAAAGGATCGGTTCGACATTGCCATAAAGGTAGGGAAATGACAAAAAATCCAAGTCTGTAGTAATATGAGATACCCGGCCATCTGAGCAACGTTAGCTCGAGAAGCAAGCCCAACCTGCCTATATAACCATGCAAGAGCCCAAGCACCCCATGTGAACGTGTGAACATCTTCGAGTTCATGAAGCAATGTTAAGTAATCAATCGATACTCTCGTACAGCTCTTGTCCGCAAAGAGCGTACAAATAAGAAGATATAGTAAATATGCCCTTACAGCACACTGAATCCTATGTTCGGTGTCGGTGTCAACTACCCCACAAAACTTTTCTTTTAACCAATCCAGTCTAACCGATGCACCGCCTTTCATATTAAGCTCATTCCACGCTTTAGAGTAACTTATGCCCAAGCAATGAGTAATTGTGTTAGCAGTTTCACGTGACGCTGTTGATTCTTGTGGCACAAGGATTTCCTGTTACAGGCAAGCCAAGCAAGCAGAAAACATCATCCAACGTAATCGTCATCTCACCGAACGGCATATAAAATGTGTTTGTTTCGGGATGTCATGCGCTAATGTATTGGTAGGAGTATATGACCAATGGATATAATGAAGACCCACGTACTAATTCCATGAATCGGGTGTTTGGCTGCGGTGTCGTCAATGGCTATATACTTATTTTTCTCATGTGACTAATACATCACAGTGGATCTCATTCCTGTATATATAATATAGTCATGACATATGCACACACACAATAATTTGTTTCTGGTTTTTTATGGAAAATAATTACCTCATCTTTAAGACGAAGAAAGCAACGTGTGTCTTGAAACTCTTCAATAGTGATAAATCAACTGGACCTCGATATATTGACCCTTCAAGATCATCTTGAGAGACTCCTGAATCATTATTCCCTTTCTCTTATCTTGCACCATCATATCTTACCAAATTAGGAGTTTCTTGATTTAATGTAGGACCTACAGCAACTTCAATTTCTCTCTCTCGTATCGGGCAATGGATTGGTGGCCAAGATGCTGCTTTCTTCCTCCTTAACGAGACAGTTGTTCGTATGTGAGAAGATTCTGCTGGATCCATCTATGGAATATAAAGATATTTTATTCATAAATGATAGTTACCAGAACAGTAACTTCTCTATGTGTAAATAAGTAGTTACAAAGTTAAATTTGCTATAAATATCATATTTTCTCTATTTTTTATACTACAAGATAATGTAATATAAAAGTATAAAGACACTGAAACCTTTTTTGCTACTTAATCAATCATTATGACAATGCTATCAAATTTCAAAATTAACTAATAAAATTTAATATTATCATCCACGATTGGAAAATTAATTAAATTTTGCATATTTTACAACTAGCATTATAATATTTTATTTTCTTATTAATTATAATCAAAATATAAAAATAAATTAAAAAAATTTGCTACCACCAAATTTGCTACCTCCTCCCCTCTTCCTCCTCTCCAACCCAACAAGATCACCAAACCCAAATATCTCCCATTGTTTGATAAAAAAAAAAGACCAAAATTAAAAAAAAATACTACATTAGAAGATCTCATCCACCTCGATCCAAAAAGCGACAGCAGGACGACGGAATGGCAGCCGTTCACTGGCGGCAGCGACGGGAGATTGGTGGCAGCGGCAGGAGATGGACCGGTGGCTTTAGCAACGAGAGAGAGGAAGATTTGGAAGGAGGAGGTAGAGAAGGGGAAGAGGAAGAGGAAAGATTAGGAGAAGTGGAAGAGGGAGGGAGGAGATGATTTAAGGTTTTTGGATTTGGGTTAGGCTCATGAGGGTGAGAGAAAGAAAAGTGGGAGAGAAGAGAGAGAAGAAAGATAAAAATGGGAGAGAAGAGTAGTTTGGGTATATTTAGTGTGCTCACTAGGAAAACCCTTCATTTTGTAAAGAGTGGGTGGGCTCATTAGGAAATCTGGGCTCACTAGGAAATATGGTGTGCTCCTTTGGAAACTCCCCTTTTGGACCCGAATTTGTCAAATTCTGATTGATCATGATTGGAAAATATTTTTCCAATGAGTCATTTGCAAAATTATTTCTTTTTTTTAATGTTATTGGGTTATTGTTCTCCAGGTGGCATTTTTTTTTTTTACTTTTTTATTGGGAAGCATATGTAGCCTAATAGGGGCCTGATTAATTCATGTATTTAATTATAAATTTGGTCATAATTCTATTGTTTAGTGTAAAAATCCACTAAATCCTCAAACAAAATCTACTGAGGGTGTGTTTCCCTCACTAGAAGTAGTAAAAATGAAGAATAAATTAAAAAGTAACTTTCAAAATGAAAGTCGAATAAAAGAGTTGTTTTTATATTTGTTTGCTAATTTATAGGAGAAGAAAATATATTAGAAAGTAAAAGGAGTATCATTTCATTAATTAAATAAAACAATACTTATATTATTTTATTTATTTTATGCATAAAAGTACAATTTTAAATTGTATTGATGATATAAAAATATAATTTTTTGCCTAATTCCTTTTCTCTAAACCTTTGTCTAAACCTTTGCCAGACCAAAATGTGAAAAATAAAATTTGAAAGACATAGATGCCAGCTCACCATATATAAGAATTAATTTCCAAAATAATCTTTAGCCGAAGTAGCTTACTTCCACTACTTCCGTGCAACAAACACACCCTGATTGTTTCAAGGATTTTGGCCATGTTTTGGTCTGAAGTGATTTATTTTGATTCAATTCGGAATTAAAACCTTATGGGAAATCAACTGAAATATGAGGTTTTGGATTTATTTATTTTATCAACTAAAATATGAGGTTTTGACTTTTTTTATTATTATTAAAGAGAAGAGAGAGTGTGTGACTCTCTCTGTATTTTTTAATTAAATACAAATCATCCTTACACCCAAACTTGTAATTCTTTTTCATTATTCCTTTTCTATGGGAAGTTTTTCATTATTCCTTTTCTATGGGAAGTAAGAAAAATTCTCTGTACTACCAAATCCTTCATCTCATTTTCAGAAAAACAAACAATAATTTCAATTTTCAAAATCGATAAAGTAGAGGCTCCAAAACTCTTACATGTCTTTTGATATCGATCCCTTAATTCTTCTATATTTGGATATCAGTCTTCATATTTTTAAATTAGTCCCTAAAAGCTCTTAAGTTACTCCAGTTTAAACTCTAGGTTAGTTTTCGTCCAATGTCAAAAAAATATTCCTTCTAACTTAATTTTTTTATTTAGTTTTTAATTTTTTGTTTATTTTTCTAGTTATACCCCCCACCTTCAACCTATATCCTAATACATAAACCCGACGCTCCTCTCTCCTCCCTAATTTCTCTCTCCCTCTCTCATTCTCTCTCATTATAAACTGAACCAACCTGTCTTTTCCGTTCCCACCTTCCTAATAACTCAACCCAACGCTCTCTCCTCCAAACTCTCATCCATATATATTCTCTCCCATCATAAATTAAATCCAACTCTCTCACCTTTCCTTCTCACTTCTCTAATAACCCAACCTCATATCATCTCTCAATCTCTCCACCCTAATTATTTTCTCTATCATAATAAGAACCCAATTCTCTCTCTTCCTTAATTACTCTCAGCTCCCTCTTCCTCTATTTCTCTCTCACTCCCCCTCCCTAATAACTAACCCAAAATGCTTTCTCTCAATCTCTCTTTCCTAATTACTCTCTCATCTAATGAAGTCAATGCTCTCTCCCTCTCATACTCTCTCTCCTCTAATAACTCAACCCATTATCCTGTCTTTCAATCTTTTATCCCTAATTACTCTCTCTTACCATAAGTCTTATCCAATATCCTCTCTCTCTCTCTCCTTCTCTTCTTCCTAATTAACCCAACATACACTTTCTCAATTTGTTCTCCCTAATTACTCTCTTTTATCTCAAGGTAAATCCAACTCCCTTTACCTCAACCTCGTTGATGACAAACACCTCCTAGTTTTCTCCTTGTTCTCATTAATTTCTATTTGTAGGTGCAAGATAGTGACTCAAGGTTGAGAATGGTAGAGAGCCTGAATAGTCTTGATGAATAGCCAATACTATTAGAGAAGTCATAGAGGAGGCAGGCAAAACGAGGAGGGAGATGCACGAAGTTTGTGGAGAAAGAAGATAATTTTGATTCAACGAACTTGGAGAGGAAATAGGAGGGGAGGAGGAGACAATACTAAGGAGGAAGATAGTGGAAGCAAAGGAGAGAGGGAGGATCCAATTATGATCCATTGAGGTCGAGTGTTTACTAAGGGAGAAGAGGAGTTATTTTTCTTTTTTCATTCATTTTAGAAGGACTTATGAGTCTATTGAAAATTAACCCAAATAAAGAGATAGTTTGGTCATTTGCTACCTTAGTTATACTCTAATTTAGACTTGTTTAGTTAATTGGATGAAAAAACTAACGGAGGGACCAAACTAAAGTAACACAAGGATTTCAAGACTAATTTAAAAACAATGAAGATTTGAGTACTGATATCAAAATGTGAAAGAATTAAAGAATCGATACGAAAAAAACCTCCAAACTCTTTTATCAAATCAAACAAAATCACCACCCATGGTAGTGATATGAGAGGAAGGGGGAATTCTAAATGAGCACAACACCTGACTTAGCGAGCACGACTTTCCCGCGTGATCATCACTTTACTTTAGGATGTTCCTCACTTTACTTTAGTTAGTTTAGTTAGGATGTGGCACTCACCAAGTCAAGTGGTGTGCTGATTTAGAATTTCTCGAGAGGAAGGGATCCAGTAAAGACCCACCCCCATCTCCAGTCCTCACTCTCTCAATCACCACCATCAGCACCTTCGCCTTACCATCCCATCCCACGTGTTAAAATATAAAATAATTTTTCTCAATCCTCACTACAACTTCGGAGTTTTGGTGCAGTGGAAGGGTTTTTCAACATAGTATCAAAGCAATCCAGTTTCAATTCCTGCTGGGAGCGCATTTTAATTACGGGTTTTAAAAAAAAAGGTTCAATTCCTGCTGGGCGTGCATTTTAATTACGGGTTTTAAAAAAAATTATAACGCTTGCTGGTTTTAAAAAATTATATCTGCGTAAAGCCCAGATTTCTATCCAAATATGGTTCTATCCAAATATTTTAAAAAATTATTTTAAAATATAAAATAATTTTTCTCAACTCTCACTACAATTTCGGAGTTTTGATACAGTGGAAGGGTCTTTCAACACTACGCAACAACAGCAGCCCCTCCCCTATCGTGCAATTCCAGGTCCAGTTCAAGAATTCCCCCAATTCACTAATTGTCTACGTGCATGGGTTTTGTTTGCTGACTTTTGGATGTTTTCTTTTTGCAGTTGGGTATCAATCTTCTGTTGTGCAGGAAGGCGTTCCTGTCAGGAAGCGCGGCTCCTCAACAATCCTGTGCATAGTGCGATGCTAGCCTGCCCGAGCCAGTAACCCTTTCGTCATGCAGCTTGCAACTCCGAGTTTTCCAATTGACTGGAATTTCACCAGGAGACAAAAGAGCACCTGAATGGACGATCGAGCCAAACCTCCTCTTTCATGACATCGGCATTGGCATCAGATGGGCATTGTACAAAGAATTTCCCTCCCGCCTTTTTTCTTCTTTTAAATTTCTGGGTATTTTCCGCAATTATTGAATGCTTATTGTTTTTTGCTGCTGCTAGTTGGTTGAAATTTAGCTTGGCCAAATGATAATTGGGTTCTACTTGTGTGCTAGAATTAGTTTGATACATAGTCTGATATCGTGAAAACAAATTAAGTTATTCCGTGTCAAAATTGGAGTGGGGAGGACATAATGCATCTTCCAAAAGTCAGCGCGAAGTCTTTGGAGAATTAGCCCTGGCTCCCCTTAATATGTATGTTTTAACTGTGAGGATCAGAATTTAGTGTAAGGTTTCATAACAGAGAGTGTGAGTTTGTATATGGGTTCCTCGCCTGTTCTTAATTATTAACCATTTTGTTAAATATGACAGACCAAGTGCGAGACATTGCTTTTCCTGGACATTGAGCAACTTTTTGTTTGGTTATATATATTGTTTGTTATTAAGTTTGCTGTGACCTGGGTTGAGGATATATACTATGATATATCTTCACTAGGTTTCGAATCGTGCAGTTGCTGCGAGAGACCTGGAGTTGCATCGCTGTGTCTGAATTCTTACTAGACAGTAATCATTCCAAGAGAAAATGCTTCTGCATGCATCATAATTGTATTTCTTAACCAGCACTTTCTGCATGTAGCTTAAATTAGGCGACATTCCAAAAAGTCTATGCCAGTACATGGGCCCGGCTCTACCTTAGTACTTATCCTGTACGACGATAAATGGCATACATGTTCCATCTGGAATTCAAGGAGATTGTTGCAGTTAGTGAATAGAAGGCATTTTGTTGAGTTCTAGAGTTAAAGAGAAGAAAGAGAGACGTCACTGAAATGGGATTATAAATAAAATAAAGAAATGGGCTGAAACTATAGTAGTCTCAAATTTGTGGATATTCCCAGTTTCACATGGGAGTCAAATTCCTTTGATATCTTTATTTGGCTTTTATATATTACCATTAGTATTGTGCTAGATGACAGAAAACAATGGTAGCCACAAATTTGAGGATATTCAAGGTTTTGCATGGTAGTCAAGTTCCCTTGATGCACTTATTCAGCATCTATTGCCATTATTATTGTGGTAGACTTTCTAGGATTTCCAACGGGGCGGTGTCATATGAAGAAGTTTTGCCTGCATATTAAAACCAAAATTTTACAGAGATCATTGTGAAATTCGCTTATGCCAAAGTTTGATGTGTAGCAGTGATGTTTTTGCTACATAACCTACTGCATAAAGAGCTAGATTATGAAGCTTCTCAGGAAGAACATGCTTTTGCACAAGCCTAATTGCTGATTTTCTCTTGCAGCTTACACTATTTCACTATAAACTATGTACATTACATTATTTATCATGAAGCAATATTTTCTACTTTTATCGTGTAAAAGAAAATAAAACGAAAGCGGAATGAAAAAATTTCTGTATGTTTTTTTTTGACCTGTATAATGAACCATCTTTTTATAGGTGAAGGAGGTAACAAAAAGAATAATTAAAGGATCTAATACTAATTACATAAAATCTTTAATTAGTCAAATCAGAGATTTGTCAACTATTCTAAATTAGTATAATCAAAGATTTATCAATTATCCTAATTTAGAAAAATATCTCAACATATAATAGGAAATTATCTCAAAATATCTCAGCAATATAATCATATCTCATCATATCTCAATATCCCCCCTCAAACTCATGGTGGCACCGTATAAGTCAACTGAAGTTTGCTAATAAATTCACTAAGACGACCAGGTGAGTGCGACTTAGTGAAAATATCAGCAAACTGATCAGCAGATAAACCGAGCACAAGCGAAAAGTGACATCACTGAGATAATGCCTGATGAAATGGCAATCAATCTCAAAATGTTTGGTGCGCTCGTGAAAAACATCATTATACGCAATCTGAATAGTACTCCGTTTGTCACAGTGGAGAGAAGAACGAGACAGCTGAGAGGCATCCAAGTCAGCCAAAAAACGATGCAGCCATAGAAGCTCCGCAGTAGTATCAGTAAGGGCGCGATACTCAGCCGTAGTGGTAGATTGAGCGACAGCTGTTTGTTTCTTACTTCGCCAAAAAATAAGACATGAGCCAAATAAGAAACAAATACCAGTGGTAGAACGACGATTCATAGAATCACCAGCTCAATCAGCATCATCAGAATAAAAACGTAACTCAAGAGATAACTGAGATGAATAGTATAAACCATGAAAAAGAGTGCCCTTGACATAGCGGAGGATTCGAAGAACGGCATCATAATGGCGTGAGTGAGGCTTATGCATGAACTGACTGAGTAGGTGAACAGTATAAGAAATATCAGGGTGAATAATTGTGAGATAAATAAAACTACCAGCTAATTGTCAATAGAGAGTACGATCAGACAAAGGCACACTATTAGTAACGTTGAGCCGAGTATTATATTACAAAGGGGTACTGGCAGTTTTACTGTCGGTTAGACCAGTCCTGAATATAAAATCTAAAGCATACTTGGCCTGTGAAAGAGAATAATCATCCGAAGAAATTATCACCTCAAGAACAAGGAAGTAACTAAGCGTGCCAAGATTTTTTATTTCAAAATGATGATCCAGAAAAGCCTAAAATGCACGAATGCCAGTAGTATCATTACCAATGATGATCATGTCATCAATATAGAGAAGTAGAAGAGTGGTGACAGAGACAGTCTTACGGATGAATAAGGCAGTATTATAAGCACTGGCTACAAAACCTTGCTGCGTGATGACAGAGGTAAACTTCGTAAGCCAAGTACGAGGAGACTGCTTCAGACCATAGATCGCACGACGAAGGCGGCAAACTTTGTGAGGCGGATGCTCATAACGAGAAGAAGACTTCATATAAACTTTCTCAGTAAGATCATTATTAAGAAAGGCATTTTTGATATCCATCTGAAGAAATAACCAATGTCAAACAGCAACAACAACAATCAAAGATCTAACAGAGGTAAGTCGAGCAATAAGAGCAAAAATCTCCTTATAGTCAATTCCATACTCTTGAGAGCAACTCAACGCAACAAAACGAGTTTTGTATTACTCAACTGAGCTATCTGCCCGAGTCTTAATCTTGTAAACCCACTTACAACCCACTGCAAACTTTCTAGAGGCAAATCCACTAAGTCCCAATTATGTGTCTTGTTAAGAGTATCTAATTCATCAAATATAGTTTGCTGCTAAAGAAGATCAGAACTAGCCTCACATAAGAGTGAGGCTCTTGAAGAGTAGTAAGAGTAGAGAAACATTGGTAATCATAAAAATGGGAAGGAGGTCTTACTCTATCAGAATAACAAGGTGCAATAATTTGGGAGGACTCAGCAGCAGAATGTGGTAATGCACATCTTGAGGAGAACTAAGTGATGATGCTGGATCCGCATGGGGAGCAAGGTCATTGGAAGAGGTCGAAGATGGATAGTCAGAGGAGCTTGTATTACCTGCAAAAAATTTAGTAGACTCCGAAAACAGAGTAATAGAGGGATCAATGAAGATAGGGGAATGACTAGAGTGAAGTGAGGAAAAAGAGGAAAGGGTGGTGAAGAGTTTATACTCCCAAAACTCTATATGATGAGAGATATGAAGGTTTTTGGTGATAGGATCATAACAACGATATCTTTTTTGTTCAATGCCATAATCAAGAAAGCAGCACAGCCTAGACTAGAGTTCCAACTTCGTTCGTTCATGCAGGGGGAGAAGAACAAAGCAAGCACAATCAAAAACTCGAAGACAGCTATAATCAGGAATTATACTATACAATAGTTCAAAAGGAGTTTTGTTGTCAAGAATAGGTGAGGTGACACGATTGGTAGTGTAAACAGCAGTAAGAGCAGCCTCTCTCCGAAGACGCTCAGGAAGCGAGGCAGAAATGAGGAGAGATCGGATGGTGTCTAGAATGTGACGGTATTTACGCTCTGCTCGACCATTTTGTTGTGATGTATTGAGATAAGAGTGATGGAAGAGAGTTTCATTTTATTGCAAAAACTCAATGAAAGATTTTTCGTTATACTCCAGAGTATTATCAGAACGAAACCCCTTGATAGCACGAGAAAACTGAGTAAGTACCATTTCGTGAAAGTGTTTGTAAATTGCAAACAACTCAGAACTCTTATACATAAGATAAATCCATATATAACGCAAAAAATCATCCACAAATATGACAAAGTAGCGTGAGCACCCCTCGATAGAAATTGGAGAAGGGCCCAAATATCAGAATGAATAAGATCAAAAGGAGCAGAAGAAAAAGAGTCACTAGTATTAAAAAGTAAATGAGTTTGTTTTCCAAGTTGACAAGAAAGACAATCAAACTTATCAAAAGTGATAGACCCAAGGAGATCACTAGAGGCCAACTGTTAAATACGAAATAAAAAAGTATGATCGAGACGAGAATGCCAAATACTAGAAGTGATGGCAAAGGCAACCGAAGGTGTAGTGGAAAGAATCTGCAAGTTCATCATTTCAAATATAAGTCCAACTTTACGGCCTGTCCTAATGACTTGACTTGTCTGAGGATCCTGCACATCAACACCACGAAAAGAAAAGTGAAGCACAAAACCTAACTCAATAATTTGGCTAACAGAAAGAAGATTCGACGATAACTTAGAACTAAATAGGTATTACCGACGGAGATGTCAGAGGTAGAAATAGAACCAATATGACTAACAGGCATTGCAGAACCATCAGCAGTATAAATAATATGGTTAGGATCTAGAGCAGATTTAGTAGAAAAAATGGTGGGATCATAAGTCATATGATTATAACAAACAGAATCCATAAATCAAGAAGAAGTACTTGAAGTGACAGATAGTGCAGTAGATGAATGAGACAGAACATGATGGACCAAAATCTCAATGTCAGCAGCAGTGAGCGAAGTAGAATGAGAAGAAAACTTAGGGGTATAGGGATCAGTGGAGACAACTGCAGCAGCCTGTTGGAGGGAATCTCGAGAGTCTCGGGCCTTTTTCTGCTGTAACTTGAAACAATCAGTAATCAAGTGACCGCTTTTCTTGTAATACCGACAAAATAACTTCTAGAAAGAGAATTTTGACTGTGGAGCAGAACGTTGGGAGAAAGGCGAAGAGACAGCAGCCAAAATAAGATCGGGGACTGTAGGTTCATAGTAAGATGACGATACTCCTCGGAAATTAACTCAGCAATAGTATGATCCATAGTAGAAGTGGTGTACGATGAAGAAGGGTTGCCCGAGTGGACTCAAAATTATCGCGAAGAGCCATCATAAAATGCATGAACTTGTGACGGTCCCGATACTTGGCAAAGAGCTCGATATCTACAGCACAATGAAGTTGGGATTTGGCAGTAGTCAACCGGTCCCAAAAAAGAGCAACTTGAGAGTGAAACTCAGTGATGGACTGACCGAGTTCTTGACGCATATGATAAAGTTTTGTCTCAATCTAAAACTGAAGAGAAATATTGTTGCAACAATCGTACTGAGCAACCAATGAGATGCTCTTAACAAGACACATAATTTCAAGAAATCCCATGCAGGTTTAGCATTCTCGAGTTGGGGTAGAAAACTGTTAATAGATGGGATTGATGTGTTAACAATCTACAGCAGAATCTTTCTATGAATACTCTCCCAGTCGTCCACGCGTGTAGTGTAATTAGCAGCGGACTCATTCTTAATACGAACAGGTTTAAAAGAATCCTCAAAAATATAACGCCACAATTTTTTTCATTTGAGAAAAAGTTTCATATTGGAAGCCCAAATATTATAGTTGTTTTCTATCCAAAATAATATCAAGTGGACGAATAATATCACGAACAATATCATTTCAGGAAGACATTTTGGAAAGAATATGTCAAAATCAACTCTCGAAAAATCAATCAAAAAATCAACATCCGAAAATGTCAAACTTGATTGAAGAACATTAACTAGGGCAAGTGGGGCTCATGCGTTGGAGAAGAGAGGTGTGTGAAGACCACTTACAGAGACTTCACACGATATGTGAAATAGCTTGTCAAGTCTGATAGAGCTGAAATTTCAACCAAAGTAGATTGAAGGGAGACGAACAATCTGAAGGTAGAAGATTGTCAAGATCTGACTTCAAAATGGACGAAATGAGCACAAAGAGTTTCGGGATGTGTGAGAACAAAGGAAAAACTCACTTAGGGTGGTTTATGCACTCACAAAAGAAGTTATAAGAGGCATCAAAATTTCGATGGCTCTGATACCATGTACAAGAAAATAAAGCGAAAGCGGAATGAAGAAATTTCTGTATATTTTATTGTTATAACCTATACAATGAACTAATCTTTTATAGATGAAGGAGGTAAGATAAAGAATAATTACAGGATCTGATACTTGTTTGCTCAAAAATTGCACCTTTCCTTCCATTATAAAATTATTAGATTACAACGAAAATATTGAGATTACAAAAAATCTGAGGAATTACAAGAACAGGAATATTAATTTATTCCCTTTTTTTTGTGTGGGTTCGGGTGGCGATGGAGCCTCGCTGGTGCACTCCGTTGACCGTCTGACCGGGAAGGGGATGACTCTGCTCCGCTTTTCAATTTCACGAGCTCGCCCAAAATCCTCACAAAAGTCCTTTCTCTGGAGTCAGCTCCTGTCTTTTATAGACCGAATCCGCTCGAAATCCGCTTCGAATCCTCCCTGAAAAATATAATCACGAAATATCAGGAAATAAACAACGGAAATAGGCGAAAAACAACCCGCGGGTTGGCACCTGCGGGATCGCTCCCGTGGGTGTAAACCCGCGGGAGGCTCCCGCGGGTGCAACCGCGGGAGTTCTCCCACGGTTGCACCCGCGGGAGCCTCCCGCGGGTGCAACCTACGGGATTCTCCCGCGGGTTGTACCCGCGGGAGTTCTCCCACGGGAGCCTCCCGCGGGGCCCGCTAAAATTTATTATTATTTTTTTAAATTATATATATATATATATATATATATATTATTTTTTTAGTGTCTACATAACCCCCTCCAAAGTTTTCGAAGTTCTGTATTGAGTCGTTCTGAATTTCGAAACACTTTGGATTATTTAATTTTGATTATCAGACATTTTAAAGGATTTTGTAGACAAAAATAACTGTTGGCAGTGAAAATTTCTAAGTTAAAAGGATTTTCCACAACAGAACGCGGAGCTAATTCAATAGCCCCGCGTTTGGATATATTAACCCTGCGTTTGAATAAAACACGGAGATGTTTAATAGCTCCGCGTTGATTCCGCAGTCTGGCTTGTATTAGCCTCGCGTTTGAGTAAAGCGCGGAGATGATCAATAGCTCCGCGTTAGCTCCGCGTTTTGGTTATTTAGCGTCGCGTTTTGATGCGATTAAAGCTCCGCGTAAGCAGATAACCAGAATCTCAAATTGATTGAGATTATGATTCTGGGCTTATCCAAATACACGAATCAAGTCTAATCAGAATTCCATCAAAACTAAGATATTTGATTGGAATCCTTGATGAATGCGAGTTCTATTTAGATAGAAACTCTTGCATTAACCTGGGGCTATAAATACTTTCCTGGTGAAACCCTTGGGAGCTCTTTTGGAGATCTTTTGAAAGTTTTGGTAAAATTCAAGTACGCGTGAGAGCCTTGAACTAATCAAAACCAGAGATCAGAGTTCTTCTTCTTTTCGGCATCGGAAGCCTCCTATCGATCCTTTGGCAATTCAAGTACGCGAGAGAGCCTTGAAGCCTTTGCTGATCATCTTCTGAAATCTTAAAGAATTCAAGTTACGCACAGAACCTTGAGTTCGTGAAGATCAGAGAAAATCACCGTCTTCTTTCTGGAGTTCTTGAGAAGTTCGAGTTACGCGAGAGAGCCTTGAACGAATCAAAACCAGAGAAGAACGTCTATATTCGGCCGATATCTTTAAAAGAGAAGATTTCAACGTACCGATCGTCCAAAGGAACTGCTTTGACAGATCCCATCGCCACAGATCCCACAACTATTGTAAAAGAGAGAGATTGAAATATAAAATTCTCTCGTTTGTTCTTTTTTATATCTTGTTCACTTTCATTATAATTTAAGTTAATTCAATGGGAGGAAGCGAAGGAACTTTTGCGACGAACAAACTGGCGACCACAGTGGGAGCCATCTCTTTCACTGATGAAGAGATTGTGGCGCAATCGGACGTTGACTTGATCGGATCCGAAGTAGACACGCTGGTCGTTGAAATCGACCAGCAGAAGTATGAGGAGTTCCTCTCCTCCGGATCAGGTGACTTGGATGAGACACGGCACTATCGCCGTATGTACTCCAATGCCCGAGTGACGGGTAGAAAGGTATCCACCGAGAGACGGGGATCCTTGGAGACTACGGTTATAACGCCGGAGTCCACACAAGAAATTCTAACCGAGGAAGAGCTTCCGATTGCCGAAGAAGACATGGGAACTGGGCTGACCAGGACCCAACTCCGGAACAGGAACCGGAGAGCGAGGCGTAGAGCCCTCAGAGCCCGCCTTGGACGCGGAGCTAACTCTAGAGGACGCGAGGCTATGGTCCCTCGCAAATTGGCTCGCGCTACCCGCGAGACCAATCTCTACCGCGTTAAACGCGAAGATACAACTTGCCTTAAAAGCAAGGAAAAGCCAGCGTGTGATTTTCCACGCGAGGCTGGTAATACTGGCGAGTTACGCAAAATTCCTGACACTCGCGAGTTACGCGAGTATAAAAATTATTCCAAGCCAGCGTGTGATTCTCCACGCGAGGCTATTACTGTGCCTAGCGAGAGACGCGAAGCCAGTAAGGGTTGCGCTAGTCGCAGAATACCCAACACTCGCGAGTTACGCGAGTATAAAAATTATTCAAAGCCAGCGTGTGATTTTCCACGCGAGGCTGGTAATACTGGCGAGTTACGCAAAATTCCTGACACTCGCGAGTTACGCGAGTATAAAAATTATTCCAAGCCAGCGTGTGATTCTCCACGCGAGGCTATTACTGTGCCTAGCGAGAGACGCGAAGCCAGTGATACTTGCAATAAACGCAAGACTTCTGACACCCGCAAGGAACGGGAAGATGATTGGCAGATAGTTGCCAGTCGTAAAAACCGCGCTAAGCGCGAAGCTATGATCTGCGTCAATCGCGAAGATAAGCCAGCGTGCAAGAACTTCCCTTCACGCGGGGCTATTATTCCAGAGGCTAAACTTTCAAGGACACACCAAGCCAGCGAGAAACGCGAGGCTAGTGTGGATCAGCGCGGAGCTATTTTTCAGGCCCGCAATATGAGACGCGAGGCTATTCCTAAGCCACGCGAGGATCAGTCCGACCCCAGAGTCAGGGTGGATCAATCAAAAAAGCTTCAGTGGATTCCTAAACACTCTCAAGAGTTGAATGGACCTCTTGATTTCATGACTAGAGGCACTGACCTCAGGGAGCATCTTCATAAGAAGAGAGGCATAGACCAACTTCAAGTTGAACATAGTTGCCATTGCCAGCAACTTATAACAACGATATCAGCCGTGGTGAATAACTGTGGCTGCAGCAAGAACAGGATATCTGTGTTCGATCGATTAAATGAGTCAAACCAAAATCCTGCTAAGAAGACAAGAACCACTCCCCTGAAACAAGGGAGAGCTGTAACTTCCAACATGGTAGGAAAAGGGAAGAAAATTGCAGAGACGGATGATGATTCAGAATCGAGCGATGATGAACTTCATCGTATTACTCGACTAAGATCAGGAGCCGTTCCGCCCCGAAATTATAAAAAGCTCGCAGGGGGTTCTTACGACGAGGACAGCGATAATTCCGCTATAGCCTCGCCTCCATCCTCTACATCATCTCGACTGCAGAAGTCAGCATCGCACATGGCAGATAAATCTGGTGATATCAATCAGAGATTTGAGGCTCAAGAAAGAATGATTCGAGAGCAACAGAAAACGATTGAAGACCTTAAGATGCTACTTTTAAAAGTTGTTGAAGATAATGCTAAACAGGGCAAGAAGACTCCAAATGAAGAAGAACAGGAGGAGAAAGCCCACTCGATGCATGAGGAAGAAGATAGATTTTCTTTCCATGATCCGCATGAAGAAAAGCTTGAAAAGTTACAGAATCAACTCGAAGCCTTGGTGCGTAAAAAAGAGTTGAAGGAGTCAGGAGTCTCTAGACCATATCCAGCAGAATGGGATGTGGTACCCTATCCTCCAAGGTATAAGCCGCTCAAGTTGGAGCCCTATGACGGGAAGGGATCGCCTAGTCAGCACATCTATTATTTCTTGTCCCAAGCAGGACACTTAATGGGTAATGATCCCATCATGACCAAAGTATTTGCAAGTACTTTGTGAGGGCCTGCCTTTACTTGGTTCATGCAGTTGCCCCCAGGTACTATTAATACCTGGTTAGATGTTGAGAAATTATTTCTCTCACGTTTCTTCGAGGATGACACCGAGATTACGGTTCATTCCCTTCTTGCAACTAGGCAAGGAGAACAAGAAACGGTTAAAGATTTCATAGAAAGGTTCCGGGAGAAGTCCGTACATTGTAAACACGGAATGATCCAGGAAACTCTAGTCGAGACATGTCGACACAATCTTAAGACCAATGTGCTCCTCAAGATGGGGGCCGTAGAGTCTAAGACGTGGAGGGACCTGCTCAAACAAGGAGAGCAAACTGAAGACTTGATTCGCCGAGTTGAAGAGTCCCGCGGGCCAAGAAGTGCTGGGGGTAGTAAATCATACACCCAAAACAACAACAACAAGAATAAAGGGAAAGCAGTAATGTCATCAGAAACTGCTCCTCAGAAAACCAGTCCTCTGCCACAGCCGAAATTTCAAGGTCAACGAGGGTCAAGGCAAATTAGACCGCAGCAAGAAAGGAATTACACTTTCAAAGCTGAACAGACACCAGTCCTCTTTCACCTGCTCCAAAAGAAGGGAATGCTAAAACTTCCGGAGAATAAGAAGCCAGAAGATGCGGGTAAGACTAAAGACCCAAATTACTGTCTTTATCACCGGAATGTTGGGCACCCTACCAGGGATTGTTTTCCCCTTAAGAACAGAATCCAAGCACTAATAGAGGCTGGAGTTTTGACGCTTAAGGAAGAGCAGAAGAAAGTCACTGCCAATATGGCAAGCATAGTGGTTGGAACCCACGAGTTCCCCGCAGGAGTGACCCCAATCCCAAAGGGTGAGGCAGTTACAAAGAATCTTGATCCTTACAACAAAGCCCAAGAAGGACTTGTCCCCATAACAACCCAAAGAGGGGAAGTTATGTGGGTTCACCCTGATTTGCTGGAAGATGAACAATGGACTACTTCAAGAGGTCCAGAGAAGAAGCGGGCTGTCAATGCCATTTCTGCGGATATAAAAGGAGAATATATAGCTTCGGGGGTCTTCACAGATTCTGAAGAAGAACCCGAAACTATGGCCACCCATCAAGATGGGGCAGGCCCTTCTGGTACTCGATCTGGAAAGACATATCTTAAGGACTACACCAGAGTGGATCCAAAAGATATCTATGCAGAACTCGCAAAGCCTGCGAAGCAGAAAAGACTTCGTTTCCAGAAGAATTCTACTAGAGATGAAGGAGCCAAAGAAACTCCCTTCGAATTTGACATAATCGAGCAGTTGGCTAATATCCCAGCGCGAGTGACGCTTTACGAATTGTTGAGATTATCAAAATCAACACGTGAAGCTCTAAGAGAGGCCTTGGCAGACTCTGAGTCGTTCCTAGCTCAGATTGTCGAGCCGGCCATCGAAGAGCGGGACTCTTGCCCCCACTGTCATCAAGTGAGGAGGCAGGTCCCACAAATTATCTTCTCTCCAGGAGACATGCAGGTGAGGAATATAAAGCATAATAGGCCTTTATATTTCACTGGATATGTCGGGTCCACAAAAGTGGATCGAATTCAGATTGATCCAGGTTCTGCACTCAGCGTCGTGCCCAGTAGATTGATGCAGCTGTTGGGGATTTCCCTTCATCGCTTGACACCTACACACACTACCATCTATGGATTCAACGCTAATAATAGCCATCCTCTTGGTAAGATCCGATTGCGGTGTCAAATTGGAGACTTAAAAACGGAGGTTACATGCTACGTAATTGATGCTGATACCTCCTACAATATTTTATTGGGGCGACCTTGGATTCACTCTCATATGATAGTTCCGTCGACTCTTCACCAGTGCATGAAATATTGCGATGAGGAAGGAGAGGTCCGGACACTAATTGCTGACAAGCAGCCGTTCAAAGGGTTGGAAAATTACTTCACAGATGCTGCACTCTACAAGCCAGCGTATGAAGCCTCCAATGACAGTCTTAGCAAGTCTCCAAAACCCGACGACAGTGGCAATGAAGCCGACACTGAGTACGAGCTCCTTGGAGAAGATTACAGGGGTGATTACGAAATCAACCCTCACCTAGATCTTAGCTTAGGTCTTGATAATATAATAGATGTAATAGAAAGTGAATGGGTTATTAATGAAAGTGTAAAGTTAGTCTACGAGCATGCAGTAGCTACTGAGTCTGAGCCCTCTTGTACCTCCACCGAAGCGGATGGCCTGACCGAACTTGAAGTTCTGGCGGCATACCATTTGCCCCTCAGGTCTTCCCTCCTCTCTCAATTAAAAATTACCGAGGATCAAGGGCACTTCTTTGAAGTGCCTACCCGACAGAAGTCCCAAAGGCCGATCATGTTCGGCAAAGTGGCCACGTCGCCTCGACAGAGACAAAGTAGTGAAAGTGATGAACAAACATCACCTCAATTTCACTTATATGAGTAAAGGTCCCGACAGATGATGGAGAAAATGGAATATAATTTTACCCAGAAGTCGGGATTAAACTTTGGAAAAGGGCGGCGGAATCTCATACCCTCGTTTAGACCGAGAGGAAAGAGCCCTGATTATTATCAGAAGACCCGCAGAGGGTTAGGTTATGTATCTACCCCACCTTCTTCACCATTGAAAGATGAAGAGAGTTCTTTGAATAAAGAAGAAACATCTTCACCCGATCATGATTCAGGTATAAGCACCGGTGCTTGGTTTCAATCTTTGACAATCAATATGGTTTCAGTCGCGCCAGAAAGCGACGAAGAACCAATTGACGTTCAAGATGATGCTTGGGCTAGGCATATGGATACTCTCTGGGATGTCCGCTTTGAACAGCGTGACCCGCCCACAGAAGATAAATTAATACAGGTTAATATGGGAACTGAAGAAAATCCGAAACCCATTTTCATAAGCGACACACTAACTCCTTTGGAAAAGAAGGAACTTATATCACTTATCAAAGAGTATATAGATGTGTTCGCATGGAGTTATGAAGATATGCCTGGGCTTGACTCTCAAATTGCCACACACCGGTTAAATATAAAAGAAGATATCAAACCTGTTAAACAGCAACAGAGGCGTTTTCGACCGGAATTGATGGAGGCAATAGTTGCTGAGGTCAATAAGCTTATACAATCCGGGTTCATCCGTGAAGAACAGCATCCTGATTGGGTGGCAAACATAGTGCCAGTTCGCAAAAAGAATGGCAAAATCCGGATATGCATTGACTTTCGAGATCTGAACGCTGCATGTCCCAAGGATGAATTTCCGCTCCCCATCACCGATGTAATGATCGATAATACTTGCGGTTATGAGAGGATGTCCTTTATGGATGGCTTCTCAGGTTATAACCAAATTAAGATGCACCCGGATGATGAAAAGCATACAGCTTTCAGAACGCCACAGGGGGTATACTGCTATACGGTGATGCCATTCGGATTAAAGAATGCAGGTGCCACTTACCAACGCGCAATGAGCGCCATATTTAAAGAACACCTACGCAGAACAGTAGAGTGTTATGTGGATGACTTAGCAGTTAAAAGCAAAGACAAAGAAGATCATCTTCACGATTTAAGAGTGGTCTTCGATCTTATGAGGAAACATCATTTGAAGATGAATCCCACTAAGTCATTCATGGGGGTATCCAGCGGGAAGTTTCTAGGGTTCGTAATAACTTCAAAAGGAATTTTCCTCGACCCTGAAAAGGTAAAAGCGATTAGCGAAATGCCGCCTCCCCGCAACCTTAAGGAACTAAGGGGATTACAAGAAAAGCTCGCTTATATTCGGCGCTTCATATCCAACTTATCTGGACGATGCCAACCATTCTCCAAACTTATGAAAAAGGGAGTGTCTTTCATATGGGATGAGGCATGTCAGCAAACATTTGATGACCTCAAGGAGTACCTTACTAAGCCTCCTGTACTAATGGCACCAACCCCTGGGCAGCCCTTCCTTATATATGTAAGGGCCATGGATAATACTTTAGGAGCACTACTTGCTCAATATAATGAGCATGGCCATGAATATGCCCTCTACTATTTAAGTAGAATAATGATTGGGGCAGAACAGCGGTATACCCCGATTGAAAAAGAATGTTTAGCCCTAGTGTTTGCTGTTCAGAAAATGCGACACTACCTTTCGGGGCAAACAATTCATGTCATATCACGGGTTAATCCCCTGAAGATTCTGATGACAAAGCTGGGATCCTTGAATGGCCGATTGGCAAAGTGGGCGCTCTTACTGTCGCCCTATGACATACATTTTGTCCCTCAAAAGGCCATGAAGGGGCAGGCAATCGCTGATTTCCTTGCAGACCATCCAATTTGGTCCAAATTAAAGCAGACATCAGAAGTCAACACAGTTACCGGAGAACAACCTTGGCAAATGTTCTTTGATGGTGCAGCGAGACGATCTGCTGCTGGAGTAGGGGTTGTGCTAATATCTCCACATAAACATATATTGCCTAACGGTTACTTATTAACAGAACCGTGCACTAATAATGTAGCAGAGTACAATGCGCTCATTATCGGCTTAAAAATAGCCCTGCAACTGGGGGTGAACCATCTAGAGGCACATGGAGATTCTAAGCTCATTGTCAATCAGATGACAGGCGAGTATGAAGTCAGACATGAATCCCTCATCCCCTATCATCAGCTAGCTATTGAGCTAGCAGGATATTTTGAACAATTCTACATATATCACGTATCTCGAAACGAGAACGTTTATGCAGATGCTCTTGCCGTATTAGCTGCAACATTGGCAATCCCGCTAGGTGAGGTTAAAAGCATCACCATTGAAAGCAGGGAGCTCCTTCATCCAGATACTCTTCTTCAAAATAAAGAAGTTTGCCAAGTAGGCCTAAGCCTAGAACCCCATGATTGGCGATTTCCATTTGTGGATTATGCCTTGCATGGGATATTACCAGAAGATCCTAAGGAAGCCACCTCAATAAAGAGGAAGGCCCAAAGATTTTATTATGACCATAAACTTCAGACTTTGTATAGAAAGTCAAGAGGTGGTCTATTGCTACGCTGCATATCGAAAGCAGAAGCAGAACAAGTGCTGAAAGAAACACATGATGGAATATGTGGAGCTCATCAGCCCGGTCCCAAACTTGGAGACCGTATAAGAAGGCTGGGGTACTACTGGCCGAGCATGGTTACGGAAGCAATGGCATACGCTAAACGGTGTCATGCATGCCAAATACATGCCAATTTTATTCATCAACTGTAGACACTAAAAATAATTAAATAAAATAAAAAAAAAAAATTATATGGAAACCAGGGAGAACCCAAAAGTGCAACCCGGGAAAGCTCCCGCGGGTTGCTACCCGCGGGAGGATCCCGCGGGTTGCAACCCGCGGGACATCCCGCGGGTTGCAACCCGCGGGAGGATCCCGCGGGTTGCCACCCGCGGGACATCCCGCGGGTTGCAACCCGCGGGAGGATCCCGCGGGTTGCCACCCGCGGGACATCCCGCGGGATGCAACCCGCGGGACATCCCGCGGGTTGCCACCCGCGGGACATCCCGCGGGTGGCAACCCGCGGGATCTCCCGCGGGTTGCCACCCGCGGGAGCTCCCGCGGGTGGCAACCCGCGGGAGACTCCCGCGGGTTGCATCCCGCGGGAGCTCCCGCGGGATGCAACCGCGGGAGCCTCCCGCGGGTTGCAACCCGCGGGAGCTCCCGCGGGTTGCAACCCGCGGGTTATTTTCCGTATCTTTATTTTGTTTCCTTTACTGATATTCCGTGATCCGGTTTTTCAGGAGCGAATCAATCCGGATTTGAGGTTCTCTCAGTCTATAAAATACAGGATTGGAGTTGAGAGAAGGGGAGGATTTTTCTTTGGAGCCGGCAGAGCAATTCTTCACAGAGGGTTGAGAGATCAGAAGGAGCAGGTTTTCTTCACAGATCCCCTTTCAAGTTGGATAGTCAACGGAGGCAGCAACAAGACTCCACCGCCACCCGTACCCACACTTAAAAAGGGAATCCACCAATATTCCCGTTCTTGTAATTCTTCGGAATTTTTGTAATCTAAATTCCTATTGTAATTCATCAATTTTGCAATGGAATCAAAGGTTCAATTTTCGGGCGTACAAGAACTGGCGACCACAGTGGGAGCTCCTCTGTTTACCACAGAGAATTTGGTGGCGCAGTCCGACCGGGTGCCGATTGGCTCAATGGTTGAGATGCTGGTCATAGAAGTTGACCAGCAAAAATATGAGGAATTTCTTTCCTCCTCTGATTCGGAGCCTAGGCGTCATCGCCGGGTGACGATGAAAAAAGGTGAGGCGTCATCGCCCACTGGAAATCAAAAGGCGTCATCGCCTATGAAAATTTACGAGGCGTCATCGCCCGTTGAAATTTACGAGGCGTTATCGCCCGTTCCAAAGTCAAGCCAAAAGTCAAACCAGTCCCTGACCCGCTCTCAGAAGAGAAACCTGAGGCGTAAGGCACAGCGGGCCCGCCTCAACAGTGCCTCTGGAAAATTGCGCTCAGAAAATCCAGATCAGGAAACATCGGAAAGAAAAAATTCCAAAAATAAAAATTCCAAAAATAAAAATCCGCATGCAGAAGTGCTGGTTGCACCGTACGGGGGCAACCCCGAGGTTGCAACCGCGGGTGGAAACCCGCGGTTCCAACCGCGGGTTGCACCCCGCGGGGACAACCCCGCGGTTGCAACCGCGGGTGGAAACCCGCGGTTCCAACCGCGGGTTGCACCCCGCGGGTGCAACCCCGCGGTTGCAACCGCGGGTGGAAACCCGCGGTTCCAACCGCGGGTTGCAACCGCGGGAGGAAACCCGCGGTTCCAACCGCGGGTTGCACCCCGCGGGTGCAACCCCGCAGTTGCAACCGCGGGTGCAAACCCGCGGTTCCAACCGCGGGTTGCACACCGCAAGTTGCAATCCGTGGGTTGCACTCCGCAGGAAAAATCAAGGGTTGGTTCTGGTGTCTATTCGGGCACACGCGCAGTGAGCACACAGCGTACATCTAACTTTTTGGTTACTCTCTCAGATGTACCATCCCGTTCCTCTACAAATAAATATAAGGATGTGCTCATGAACTCACCTGAGGATAGATCTTCAAATTTCTCTTCGGATGAACATATTCATGATAGAATCCTCCAGATCCCGAAGAACAAGTCAGATGCGTGCGAGGCCCGCACAACTGCGCAGGCCAGCACACACTCCAGAAGAATCCGCAGAAGGGTTGGAGAACAATCTAATGCTGGAAAAGAGCTCAGCCCTGAAATATTACAAACTCTCCAGTATTATGAACCAAATTTGAGACGCAAAATACGTCAAGATGCAAATAGAGAGGAGAAGATATCTCAAGACTTGAGAGAATACCTCAATTGGAAGAAGAACTCTGCACAAAATACTCCTCAATGCCAATGCGAACAGTTAATCTCAGCTGTTCTATCAAACTGCGAGTGCCATCCGAGACAATCCGTTTTTGAGCGGATCACCGAACCTAAAAGAATACGGACGGTGAAAAAGGCATACTCTGGAACCGATCTACCTGCTGCCTCATCAAATATGGTTAATAAAGGCAAAAAGGTGGTCGGAAACAACCTTTCGGATAAAGAAATTACTCCAGGATCAAAAGGAGTTTCTAGCGAACCAGAGGGCGCGCTTCTAGAAGAAGTCTCTGAAAGGCTTGAGAGACAAGAAAAACGTCTCGAACAGCACGAGGAGACCATAGAAGAAATGAAACAACTTTTGATTGAGTTGCTGGCTCAAACTAGAAAGAACCAATCATCGCCGTCCATTTCTAGTCGGCAGAAAGGAAAACGGCCTGTCCAAATAAATGAAGACAGCGAAGACGAAGATGAAGAAGTGCCTCCTCATTCAAGAGAGGAAGAGGAAGTGAAAGTTATCCTCAATCCTCACGCAGAGAAAATAGAGAAGATGGAGAACCAATTACAAGCTCTTCTTCATCGCAAAAAGCTACAAGAGGTGGGGGTAGTCCGTCCCTATCCCGTAGAATGGGAGACCGTACCCTATCCTGTAAAATATAAACCGTTGAATCTTCAATCATTCGACGGTAAAGGTTCGCCGCAGCAACACATCTTCTATTTCCTCTCACAGACAGGACATCTCATGGGGAATGATCCAACTATGACTAGGATATTTGCGAGCACTTTACGGGGGCCCGCATTTACCTGGTTTATGCAACTTCCCCAGGGAACAATTAAATCTTGGGCTGATGTAGAACGTGAGTTCCTAGCCCGATTCTTTGAAGATGATACAGAAGTCTCCATATTATCTTTGCTAGCAGCGAAGCAAGAAGAAGGCGAAACGGTCAAAACTTATGTCGAGCGGTTCCGAGAACTTTCCGTTCGATGCCCACATGGCATGACGCAGGATACGCTTGTGGAAACCTGCAGACATAACTTGTTGACCGATATTTTAGACAAGATGGGTTCGGTCGAATCCAAGTCATGGAAGGATCTGCTTAAGCAGGGCGAACAGGCCGAAGAAATACTTCGACGTCTCGAAATGCAACAGGCTGCAACCGGAGACGGTGCAAACGAATCTACATTCCATTTTTCCCGTTCAAAAGGGAAAGACATAACGGCAATGGCGGTAGAAAGTACACTGAAGCAGAAACTATGGCCAACTACAAGCAACACAGCAAAGTCGCCCAGACTTCAAAAGCAGTATTCGTTCAAGGATGAACATACTGCTACTATGTTCAATCTGCTCACCAAACGCAAGATGCTTAAATTGCCGGAGAGCAAGAGACCTGAAGAAGTAGGGAAAACTAACGATCCGAACTACTGCCTGTACCATCAGATTGTAGGTCACCCCACAAAAAATTGTTTTATCTTAAAAGATAAAATTCAAGCGTTGATTGACGCTGGAGCAGTTCAGCTCAAAGCTGAACAAAAAAGGAGTTAGAGCTAACTCCGACACATTTAATGTGCGTGGTCTAAAGGTACTACTTGGGCTCACAACAATTTCCAAGACGAGCTCAGGACGGTTAATTTAAACCCCCATAAAAAAAAATAATAAAAAATAAAAAAAAAAAATAAAAATTTTTGCCCAACGCCGCTAAGGTTACGGGGAGAGAATAAATTTCTCGCTAACCCCATCATACTGGGGGTAAAAAAGTATGAACCACCCAACGCCGCTAAAGCTACGGGAAGAGAATAGATTTCTCGGCAACCCCACCATACTGGGGGTAAAAAGTATGAATTGCCCAACGCCGCTAAAGCTACGGGAAGAGAATAGATTTCTCGCCAACCCCACCATACTGGAGGTAAAAAGTATGAATTGCCCAACGCCGCTAAAGCTACGGGAAGAGAATAAATTTCTCGTCAACCCCACCATACTGGGGGTAAGAAGTATGAACCACCCAACGCCGACAAGGCTACGGGGAGATAATAAATTTCTCGCCAACCCCACCATACTGGGGGTAATAAGTATGAATTACCCAACGCCGACAAGGCTACGGGAAGAGAATAAAATTCTCGCTAACCCCACCATGCTGGGGGTAAAAGGTATGAATCACCCTAAGCTGCTAAGGCAAAGGGAAGAGGAAAAGTTTGGTATTTAAACCCAAACAAAACCCTTGACAACTCACTATGCTGAGGATAATAGCATGGCTAGCCCAACTCAAACGGTAGTTGGTAAAGGCAAAATCAAACCCGTTGATAACTGGGGGTTTGCTAAAAATCCCACGACAAATCTGTCACAATAGTATTCTTATCCGAATATAAGAATATATCACTGCCCTAAGCTGCTAAGGCAAAGGGAAGAGGAAAAGTTTGGCATTTAAGCCCAAACGAAATTCTCGACAACTCACCATGCTGAGGGGAATAGCATGGCTAGCCCGACTCAAACGGTAGTTGGTAAAGGCAAATCAAACCCGTTGATAGCTGGGGGTTTGCTAAAAATCCTAATCAGATAAATCTCCTGTCACGTTAAGATTTCACCTCTGACAGCAAAACTTTTCTTGTCATTTTGCTCCGACAGAGCAAGCGACACTCCAAAATATTAGTCAAGTTAAAATCATACCTCTGACATCATAATTCAAAATCAAAAGAGATAAAATCCTAATTAAATCGGTCCCCTGTCACGTTAAGATTTCACCTCTGACAGAAAAGAAAATTCACACTTCATCAAGTCCAACATTACAACCTCTGATGAACGTGCTTTAGATATCGTTAAGTTGAAAATCACCTCTGACGAAAATCATCTCCCTATCAAGTTAACAGTTACCTCTGATAGTCCGATTCCAAAACTAAATACGTTAACCGTCACCTCTGTTTAGTCAGCTTGTCCCTATCACGACCAGATCCTCTGAATAGGTTAAGCTCCAAGACACGTTTAATGTCACCTCTGTCTTTTCCTGATTCGTCATACTAGATGTCACTGAACGGTTAGGATTAAAATAAGCACGTTAATATTATACCTCTGCTTGACCTAAAATAAGCACGTTAATATTATACCTCTGCTTGTCCTCTAATGAGTACGTTAAAATCATACATCTGCTTGTTATGGAATAAATAAATATACTAACAGTTATCTCTATCGACCAAATCTTTTAAAAGGTCTATAACCAAAATTAAAGAATCCAAAGTATTTCGAAATTCAGTACGGTTCAATATAGAACTTCGAAAACTTTGGAGGGGGTTATGTAGATACCAAAAAAAAAAAAAAAAAAAAAAACTTTAGTCCAAAAAAAAAAAAAAAAAAAAAAAAAAAAATGATGAACAGGGTAGATTTGTGAGATTTGTGATCAATCCTGTGGTAGGGTAGATTTGTGAGATTTGTGATCAATCCTGTGGTCATCACTGTGTAGTCGTGCACCGCAAAAGCGATTTTAAAGTAAACGGATGACCGTTTGTTTACCTGATATCAGGGAAGAGAGATCAACAGCGGCGGTGACGCCTGCGTGTCGATCCTCATCGGCGATAACGCCCACTGATCGATCTTTAGCATTTAAATCATGTGGTTGCGAAGTACCTGCGGAAGCCATGAGAAAGGAGAAAGCAATCGTACAAAATAAAAGAACGAGAGATTTTCTGATTATGAGAAAAAAGTTGGAGATCTATGGGTATTTATAGTGAATTAGCGGGAGTTCAAATAGGGAAAGGAATCAAAATTCTGACCAAAATCAGAGTTTGATTAGAGTCCAAACAGGACTTGGATATTTATTTAAAATCTTTTTCCTATTCTAATGCTAATTCCTACTCAAACTAAGATCCAAATAACAAACAATCCCACTTAAAAAGAAAAAATCCAAAGTATTTTGAAATTCATTACAAATAAATTAAAGAATTCCAAAAACTTTGGAGGGGGTTATGTAGACACTAAAAATAATTAAATAAAATAAAAAAAAAAATTATATGGAAACCAGGGAGAACCCAAAAGTGCAACCCGGGAAAGCTCCCGCGGGTTGCTACCCGCGGGAGGATCCCGCGGGTTGCCACCCGCGGGACATCCCGCGGGATGCAACCCGCGGGACATCCCGCGGGTTGCCACCCGCGGGACATCCCGCGGGATGCAACCCGCGGGACATCCCGCGGGTTGCCACCCGCGGGACATCCCGCGGGTGGCAACCCGCGGGATCTCCCGCGGGTTGCCACCCGCGGGAGCTCCCGCGGGTGGCAACCCGCGGGAGACTCCCGCGGGTTGCATCCCGCGGGAGCTCCCGCGGGATGCAACCGCGGGAGCCTCCCGCGGGTTGCAACCCGCGGGAGCTCCCGCGGGTTGCAACCCGCGGGACCGCGGGTTATTTTCCGTATCTTTATTTTGTTTCCTTTACTGATATTCCGTGATCCGGTTTTTCAGGAACGAATCAATCCGGATTTGAGGTTCTCTCAGTCTATAAAATACAGGATTGGAGTTGAGAGAAGGGGAGGATTTTTCTTTGGAGCCGGCAGAGCAATTCTTCACAGAGGGTTGAGAGATCAGAAGGAGCAGGTTTTCTTTACAGATCCCCTTTCAAGTTGGATAGTCAACGGAGGCAGCAACAAGACTCCACCGCCACCCGTACCCACACTTAAAAAGGGAATCCACCAATATTCCCGTTCTTGTAATTCTTCGGAATTTTTGTAATCTAAATTCCTATTGTAATTCATCAATTTTGCAATGGAATCAAAGGTTCAATTTTCGGGCGTACATCAACCCCAAGAATACTTGCACAATACCGTCGCAAGCTGGCCATTTGAAGCCTGGGGAATGGACATTGTGGGACCAATAACTCCCCCGTCATCCAGAGGACATCGGTTTATTCTTGCAATAACCGATTATTTTTCAAAATGGGCCGAAGCCGTGCCCATGAAAGAGGTGAAGACGACAGATGTGATCAAGTTCGTCAAGCATCATGTCGTTTACCGATTTGGCGTCCCCCGACGGATTATTCATGATAATGGTCCGCAATTCATCAGTCAGGGATTCTCCAGATTCTGCAATAAATTCAGAATCAAAGATATCGCTTCTACACCATATAACCCTGCGGCTAATGGGTTGGCCGAAGCTTTCAACAAGACGATCATCAAACTCCTTCGGAAGTTCGTCTCCTCCAATAAACGAGATTGGGATGAAAAGTTGGGAGAATGTTTGTGGGCTTATCGCACCACCGTTCGCACCCCGACTAAAGCAACCCCGTTCTCTTTGGTTTATGGAAGTGAGGTTGTTCTGCCTCTTGAAATCCAGATACCATCATTAAAAGTGGCTTTAGCCACAAAGATGACGACAGAAGAACGCCATCAGCAAAGATTGCAAGAACTAGATGCGTTATATGAAAAACGTCTCAAGGCTCAACAACAAATTGAGTTGTATCAAGCCCGAATATCTCAAACGTTCAATAAGAACGTTAAACCAAGGACCTTTAAACAAGGAGACTTGGTTCTGGCTGTTAAAAGGCCAATGGTGCTAACCCACAAGACTAAGGGTAAGTTTGAACCCAAGTGGGACGGACCGTTCATTGTGGAGACAGTCTACTCCAGTGGAGCTTATCGCTTAATGAATCAAGACGGCGATAGGATGATGATGCCGATCAATGGAAAATTTCTGAAGAAATACTATGCTTAATATCTCTGGAAGTATAAGCCTCCAATTTATCCAAGTTACGCAGATGAGCACTTGGATTTCTTCTATTCTGGTGATTTTAACCCACTAAACCTGGTGCGTTTGGTTCTCAAGTTTGAACCACCATCAGTCTTTTTCTAGGCATGTGCATTGTGCGCCTCTGACCTAAACTCTGGCATGTCTGGTTCTCAAGTTTGAACCACCTCCAGTCTTTTTCTAGGCATGCGCATTGTGCGCCTCTGACCTAAACTCTGGCGTGTCTGGTTCTCAAGTTTGAACCACCTCCAGTTTTTTTCTAGGCATGCGCATTGTGCGCCTCTGACCTAAACTCTGGCGTGTCTGGTTCTCAAGTTTGAACCACCTCCAGTCTCCTTTTTCTAGGCATGCGCATTGTGCGCCTCTGACCTAAAACCTGGTGCGTTTGGTTCTCAAGTTTGAACCACCATCAGTCTTTTCCTAGGCATGTGCATTGTGCGCCTCTGACCTAAAACCTGGTGCGTTTGGTTCTCAAGTTTGAACCACCATCAGTCTTTTCCTAGGCATGCGCATTGTGCGCCTCTGACCTAAACTCAGGCGTGTCTGGTTCTCAAGTTTGAACCACCTCCAGTCTTTTCCTAGGCATGCGCGTTGTGCGCCTCTGACCTAAAACCTGGTGCGTTTGGTTCTCAAGTTTGAACCACCTCTAGTCTCTTCTTAAGCATGCGCATTGTGCGCCTCTGACCTAAAACCTGGTGTGTTTGGAGTACCCAGTTCGAGTTACGCGAGAGAGCCTTGAACCGCCTCCAGTTTGGTTCTCAAGTTTGAACCACCATCAGTCTTTTCTTGGGCATACGCATTGAGCGCCTCTGACCCAAACCTGGTGTGCTTAGTTCTCAAGTTTGAACAACCCCCAGTCTTCTTTTAGGCATGTGTAATTAAGCGCCTATGACCTAAAAAGTATGAATTGCCCAACGCTTCTGTAGTAATGGGAAGAGGAGATTAAATTCCTCGCCAACCCATCATACTGGGGTAAAAGTATGAATTGCCCAACGCCAACTAGGCAATAGGAAGAGAACTAGTTTCTCGCCAACCCATCATACTGGGGTAAAAGTATGAATTGCCCAACGCCAACTAGGCAATGGGAAGAGAACTAGTTTCTCGCCAACCCATCATACCGGGGTAAAAGTATGAATTGCCCAACGCCAACTAGGCAATGGGAAGAGAACTAGTTTCTCGCCAACCCATCATACTGGGGTAAAAGTATGAATTGCCCAACGCCAACTAGGCAATGGGAAGAGAACTAGTTTCTCGCCAACCCATCATACTGGGGTAAAAGTATGAATTGCCCAATGCCAACTAGGCAATGGGAAGAGAACAAGTTTCTCGCCAACCCATCATACTGGGGTAAAAGTATGAATTGCCCAACGCCAACTAGGCAATGGGAAGAGAACTAGTTTCTCGCCAACCCATCATACTGGGGTAAAAGTATGAATTGCCCAATGCCAACTAGGCAATGGGAAGAGAACTAGTTTCTCGCCAACCCATCATACTGGGGTAAAAGTATGAATTGCCCAATGCCAACTAGGCAATGGGAAGAGAACAAGTTTCTCGCCAACCCATCATACTGGGGTAAAAGTATGAATTGCCCAACGCTTCTGTAGCAATGGGAAGAGGAGATTAAATTTCTCGCCAACCCATCATACTGGGGTAAAAGTATGAATTGCCCAACGCCAACTAGGCAATGGGAAGATAACTAGTTTCTCGCCAACCCATCATACTGGGGTAAAAGTATGAATTGCCCAACGCCAACTAGGCAATGGGAAGAGAACTAGTTTCTCGCCAACCCATCATACTGGGGTAAAAGTATGAATTGCCCAACGCCAACTAGGCAATGGGAAGAGAACTAGTTTCTCGCCAACCCATCATGCTGGGATAAAAGTATGAATTGCCCAAAGTTTCTATAGCAATGGGAAGAGGAGATTAAATTCCTCGCCAACCCATCATACTGGGGTAAAAGTATGAATCGCCCAATACCGATAAATTAAAGGGAAGAGGAAAAGTTCGGTATTTAAATCCAAACGTGGTCCTCGACAACTCACCATGTTGAGGGGAATAACATGGCTAGCCCAACTCAAACGGTAGTTGGTAAAGGCTAATCAAATCCGTTAATAGCTGGGGGTTTGCTAAAAATCCCATATTAAACGTTAATTATTATTTCGGTTCAAGGAATTGAGCATAAAACGGTACCGAGATAAATCATTTTGACGACAGGTTATTTGTTGGGCAAGCAAATCTGTTTTAAATCCGGCAAATAAAAGAGTCAAAAGAATCATCTTTATTAAGGTGAAGATACAAAAAGAATTTCAAAGAAACATAGTAAAGTTATCTCTCTCCTGTTTACAAAGTTCTTATTATAATGAAGATAAAAGGGTAAAGAGAGATGAAACTATTGGCCTCCCAGAAGTCTCAATTGGTTTATTGTCTCGTCCAAATTTCTACGATGAGAAGCCTCCACGGTTTGCTGAGCTTGCCTACGCAACTCATCATCACTTATTGAAAGTTGTTGCTGACGAGATTCTTCTATGGCACGATTCCTGGCCATCTCTTCCTGCTGAATCTGCTCCTGCTGAACAAGCAACATCTCCCGTTTCTTGACAGATTCTCCTAATCGGAGTTCATTTTCTATCAAGGTGGCCCGAGCTCTCGCAATCGTCTCCTGGGCTTTAGATATGGCCGACTGACTTTCCTCAATTCCGAAGTTTACCCTTTGCAGGTCGCCAATAACGGACTCCCGACTGGTCTGGAGCTCTGTCAGCTCCTGAGACCATCTCTCCTCCTGCTGCCTTAAAATATTTCTTCAAGATAAGGATTCTGCTCGAAGCCGCGCCAGCTCTATCTCAGTGATCGCCTCCACATCCGCCTGACGGAGTGTGTGTAGCGTGGTCACTTGCTCTTCTAAAGCTGCAAGGCGGGCCCGGTATGGAGCTGCTCGATCTTGTCCACCGAATTCTTCGATATTTCCTAAATACCGGAGTAACAGTGGACGTGCGAAGTTGAAGGAATCATGGCCAGCAAGAACCATCTCGACACATCTTCTTAACAAATACATAAAATCCTCGACAGTGAAGCCAAAAAGTCTTTCAAGAGGATTTGCAGTGTCGGTAGGCAAAGTAGGCAATGCCAAAAGGAGTGTCGTGAGCAAGAGAGCAGTAGTAGCTGGGATTGGAGAAGAGGAAGCCCGTCCCTGCATTAAATTCATGATCTGAGGGACCAGTAGAGCCAGTGCAGATCTGGAAGAACTGGAGACCCCAGACGAAGTACCGTCGGTACAGGTCACTTGGGTACCCCCACCAACAGGAAGAGAAGATGGGACCACTTCGCCTGAAGTTCCTCCGGTAGGAGAAGCATTTTCGAATGAGAATTTCAAATTATTTTCCTCCCCTGCTGGAAGGCTTGGAGTTGGAAGAGTTGCAGGTATCTCAGCAGCCACGACAACAGACGACGTTAAAATCGCTGACTGAGAAGGCACGCCAACGACCGTGGGAAATGTCTCAGAAGAGCAAACGGGTGTTGGAGATGGCATGCTAGGAGAAGGTGTAGCCTCATTAGCAGCAACTGCGATAATGACTTCTGTTCTCTCATCGCTCCCCAGTTCGTCAATTGGGGGAATTAAAGAAGAAACAGATGCAGGAGCCGGTGTGGAATAATCAGCCGCAAACTCACTAGCAAAGCTACCTACACCACCAACAGAGCCAGAATGGTCCATTCTATCGTCAGACTCTACTTGGGTAGTCGAGTGCATTGGCGAAAGAAGTTGATCACCTGCATTTCAGAAGACCAGAAAAGCAGTGTTACGTTAAAATAATAACAGGCAAAAGATAAAATGCTAAAGGCCATACCAGGCGATACAAGTCCAGTTGTCGGACTTGAAGGGGGAGCCATTATCGTTTCCAGCAATGTACCCGTCTCGCTACCCGTAAGTTGCGCCCCAGGTTCTGCTACAGGCTCTACGGCCGAAGGAGCTGAAATCTCAGCAACACTTGGAGTTTTGGCAGGTTCATCCTCCCTTGCCAACGCTGGGGGTACAGCTGAAGCCAACAAGTCGGAAGCAAGTTTGAAAGCCACTTCTTGGGGGGCTATCAAGGTTTCTTGTGTCAGTTTTTGCTTCTTACCCGGCCTTTTCTTTAAAGTGCCGCGGCGTTTGAGAGTTGGACTCAGGGAACGACTGACAACAGGCCGAGGAACTCCACCAGCATCATCATCATCATCATCACCGGCATCATCGTCTGATTCGCTGATGTCCGAAGGCTCAGCCGCAGCGCCAAGAAATTCTTCCATTCCTTTTATCCTTACCCTAGAAGCACCCTGGCGGCTAATATAGAGGGCTTCAATCTCTTTGCAACAACTGCGATTGAGAGAGAAGCCGGACACGTCAGCATTCGCAATGTTGAACCAATTGCAGAAGCTGAGGGTCATGGCCAATTCTGGCACCTTCTGGGGCAAGGAGAATTCAGCTTCGGTCCCGCCCGCTGCAAAATGGAACCAGCCACGAGCACCTTCGTATAAATTCCCCTCGTAAGCAAGATCTTTATTTGGATTGCCCACGTAAAGTTGAGAATATCCAAACTGGCGAGCAAAGCGACTCGGAGTATATGGCTCAATCTGACACCTGAGATCTTGACGATACACCAAGTGTCCGGGACGGATGTTAAGAAGCCACCAGAACGCTCCTGCAGATAAAGTAGTGAACTTATCTGCTCCCATGGCATCCTTTAGCCTCGTCCCATATCCTCCACCGGGAAAGTCAGGAAAACACCGGAAGATCTCGTAATTCTGAAAGCTACGAAGAGTCTTCCGAATCTGGGACATATAATTCTGCCTCCATGAAGAAAGTTCATACAGTTCTACAAGGAAGCACTTTTCGCCCGAACGACGCTCTGGCGCACTCATTAAAGAGGGACAGTGCAAGACAAGCCACGCCATCAAATAGGTGTAGGGCATCTCCACCCTAGGGTTTGGAGTTTTCGGTTGGGCAGTCTCTTTCGACTTGCCCTTTCCTTTCCCCTTGACCTTAATAGTGGGGAGGAAATCACGACAGAATACCCTCAGTCCATACTGCAAATTGCATACCATAGCGGGAAGGAGTCCAAGGGGTCGGCCGTATGCAAGAAGAATCGCTGGATATACCACGGTCACTGCAATCGCTTCCTTGGGCAATGACGGCACGACGCATCTTTTGAGCCACAGCATCAAAAACCTGGCAATGAGACCTCTGTTGGAGATCGGAAACTGGGCTTGATAGTGATAGCTCTTAAATGAAGTACCAGGACCGTATCCATTCTCATTGGATTCAGTGGTATAATATAATAGATGGCGGCCCTTAGCAATACGGTGATCAATCTCTGAGCCATAGATAGGTGGATGATCATGGATAGTGGCCGAGCTATCCTTAGAATTCAGGTTGGCAAAAAGGTATTCGGCCCACTTCTTGTGGCCAATACCATGATTACGTGCACCTGTCAGGTCAGCGCAAATATGATAATGGCACATCATCTCCCAGTATGTGGCATGGATGCGCTCGTCCCTCACCAATAGCATGTTCAACTCATCGGTGGTGGGGATATACTCCTCGTAAGGGACTTCGCCCATCGAGAGCCCAGAAACCTCAAACATCTCGTGGAGAGCGAACCCTAACTCACCCACTGGTGTAAAGAAAGTACAGGTTTCAGGGTTATACATCTCCAAGAGGCAATAAAAGTGATAAGCACTCTGGGAAAACCCGAATTGGACATTCCTGATGGCTTTATACAAGCCAATATCCTTTAAAATGGGCTCGTGGGAATCCAGCATGTACTGAACAAGGCGTGCCCACCACATATTGTTAGAAGAATGAACCCATCCAGGCATCCTGAAGTCGCTAGCCGGGTACTGACCATCCTTCGCCAAGAACTCACTTAAGAAAGTTCGGGCACGAGATGGGACTTCTCCCACTGGAAGCTCCTTGCCAAATCGGCCTGGAAGCAAGCCAGTAATGCATCTTGGGGAACTATCTTGATAAACCCCTTTTGCACCAAATTTGCCTGTTGGGACGCCATCTTGCTCTTGAGTCAGTCCCCATTTTAATTCTCGAGGCGTCGCTAGCCTTTGAAGATAGACCAGAGGATAGCTACGATCCATTCTAGGCAAAAACATCAGCATTTCGCCTGAGTTATATAACCAAACATGCTCCTCTTCAGAAAGGATCTTATCTGAGTGGTCCATCTGGTCTCCAAAGAGGAAGACGGGTTTCTCCATCGCCTTTCTGTTCACATCTTCAAAAGCTGCGTCAGTTATGATTTCTCGCGCAGTAGTAGGGTGGTACTTGATCAGCTTCTCCTTGCGTTCCTTCGGGTCTGGTTTGTATGAGGGCAGGATGGTAGTGAAACGGAATTGGCCGGAGGGATCAGAACCCCCAGCAAAGCCGAAGTAGTTCTTGTGGGGAAGAGATTCCATCGAATACACTACTGCAAAAAGAAAGCAGAGTGAGAGAAGTTTCTATAAGACAGAAAAAATTCTCTAAGTATGGACGCGCAAAGCTAAAAATTAGAACGCGCGAAGCTAAGAATAGCGCCGCGCGAAGCTAAAAATTAGACCGCGCAGAACTTAAAATAGCCTCGCGTTTTTAGCGCGACTGCTACTCAAAATAGCCTCGCGTTTTTAGCGCGACTGCTACTCAAAATAGCCTCGCGTTTTTAGCGCGACTGCTACTCAAAATAGCCTCGCGTTTTCAGCGCGACTGCTACTTAAAAGAGCCTCGCGTTTTCAGCGCGACTGCTACTTGAAATAGCCTCACACTTTAAACGCGAGGATGACGCGATAACTTCGCGTAAGAAGAAAGTTAGAGACTTTTTCTTCTTCTCCAAGCCTTACGCAGGAGTACGGCAATCTCGCCGGTAAAGGAGTTGATTGATCAGTTAAAATTAAACCAAATCACTCTAGAAATGTTCTAAAGAATCTCGATCGAAAGATTCTTACCCCCGATGGGCGAAATGTGGGCTGGCGCGTCGCTGCCTTGGCCGCCGCCACCACTGCTTGCGCCAGTCGCCGAAGATGGAGCCGCTCGAGAAGTAGCACGAGTTTTGGGTGCCATTGCTGAGAAAAATCGACTGAAAATTTGGAGAAACTCGGTCGGAAGAAGATTGGGTCGTCTGAACTCTGATCGCCTGAATTTCTAAGTTTCTGGAAAATTCTCAAATAGAGTGAGAAAGATAAGAAATAGAGATTTCTTTTAAATGAAAGGAACCGCCTCTTGGAATTCGGCGCGAATTTCGGAGAAAGTGACTGGTCAGTTACTCTCTAAAACGCAAAGCTATTAGCCTCGCGCGACTATGGAAATGCGAAGTTGATTAACTCCGCGCAACTATACAAAACGCGAGGATAGCCTGTGCCTTAGGTTCGCGTTTTCATGGAAAAAACTTAGATTTTCTGACGAGTACAATTAAGCGCTTCCATCTAAGTTAAAGCGATCCTTATCCGATCATCTAAGTTGCGCAGAAGTACCTTAAACTATTTTACCAAAATTATTGACCATCTGTTTGTTGAGCAAGCGAAATTCTTGAAGCTAACAAATAGAGAGGAAAATAATTTATCTTTATTCATGAAGCAAAAGATTACAAAGAGGGAGTTATAGCTCTCCCAAAAGCTTTTACATGATCAATTTGTCAATAACCAAACAGTAAGATTTCTCTACGGGGTGTTGAAGCTCAGTTCCCTGGTTCACATGCAAAAGAAAATTCAAGATTTCTCTACGGGGTGTTGAAGCTCAGTTCCCTGGTTCACATGCAAAAGATCTCCTCTGCAAATGTCAATTCGGATCTGTCATCTGAAATGAAGCATGAGAGGAAAGGAAAGTGCTGCACTGAAGCGCAATTCTGCACTGCAAGTGCTGCAGCTCCTTATTTACAGCCCCTTCTGGAGTTTATCTCTCGGAGCCAGAGCTTGAAACTTGCAACTATATTGTAAAGCATATGCTTCTGACTTCCTTAGAGTCACTTCTGCTGATGAAGATCGATGGACCCACATACATTCCTCTTCAGAAAGGATTGAACTTACTGCAAAAGGAACAGAGTTTCCAAAAGAGTGAAAACGCGGAGCTGAGCTAACTCCGCGCATAGTTAAAGAAATAGCCTCGCGCTTTAAACGCAGAGGATGATGCGATAACTTCGCGTAAAGGGGGACAAGATTTCTTTCTGCTCTTTCCTTCTCTTTCGGATTCATAGTGACTGCTAATCAAAGATAGCCTCGCAATTCATAGCGACTGCTAATCAAGGATAGCCTCGCAATTCATAGCGACTGCTAATCAAAGATAGCCTCGCAATTCATCGCGACTGCTAATCAAAGATAGCCTCGCAATTCATCGCGACTGCTAATCAAACATGGCCTCGCGGATTCATTGGGACTACTAGTAAAGCCCCGCGTTTCAAGCGCAGGGACGACACAATAAAACGACGATCTCGCCGACAAGATAAGCAATCGTCCAGAATAAACCAAGCCAAAATATCTCAGAATGGTTCTTAGAAAACCAAGAGATGAGGTTTTTACCTTCGGAAGACGCTGCATAGACTGGTTCGCCATCGCGTCTACCTTCACGGCTGCTGCCATTAACGCCGGCCAACTTGCGAAAAGCCAAACTCCTCTGGAGAGACATCCTAATGATGAAAATCTATGGAGAATTGAACGAAGATCAGTTGAAGATCATTCGTGAGTCACTCAAGTTCTCACAAATTCTTCAGATGAGATGAAGAAGAAGACGAGCCGGAAGCTCTATTTAAACAGAATTTCCGTCGCTTGGTATTCGGCGTGGAAACTCGGGGTAATTAATGACATAATTACTCATTTCACTGAAGACGAAGTGAAGCTGATTAGCTCCGCGTAAGTGAGCGTAACGCGAGATAGACTTGGTATTCTAACTCCGCGTTTCAGTTTAGATATCCAAAGTATTTCAAAATCTGCTGAAGTCTAAGCCATTTTGAAAACTTTGGAGGGGGTTCTGTTGGCAGTGAAAATTTCTAAGTTAAAAAGATTTTCCACAACAGAACGCGGAGCTAATTCAATAGCCCCGCGTTTGGATATATTAACCCTGCGTTTGAATAAAACACGGAGATGTTTAATAGCTCCGCGTTGATTCCGCAGTCTGGCTTGTATTAGCCTCGCGTTTGAGTAAAGCGCGGAGATGATCAATAGCTCCGCGTTAGCTCCGCGTTTTGGTTATTTAGCGTCGCGTTTTGATGCGATTAAAGCTCCGCGTAAGCAGATAACCAGAATCTCAAATTGATTGAGATTATGATTCTGGGCTTATCCAAATACCCGAATCAAGTCTAATCAGAATTCCATCAAAACTAAGATATTTGATTGGAATCCTTGATGAATGCGAGTTCTATTTAGATAGAAACTCTTGCATTAACCTGGGGCTATAAATACTTTCCTGGTGAAACCCTTGGGAGCTCTTTTGGAGATCTTTTGGAAGTTTTGGTAAAATTCAAGTACGCGTGAGAGCCTTGAACTAATCAAAACCAGAGATCAGAGTTCTTCTTCTTTTCGGCATCGGAAGCCTCCTATCGATCCTTTGGCAATTCAAGTACGCGAGAGAGCCTTGAAGCCTTTGCTGATCATCTTCTGAAATCTTAGAGAATTCAAGTTACGCACAGAGCCTTGAGTTCGTGAAGATCAGAGAAAATCACCGTCTTCTTTATGGAGTTCTTGAGAAGTTCGAGTTACGCGAGAGAGCCTTGAACGAATCAAAACCAGAGAAGAACGTCTATATTCGGCCGATATCTTTAAAAGAGAAGATTTCAACGTACCGATCGTCCAAAGGAACTGCTTGACAGATCCCATCGCCACAGATCCCACAACTATTGTAAAAGAGAGAGATTAAAATATAAAATCCTCTCGTTTGTTCTTTTTTATATCTTGTTCACTTTCATTGTAATTTAAGTTAATTCAATGGGAGGAAGCGAAGGAACTTTTGCGACGAACAATAACTATTAACATATTCAATTATTCAATAACAAGCAGAGGTATAATTTTAACGTGCTCATCAGATAACTAGTAGAGGTATAATGTTAACGTACTTATTTTAGGTCAAGCAGAGGTATCATGTTAACGTGCTCATTAGAATCCTAACCGTTCAGTGACATCTAGTATGACGGATCAGGGAAAGACAGAGGTGACATTAAATGTGTTTTGGAGCTTAACCTATTTAGAGGATTTGATCGTGATAGGGACAAGCTGACTAAACAGAGGTGACGGTTAACGTATTTAGCTTTGAAATCGGACTATCAGAGGTAACAGTTAATTTGATAGGGAGATGATTTTCGTCAGAGATAATCTTTAACTTAACGATATCAAAAACAAATTTATCAGAAGCTGTAATATTGGACTTGATGAAGTGTGAGTTTTCTTTTCTGTCAGAGGTGAAATTTTAACTTAACAAAGATTTAATCGGATTTTTATTTCATTTGATTTCGAATTATGATGTCAGAGGTATGATTTTAACTTGACAAATATTTTGGAGTGTCATTTACTCTAATGGAGAAAAAAAAACGACGAGGAAAGTTTTGCTATCAGAGGTGAAATAATAACGTGACAAGAGATTTATCTGATTAGGATTTTTAGCAAACCCCTAGCTATCAACGGGTTTGACTTGCCTTTACCAACTACCATTTGAGTTGGGCTAGCCATGCTATTCCCCTCAGCATGGTGAGTTGTCGAGAATTTTGTTTGGGCTTAAATGCCAAACTCTTCCTCTTCCCTTTGCCTTAACAGCTTAGGACGGCGATGTTCCTTATATTCGAATAAGGATATTATTGTCACGGGATTTTTAGCAAACTCCCAGCTATCAACAGATTTGATTTGCCTTTACTAACTACCGTTTGAGTTGGGCTAGCCATGCTATTCCCCTCAGCATGGTGAGTTGTCGAGGGTTTCGTTTGGGCTTAAATACCAAACTCTTCCTCTTCCCTTTACCTTAGCAGCTTAGGGCAGCGATGTATCCTTATATTCGAATAAGGATACTGTTGTAACTTGTTCGTCATGGGATTTTTAGCAAACCCCCAGCTATCAACGGATTTGATTGGCCTCTACCAATTACCGTTTGAGTTGGGCTAACCATACTATTTCCCTCAGCATGGTGAGTTATCAAAAATTTTGTTTGGACTTAAATGCCAAACTTTTCCTCTTCCCTTTGCCTTAGCGGCGTTGGACAATTCATACTTTCTACCCCCTGCATGATGGGGTTGGCGAGAAATTTATTCTCTCCCCGTAGCCTTGTCGGCATTGGGTAATTCATACTTTCTACTCTCAGTATGATGGGGTTGGCGAGAAATTTATTCTCTCCCCATAGCCTTGTCGGCGTTGGGTAATTCATACTTTCTACCCCCAGTATGATGGGGTTGGTGAGAAATTTATTCTCTCCCCGTAGCCTTGTCGGCGTTGGGTAATCCATACTTTTTTACTCCCAGTATGATGGGGTTAGCGAGAAATTTATTCTCTCCCCGTAGCCTTGTCGGCATTGGGTAATTCATACTTTTTACCCCCAATATGATGGGGTTGGCGAGAAATTTATTCTCTCCCCGTAGCCTTGTCAGCGTCGGCTAATTCATACTTTCTACCCCCAGTATGATGGGATTGGCGAGAAATTTATTCTCTCCCCGTAACCTTGTCGGCGTTGGGTAATTCATACTTTCTACCCCCAGTATGATGGGGTTGGCGAGAAATTTATTCTCTCTCCGTAGCATGTTGGGGTTAGCGAGAAATTTATTCTCTCCCCGTAATCTTGTCGGCGTTAAGTAATTCATACTTTTTACCCCCAGCATGTTGGGTTGGCAAGAAATTTATTCTCTTCTTGTTGCCTTGTCGGCGTTGGGTAATTCATACTTTTTACCCCAGTATGATGGGGTTGGCGAGAAATTTATTCTCTCCCCGTAACCTTGTCGGCGTTAGGTAATTCATACTTTTTTCCCCCAGTATGATGGGGTTGGCGAGAAATTTTTTCTCTTCCCATAGCCTTATCGGCATTGGGTAATTCATACTTTTTACCTTCAGTATGATGGGATTGGTGAGAAATTTATTCTCTCCCCGTAGCCTTATCGGCGTTGCATAATTCATACTTTTACCCCCAGCATGGTGGGGTTGGCGAGAAATTTATTCTCTTTCCGTTACCTTGTCGGCGTTGAGTAATTCATAATTTTTCTTTTTTTTTTATTGGGGTTTAAATTAACCACTCTAAGCTCATCTTGTGAATTATTGTGAGCCCAAGTGGTACCTTTAGACCACACACATTAGATGTGTCGGAGTTAACTCTAACTCCTTTTTTGTTCAGCTTTGAGCTGAACTGCTCCAGCGTCAATCAACGCTTGGATTTTGTTTTTTAGAATAAAACAATTCTTTGTAGGATGACCTACAATCTGGTGGTATAGGCAGTAATTGGGATCGTTAGTCTTCCCAATCTCTTCAGGCCTCTTACTTTCCGGCAACTTAAACATCTTGCGTTTGCTGAGAAGATTGAACATAGTAGCAGTATGCTCATCCTTAAACGAATACTGCTTTTGAAGTCTGGGTGACTTTGCTATGTTGCTCACAGTTGGCCATGCTTTCTGCTTCGGTGTGCTTTCTGCCGCCATTGCCATTATGTCCTTTCCTTTGGAACGAGAAAAATGGAATGGAGATTCATTTGTACTGCCTCCGATTGCGGACTGCTGCTTTTCGAGGCGTCGAAGTATTTCTTCAGCCTGTTTACCCTGCTTAAGCAGATCTTTCCATGATTTGGATTCGATCGAGCCCATCTTGTCTAGGATATCGGTCAACAAGTTGTGTCTGCAGGTTTCCACAAGCGTGTCCTGCATCATGCCATGTGGGCATCGAACAGAAAGTTCTCGGAACCGCTCGATATAAGTTTTGACCGTTTTGCCTTCTTCTTGCTTCGCTGCTAGTAAGGATAGTATAAAGATTTCAGTATCATCTTCAAAGAATCGGGCTAAGAACTCACGTTCTACATCGGTCCATGATTTAATTGTTCCCTGGGGTAGCTGCATGAACCAGGTAAATGCAGGCCCTCGTAAAGTGCTCGCAAATATCTTAGTCATAGTCGGATCATTCCCCATGAGGTGTCATGTCTGCGACAGAAAGTAGATGTGTTGCTGCGGCAAACCTTTACCGTCGAATGATTGAAAGTTCAACAGTTTATATTTTGCATAATAAGGTACGGTCTCCCATTCTATGGGATAAGGACGGACTACCCCCACCTCTTGCAGTTTCTTTCGATGAAGAAGAGCTTGTAGTTGATTCTCCATCTTCTCTATTTTTTCTACATAAGGGTTGATGATAACCTTCACTTCCTCTTCCTCTCTTGAATGAGGAGGCACTTCTTCATCCTCGTCCTCGCTGTCTTCATTTATTTGGACGGGTCGTTTTCCTTTCTGCCGACCAGAAACGGATGACGAGGATTGGCTCTTTCTAGTTTGAGCTAACAACTCAATTAAAAGTTGTTTCATTTCTTTTATGGTCTCTTCTTACTGTTCGAGACGTTTTTCTTGTCTCTCAAGCCTTCCAGAGACTTCTTCTAGGCGCACGCCCTCTGGTTCGATAGAAACTCTTTTTGACCCTAGAGTGATTTCCTTATCTGAAGGGTTGCTTCCGACCACCTTTTTGCCTTTATTAACCATATGCGATGAGGCAGCAAGTAGATCGGTTTCCAAGCATACCTTTTTCACCGTTTTATTCTTCTAGTTTCAGTGATCTGCTCAAAAACTGATCGTTTTGAGTTGCATTTGCAGCTTGATAGAACAGTTGAGATCAGCTATTTGCATTGACAGTGAGAAATATTTTGTGAGGAGTTCTTTTTCCAATTGAGGTACTCTCTCAAATCTTGAGGTACCTTCTCCTCTCTACTTGCATCTTGACGCCTCTTGCGTCGCAAATTTGGTTCATAATACTGGAGAGTCTGCAATATCTCAGGGCTGAGCTCTTTTCCAGCATCAGATTGTTCCCCAACCCTCCTGCGAATTTTTCTGGAGTGCACGCTGGCTTGAGTAGTTGTGTGGGCCCCGGATGCCTCTGATAGAGAGATTAAAATTCTTGGTGCATATTGCGTGCTCACCATAGGCGTGCTCGAAGAGACATGAGGGTTGTGTTCATTGAACGTAACCTGTCGGTGGTATCTGCGGGATGCAACCCGCGATTGTAACTGCAGATTTGTACCCGTGGTTGTAATCCGGGGGTTGGCATCCTGCGGTTGCCAGCCGCGGTTGCAACTCGCGGGTTGCCACTCGCGGTTGCAACCCGCGGGTTTGCGCCCGTGGGGTTACTTTCGAGGTTTTTTACCGTCCTGGAGTTTTCTGTTCCGGAGTTTTCTGTAACTTTTCTTATATGATTGAGGCGTGCTCGTTAAGTTTTACGCCTTAAATTTCTCTTTTGGCAGCGGGTCAGGGACTGTTTTGACTTTTGGCTTGACTTTGGAACGGGCGATGACGCCTCGTAAGTTTCAATGGGCGATGACGCCTCGTAAATTTTCATAGGCGATGACGCCTTTTGATTTCCGGTGGGCGATGACGCCTCACCTTTTTTCATCGTAGCCCGGCGATGACACCTAGTCTCCGAATCAGAGGAAGAAAGAAATTCCTCATATTTTTGCTGGTCGACTTCTACGACCAGCGTTTCAACGACAGATCCGATCGCTACCAAATCAGACTGCGCCACCATATTCTCTGTTGTGAACAGAGAGACTCCCACTTTGGTCGCCAGTTCTTATTTGCTCAAAAATTGTACCTTTCCTTCCATTATAAAATTATTTGATTACAATGAAAATATTGAGATTATAAAAAATTTGAGGAATTACAAGAACGGGAATATTAATTTATTCCTTTTTTTTTGTGGGTTCGGGTGGCGATGGAGCCTCGCTGGTGCACTCCGTTGACCGTCTAATCGGGAAGGGGATGACTCTGCTCTGCTTTTCAATTTCACGAGCTCGCCCAAAATCCTTCCAAAAGTCCTTTATCTGAAGTCAGCTCCTGTCTTTTATAGACCGAATCCGCTCGAAATCCACCTCGAATCCTCTCTGAAAAATCGGATCACGAAATATCAGGAAATAAACAACGGAAACAGGCGGAAAACAACCAGCGGGTTGGCACCTGCGGGATCGCTCCCGCAGGTGTCAACCCGAGGGATTCTCCCTCGTGTGCAACCGCGGGAATTCTCCCGCGGTTGCACCCGCGGAAGCCTCCCGCGGCGCCATCTAAAATTCATTTTTTTTAAATTATATATATTTATTTATTTATTTATTATTTTTTTAAGTGTTTACAGTACTAATTACATAAAATCTTCAATTAGTCAAATCAAAGATTTGTCAACTATCCTAAATTAGTATAATAAGAGATTTATCAACTATCCTAATTTAGAAAAATATCTCAATATCTAATAGGAAACTATTTCAACATATCTCAGCAATATAATCATATCTCAATCATATCTCAACATATTGCTTTCACTAAAACAATCTTTATTTCTCTTGTAGCTAATTTTCTACTATTTATCATGAATCACTGTTTACTAGAAACAATCTCTAGACACTGTTCTAGATTGCTTACTACAGGAGTGGCCTTACTTCCTTTTCTTTTAAGAAGTTGACAGTGGAATAGCGAGGAAAGGAATCAAACTAAACAAAGGAAAGGAGGAAGAGCTCGAGCTTATAATGTTCTTCATTTGTGATGCGGATCAATCATTAATCATGTTGCCTCCCCAGTACATAAGAAATTTAGTTATCATCTTCTATATATCCCAATTATCAAGAGTGAGTACTTTGGGTCCTTTACTAGAGTCAGATAGAAAAAAATTAGTGGTTACAGAGAGAGAGATTACCCTTCCTACTAGATTGTTAATTACATTCCTGTTCAGATATTTGGCACTTTTACTTTATAGATGCTTGAAATTTCCCTTCGGATCTCCTTCAACTCTTTTACAAGACTCAACAAATTGCTTTAGAAGACCATAGAAAAGCTTCCTTGGATCAAGGTAATACAACCCCCGGTGCATCAATGTACTACACGTGTGCCACTGAGAGTTCGAATGGGAAATTCGGAGGTCAAGTGCTTGGGGGAGTTAGAAAGACTTGCCTAAAGAAGGCATGTCTACACTTGATAGAGTGATGTCGTCTTCAGGATTGTCTACTGAGCGATCTATATACTCATGGACTATACTTTTGGCCTTGCATAATTTAGCATGTCTAAAATTCATCATCATTGTACATCATTATAAACCTAATTAACTCTTTTCCTTGTACTTTGTATTATTTTTTGGGACCTTATCTACATGCCCCCACACTGAGCCATCCAAATTAAACCATCCAAACATATCAGGATTCACATCCCAATCAAATCAACTTCACCACTATTGCAAGCCAAAACTGTATTGGTTCTGAAGATATTGATCCACATAATGTATGCAAATGGTTTATAATTGTGGCCTCTATAGGAACTTGTATCACATCATATAATACGTGTCAGAAGACTCAGAACAACTACCAGCTACTGGATGGTAACAGACATATATTCTTCTCAAGTAACTGGTATGAAGCCAGATTTTCTAAATGGGACCATCCGTCAATTAAAACTAACAAAATAAGGGGACCACTCTATTACTTCATAACAAAATATAATTTTTTAAAGTTCTAACCAATAATTTATTTAAGGCTCAACGATATATTAAACAAAGAAAAGAAAAACTAATTAAAAATCTTTAAGAAAACTATAAAACTACAACCCTTTTTCTATACTGAAAATGGCTGGTTCACCTGACAACCTCTTCTCATACAGTTCCCAACTGCCCAAGCGAAGCCCTTATCATGAGCCTAATGAGTTCTACACTGAAAAGGTAAAAAGGATTTCAGTTAATAAAATATAATAACAGTGGAGTTGAAACTTCAAGAACAAAAAGAAAAGGGTTTTTAGGATATAGGTCCCTAACAAATTTCGTATTTGGATATTGGTCCCTAACAAATCGTTATTTGGATATTAATCCCAATGTTATTGTGATTATTAATAAATAATCCCTAAGTCTCTTTGTTTACCAAATCACAACTAAAATTTAAAATCTTAAAGTTATCTATTAGGGGCCAAACTAACTTTCCCTATGATATATCAAAGTTGGCAGTTTCTATAGTACATTAGGATTACTTTTTTGTGCATTTTGCAAATTCTATAGTTGATAGAAGTCGTTATGACACATCTGCTATTATTTGAAATATTTTTGCCAGTTGTAAGATGTAATGGATCTTATGTTGATTATGAATAAAAAGTTTATTTGTTGATTATGAATAAAAAGTTTATTTGTGCAATTAGGCTAATAGAAAAGAGAAGGAAAATGGATTAGAAGAAAGTTGGGGATGGAATGATGATCAGAAACTTAATTTAATTAGTTGAGGATAATTAAGTAAACTTACTACTATAGTTAGTTCTTAATCATTCTTAGTTGATATTTTGGATGAAATGTTTAACAGAGAGATTACTACATTTCGAGTCTCCTCACATTGTTGGGAACTAATGTCCAAGTAATGATTTAGAGGGGACTATTATCCAAATATGAAATTTGGTACAAGGATGGAGCTAAAAGTGGGCCTATTAGGGAAAGTACTCACCCTCAAATCTCATATAACTCCCGCTATATTTTATATATGTCATAATTTCACCAAATTTCTTTTTACATGTTACGTACAAGGTGCCCCTCCTGAGTATTGTCACAGGAGGTCAACTGAGGGTAAACTACAGAGGTGTTTTGCACAATTTAGCCATCAATTATACAATTATTCATCTTAAAATATTTGTATGTGAAGTGTGTTCTTTGCACTTTGGCAAAAACTAATTGTTTTATACACACCCTTTTTCTAATTAGGTCTTTTCAACTGCCAAATACATATTGGTATATTCACTTTATAAAACAGTTAGTGCTGTAGATGGCTGTATCCATATATTGCAAAAACCAGACATATAGCCTCTTGGCTTGATAACTGAATTTTGGAGAATTTTTGTGGTCGACACCCTTCGTCTTTGGCCAAGTACAATCTCGCGTTCATGTTTTCAAATCATACTTTCAGGTATCTCTTGCAAGTTCTCTAGTCAAATCCACTTTTTTAACTGGAAGTATGGCATATTGATTACTGGTAATGCTGCAGCACCCAGAGCACAGATGATTCCTTTAAGTTCAGACATGATCCTGGAGTGCATAAAGCACTGATTTCAACTCTCCTTTTTCTTTACCAAAGGTTGCCCAATTAATACTTTTACTATTATGGGAGGTGCGCAACTTGCATATTTAAGCCATCCAATATGGGTATTATTCAAGATGAAGTTCATGATATGCTGGTACCTAGGTTTATATCTATCACTCTGTGATCATTTCTTCTTTTAAAACTGCGTCTGAATGACTGATACAATGTTTTCCATGTTGAATGAAGGTGCATATATAGTTAGTTTCTTGCTGCAATTCCATGGTATATTGGTGTTTTCATCCTGTTGTTTTTAGCTCAACACTACAGAGAGAAGCCAGGATTGGTTGCATGTACAGTTGAGGTAACCGTCTAACTCATCGGGACTTTGTATTTACTTCTTTCCTTATATGTAATAGTTTCTGGTGCAGAGAATTTACTTCACCTATTCATTTTGTTGTCCTTAGATAGTTCTCTTGTGCCATTTGGATTGTTCTATTCAGTAAAATGTTTGGGGTTAGTGATTTCTGTAGTTGGTACTATGATTGGTTATGTACATTATATCTGATCCCTTCTTATTTGCAAAAGTGATATCTTGTTCTTGGATAGTTTGTTCATGATGGGCAGAATCCACACAAAATTGATTTGCATGAATACATCTAGTAGAGGGATCAATATTAACTACTAAGTTTGCGGTTGCTTATTGTTACAATCATGGATGATGAGAATAGTCCTACTTTGAGCAAATCAGTAGTGGGTGATGGATCTAAATAAGAAGTTGAGTTTTTACATGTTAGTCTAAGCCGTTTGGTCAGAGAAGGTCCCAATTGATACTGAGGTTCCTGCCTTAAGTTCCTATTTGGGACATGCTCCGGTCCTGAAAGTGGTAGCACAGCCCACTTGGGGCTCAAGAGGGAGTTCCAGTCCAATACGTGGTTTGGCAAATGTTGCTCTTCAGTTATGAAAAAAATCCACTTAAGCTTTCAGGTTAGAAAATGTATCAAGCTATACTGAGTCCTCACTTGAAGTCCCCCCTTTGGGACTTGTTCAGTCTGACACTAAGGATATATATTGTTTACATTCAAAGAAGAAACAAAACCTCATTTGGGATCAGCTGTGAACCTCTTCATCTCACCTTCTCTAACCACTGCGATAGTTGTTGAAATTTAGTAGGAATTCTGCTCTTACATGATATGAACAGAACATTCAATGGGATGAGATAAAGTCGTTGTGTATCGAACACAATACTAGATGTAATGTTTGATTATCTCGGAAATAAAAATCAAAGTATAAGGGTGCCAACTCGGGGTTCATGAAGTATAAGTTTTAATTTCTTTTATGTGTGTGATGATTATGATACATTAGTTTTTATTCTAAACAAAAGTGGATATTTAAATTATAAAGTCCTACAAAATATTTAAGCAAGCTAGCATGATAAATGCTCATCTAGGGGCTATTTAGGAAAATGGATTTATAACAATGAATAGTGCATACCATGTCTGATGTGATAAATTACTGCAAGCGCACAGTATCGGTGTAGCGCTGTACAGGTCGTCCCACAGGAATCTAAGGTGTTTTGCGATTCTTACTAATTCTATAGTCTAACGGATTAACAAAGAATTTTGGGTTGAAGTTTGGTTGTTCTAATTAGTCTAGGATCTAGAATCCACTAGTTTCCAACCATATTCTTACTTCTATTATCTTCTTCTCTCATAAAAATTTGATCTTTTTAGTTTAATTTTTATTTAAAGTGCCCTAAGTATGAGCTATCAAGTGATGGGCAAGCATAACTCATCAAAAAAACTACTTTTCATAAAAACAAACTAAATCTTTAGATAATTCAATGAAAAAGATAAAATCAACAACCCCAAACCCTAACTAAGCATAGGCTATCAAGAAACCTAATTCAAGTATAACCTATCAAAGCCTTAATCTTCGAGTCCTTGTATTTTAATCTTTCATTTGAAAAATCGTGTCGTTATTAATTTTATTTAAGAAGAAAAATATTAGAAACCAACTACATAGTGGATCTTAGCTTCATCTACATCTTAGAGCTAAACTAATTAGCTACTCATGATTTTAGAAAGCAATAAAATCTAATCTAAAAAGCAAATAAATCTATACTAGAAAGCAATTAAATCTATCTAAAAAGCAAATAAAAATTAGAAAGCAATGGCTTACCTTTAGAGCACGGTATTTTGGCCGCCACCTCTTCAGCAAAATCCTAATTTTATTAATAAAAATTGATCTAAAATTACACCTAAAAATCTCTCCCCTAATTTACAAGGATTCATGGGGTATTTATAACTCAAATACAATCCTACTCATACTCAAACTCAATACAAAAGATATGATCCTAATCCAACACAAACTAATCTCAAAATATATAATCTTAATCCAATCCATAGGTATTAGAAACCAGTGGTTGAGATTAGATGGCATAAAATACTAATTTTCGGGTCCAAACCCCGAAATTAAGTTCAGCACACCCGTAACCCTCTGGATTGGATTTTCTACTCTGCAGTGTTTCAATAAAATGGCCATAGCTTTTGCATCCAAACTCGGATTGATCTGTTCTTAGACTCGTTTCGATGATAATTCCGAGACCTACAAATGTTCCCTATATGAAATTTTCCAGTTTAAACTTTATCTTGGCCGAATATGCTCTTGAATCTGCTACTGCTGCTCTTGAGTTTCTGTCTTCACCATGATTGACTCTTTTGCTCGTATTCTTAACAAATTCGCTTTATCTTCTTCTCTTCCATACAAATCTTTTGTTACCTATAAAAACACACTAAATATACCCTAGTAGCAATTATTTATATACAAAAATAGATAAAGTATAGGAGGAAAAATACAATATATGATACTTATCAATATCCTTACTTTTTCAATTTTTTTCATGAAAAAGAGGCAAAAATTTGGTGATAGATGAATTGATGGAGATCAAATTTGATTTAGGAATAGATTTGATCTGATTTGATTTGATTTTGGATCTTATTAGGATTTGAATTTTACTAGATATTTGATTTGATTAGGAGTTTAGATTCTATTAGAATTCTATTTGTTTTGATTAGGAGTTTGGATTCTATTAGAATTCTATTTGTTAGGGTTTTCCTACATATATATGGGTTTGTATGAAGTATTAAAAAAAGAAATGAATAATATTTTTTGAAAAATTCTTGAGAAATCTCTGCCGTGGAGTTCACTAAAATCAAAATCTTTTCTCGTGGATTCGTGGAGAGTGGGCATGCGCCTAGGTGGATTCCCAAATCCTGTAAGTTTTTCCCAATCTATTTTTTCTCCATCTTCTTTTACATCTCTATCTTCTTTTTATTTTATTTCAGCTTTTATTTTTATTTTTGAAAAAAAATAGAGATCAGATCTTGAGAAAAAAAAAACTGACCTTAAAAAAAAGAGAGTTCAGATTTGAAAAAAAAAAAAAGAACAGTTCAGATTTGAAGGAAAAAAAAAGAGAAAAGAGAAAAAAAAAAAAGAGAGGAGAGAAAAAAAGAGGAGAGAAAAAAAAAGAAGAAAAAAAAAAGAAGAGAAAAGAGAGAAAAAAAAGAAAAGAGAGAAAAAAGAGAGAAAAAAAATTCAGAAAAAAAAAGAAAGAGAGAAAAAGAAAGAGAAGGAAGAATTAATTTGGGTTCAGTATAACAGTGATCTGACCCGACAGCAGCAGACCCGTTAAGGATTTTCTTTTGATTTGCAGCCCGTTTCAACTCTGATTCAAACCGTTTTCGAGCCTCCGTGATTCTTGGATATTTTCTAAACTTTTTGAACTAAAATTTTGAGTTGATTATATATGGAGTTCATATTCCATGGTCACTATATTATCACCAATGCTAAAATATCACGAGTTGAGCATGATATGTATATTACTATACCTATTTTTTTCGGTTTTGACGATCGACAAAATTATGAAGATTGAGAGAATCATCTCGAAGATTTCTTTAGATATTTTGATCTAACATCAGTACAAAAATATCGTTACGCCCGATAAAAGTTGGGTGGAGAAGTTTATATTTGGAGTAGAGAGTATAAATTATGCTTAGATTGGAATATCTTGCGATGTCTACTTCGTCATCGGTATACTCAACACCACATTCTAAATTTATCATCTCATCGGTTTGAATTGTCTGAACCTAAAACAATGACCACTGACGAAAAATTTCAATATATGATTGATGAACTTGAAAAGTGTAGCCGAATACTTAACAGTTTCAACAAAACACTTAAACACAGCGATGAAAGAAGTCAAATGGTTAACGATGATAGTATTGCCAACAAAATTGAAGTAAATATTTATATTGTTGATTGCGAATTGCAACCTATACTGAATACAAAAGTTTATGATGAGCCACTATTAATGTCATATAGAACTTCCTTACCATCCATAAAAGTTGAAAACTCAAAAGTTCATATTTCTGACGATCACTCAGTGGAACCAACTGAGAAATTTCAGCCACATAAAAATACATCTGATGATCATATTCGTGAGCAGAAACCAACAGAAGTACCTCCTCCTCTCCTATATCAAATGCCCATAAAACCGACAGTTGCAGATATACAGGGAGTACAGGAACTTCCAATCCAAATCGAAACTTCAAACAGAAAAGAAGTTATTGTTGATGATGAGGTAAAAACTTTAATTCCCCTTGAGAGATTCATTACAAGAATTATGAAGAAAATACCGACTCAATATACAAATGCATATGGAGTTTCGATGAATATTGCTACTACTACCTATGGCCTGGATATTTCACGGGATCCATATTCGACTATTTCCTTTACAGGTATCTTTCCAGATCTATTGTGGTTCGACACAAGTTCACTAAAGAAACTAGTTTCCACTCCACCACCTTAGTTCAGATGTGATATACTAGATACGGTTTCTCGACCACCACCATGACCCAATTGGGATACTTCATGGATGCCAATCAGTTCAACCCAGATGTGATTTTCATTCCTTATCACTGCATTCATCGGGAATGAATGCTTTGAAACCGGGGAGAATTGATAGAGATCAAATTTGATTTAGCAATAGATTTGATTTGATTTGATTTGATTTTGGATTTTATTAGGATTTGGATTTTACTATATATTTGATTTGATTAGGAGTTTGGATTCTATTAGAATTCTATTTGTTAGGGTTTTCTTATATATATGGGTTTGTATGAAGTATTAAAAAAAGAGATTAATAATATTTTTGAAAAATTCTTAAGAAATCTCTGGCATAGAGTTCGCTAAAATCAAAATCTTTCCTCGTGGATTCGTAGAGAGTGGGCGTGGGCCTAGGTGGATTCCCAAATCCTGTAAGTTTTTCCCAATCTATCTTTTGTTTCCCAATTCCTCTAAAAACCCTAACCCTAATTTCGCCTCTATCCTGCGTTATGAATTTTTCTATACTTTCCATTGTTTGTTTCATGGATTAGGAGTATTAAAGAAGGGGATATAGATTTGGGATAATGGTTGACTAATATTATTTTAAAGAAAGAGAGATTTTTAAAAGAGTATTAAAAAAATAACTAATACTTTCTTTCTTATAAAATAAATAAAAAATAAAAAAGACCAAATCGAATTGGTTTTATTGCAAAATCAAGTTAATGGGCCACGTCAGTGAATTTTTCACTCTCCAAATCTATAAACAGAACAATGGATTTGGTAGGAAGTATGGATTTCTGTCAATAACAGTAAATTCATGCTCCAAATCTAACCAAAATACGTGAAACACAGCTCCTAGTGCTTATAAGATCATTAAATGTCAGTATCTGCAAGTAAATATTACTCTGTTGAGAAAACTTGAGATTTGCGTCGACTTAAATAATAAAAAGAATATGGATCAGATATGAGAATAACAGGCACATATATGTATCACATAGAGCACTGAACAAATGCAAGGCAAAAAGATACAAATGTGCATAAAACAAATTACACCCAGAGTGCTATAGACCAAGGAGATATGTTTCTTTATTTATTTTATTGTAGAAATTTGTTGTTTTATTTAGGTTTTATATTGTAAATTTAAATCAACAAGGTTTTAGTATTTCAGTACTAAATCTTAGGTTTATTTTTCTTATAACTTTCAAAATAGTTGGCCTTTAGAAACACTAAATTCTAATGTTGGGACTTGGAGATAATTATCCCTCACTAGCACAACTTGCATACTTACTTGAGTTTAGATGTAAGTAAAATTTATATAGTATGTATTTGATTTTGTAGTATTTAAGAAAGTAAATGGGCTTAAAAATAAATTGATTCCAAAAAAGTAGTATAAAAATAATTTCCTGGATCAGAATATCCATAGCTTTATACAATTTTTTATTGAAATACGTGAAACGTATTTGATTTGGAAATTTACATATTCTTATGTGTAGATCTATTATTTGCAACTACTAATCTGAATACACATTCAGTTAGCTCAATTCAAATCCTTGTATTACTACGCCTAATGACAATATCTGCTTGTGCTTGAAGGTTTAATTTGTGAAATGTAGCTTCCTTTCTAGATGGATTAAATATAGAAGATACTAATTAATCAACTCTTCTCTTATTCATTTAGATGTGTTTTGTAGGTTATGTTGATTTCATACTATGATTCTTGATTTATGCTGGTCAGAAATGAGTCACCATTGGTCAAGACCTGTGTAGTGTTTGATGTGCATCAAGTACTAATTGCTGACACAACTAAAAGATCTAGGAGCCGAAGATTGGTCATACTCTTCTCGGAGTCCATATAAACACAGTCAGCTCAAAGCTAAAGAATTTAGCCACAATCCATGAGGTCCCTTGGCATGGCTATTGTTGATCATCTTCTGTCAAGATTGTAGACAAATGAGTTTGCTTGAAAGTTTAGCCTTCATAGACAATGACCCAGTGGCATGCTTTTCTTCTAACACCTCTAATTTCTTTTTCCTTGTATATTTTTTCTTTTCTTCAGTTTTTCTTTTTACTGCAGGGAAGAAAAAAAAAACATCATCTTGGCTGAAGATCGATGCACCAATCATTCAGGGTTAACTGAGTAGTAAAGCTTTAAGTGTACTTCTAAGTTGATAAGTGCTGCGCAGATTATGGGAAGACTTGCTCTGTGCTGAACAGTTGTTTGATTCGTACCTCATCCAAGATGTACGTGCCTTCTCTAGCCTCAACTGCTTGGATATTTAACTTATGTTGACGCTTGATTTATAAACCAACATCAGTACAAATCACATACGAAAAATGTAAATACTTGTCTGCTGTAAACCATGCACTGGTCATTGACCTTACAAATTCACATTGTGAAGAATTTTTCATATATAATTAATTGGGAACGTTGTAATTTACATTCGCTTAATTCTTTTGAACCAGATTATGTTTATTAGCACGAACTAATGATCATCTGCAGCAAACTGTATTGCTAATGGAGCACATTACCGTAGCGGGTTTCGGTCTACCGAAACGGGTCCAAAAGCGGCCCAAACCTGTTATAATATAATATATATATATATATATGGGGTGTAGTGATAGGGTTTTAATTGAGCCGAAAGAAGTCGAAAAAAAAAACCGAAGGAAAAAAAAAAAAAAAAGTTTGGACCACTGAAACAATAAAAGGGTTGGCTCAAATTAATTTTGGCCAAAACAAATAATTGTGCTGCCGAAAGTGATTAAAGACCGAAAATTCCTTTTATTGAGGTTGTGGCTGCTCTGCTGCTGTGTGTTTCGGCCGAAGAACAAGCAAGGGCTTCTTTGTGTATTCGGCTAAAGGTTTGGCCGAAGGCAAAGGAATGTGCAGTTTTCTTTGGGATTTTTCGGCGGCCGAAGCAAAGAGGAAAATCACTGCAATAAAAGGTTGGGATTTGATCTCAAAATCTTGTGTGATTTTTTTATCAATTCTCTTGCGGTTGAGAACTAGAAAGTTGTAATTCTCTTTTGATATAGTGGAAGTTTTTCGATCGTGTCCCCGTGAACGTAGGCATGTTGCCGAACCACGTTAAAATCTGCGTGTTCTCTGTCTCTGTTATTTTTCTCTTCGGTTAACTATTTGATTTCGCTTGTTGTTGCATTAGTATTATTCCGCTATCTTTTCCTAACAATTGGTATCAAAGCCCTGGTTCGGGTCAGATTTCACTCAGATCGGTATTGATTTTGAGTGGAAGTTATGGCGAAAGATAGGAAGGGAAAGATTGAAAATTTTTATGGGACAAATTTCCAATGGTGGAAGTTAAAAATGGAAGATTATTTATATCAAAAGAATTTACATCAACCACCGTTTGGAGAAAAGTCAGAAAAGATGATAGATGAGGAGTGGGAATTGTTGGATATGAGGGTTTTGGCGCAGATTCAATTGAGCCGGACAAAGCAGGTTGTGTTCAACGTCTCCAAGGAGAAGACCACTTCAGGTTTGATGTCAGCGTTGGCTAAATTTTATGAGAAGCCGTCTGATTCAAATAGACTGTTTCTAATGAAAAAGTTGTTCAACTTGAAGATGCCTTCTGATAGTTTAGTTGTTAATCATTTGAACGAATTTAACACATTATGGGCACAACTTGAATCCTTAGATTTTGTCTTTACTGATGACATTAAAACTTTGATGTTTATGTGTTCGTTACCGGATAGTTAGAGTAATATTGTTATGGCCATCAGCAATACTTCCAATACTGCTCTTAAATTTGATAATATTGTGAGTACAATCATGAATGATGAATTGATGAAAAAGAGCATGGGTGAGAGTACAGTTTCTACAAGTACTGCTCTGTCGGTTAATAACGACAGAAGAAAGGAAATGGGTAGAAGTTTAAGCAGGGAGTCGAACCAAAGAGAGAGATCAAAATCTAAGAGGAAGTTCAAGAAAAAATTAGTGTGTTGGAAATGTAAGATAGAGGGTCATATGAAAAAGGATTGTCCAAATAAAGACAAGAAATGAGCGAATGTGATAAATCCAAGTAAAAAGTATGATGACTTGTGCTTGTCTGCTCATACAGAATCAAGATCAGATTTGTGGTTTGTGGATTTAGGGGCTTCGTTCCATTGCACTGCTCGCAGAGAATGGTTTGAGAATTATGTCCAAGGTGATTTTGGGTATGTGACTGTTGGTAATGGGCATGAATGCAAAATTGTTGGTAAGGCGACAATTCAGTTGAAGTTGCACAATGGTGGAAAGTTGATTTTACAAGAGGTCAGGCACATACCAGATTTGAAGAAGAATTTGATATCTATTAGCAAGATGGATGGCGAAGGTTATCAAATCTCATTTGAGAGGAAACGGTGGAAGATCAGTAAAAGAGCAATGGTAGTGGTCAAGGGTGAGAGAGTGGAAACTTTATATTTACTCTCAAACTCGGTGGATCACGTTGTTTCTTTGGTCACTGTGAAGAATGAGAAGGTTACCTTATGGCATCAGAGGCTCGGTCACTTGAGCGAGAGAGGCATGAGGGTATTGCAATTCAGAGGTATGTTGACAGATATGAAAGATGCTGACTTTGATTTCTGTGAGAACTGTATGTTTGGAAAGCAGAAAAGAGTTAGTTTTACGAAGGATGGCAAGGACAAGAAAACCAAGAGATTGGAGTTGGTATATACAGATGTATGTGGGCCTTCTTCGGCGAAGTCTCTTGGAGGTAATTCTTTTTGTCATTTTCATGGATGATGTAAGCAGAAAAACATGGGTATTCGCACTTAAGCAGAAATCCGATGTCTTCAAGATCTTCAAGATATGGAAAGCTCTTGTTGAAAATGAAACAGTTTTGAAGGTGAAATGTCTGTTGTCAGACAATGGTGAGGAATTTTGCAATAGAGAGTTCGATGACTATTGCTTTACCCACGGGATTAGGAGAGTAAAAACTGTACCGAGGATACCGCAGCAAAATAGCGTGGCTGAGAGGATGAATAGAACCATTTTGGAGCGAGCTCGGAGTATAAGACTACATACATGTTTGCCTTTGCAACTTTGGGGAGCCGCTGTAGATACAGCAGTCTATCTGATCAATAGAAGTTCAGCTAGTGTTTTAGATGGAGGAATTTCAGAAGAGGTGTGGTCTGCTAAGACTGTGAATTATTCATTTTTAAAAGTGTTCGGTTGTATAGAATATACACATGTGGATCATGAGATGAGAAAGAAGTTTGATTCTAAATCTTGGAAGTGTGCATTCATTGGATATAGTGGCGACGAATATGGTTATCGCTTGTGGGATTATGAGCATAGCAAGATGATTCGTAACGGAAATATAGTATTCAATGAGAGCTGTATGTATAAAGACCGAATGGAAAGTAGGAGTGACAATGCAGTGGAGAAAGAGCACTTGGAGCTGGATGAGCCACAGGATGGGATGAATCCCATGGATAAAAGAAAGGAAGAAATATCTACATTTGAAGGAGAAAAAATAACTACACCTCAAAATACACAAGTTTCAGATGAGACCGAACAGGAAAGAGAGCCATTGACTGAAGTAGATAGTTCCAGTACTTCATCAGAGAGTGTTCCCACTTTGAATAGGAGCACGAGGATATGTCTTCCATTATATCATATTTTATAACCAGAAAGTTACCAAGAGGCTATGTAGGATAAATTTCGTCTCAAGTGGGAGCAAGTCATACGTGATGAGATGTCTTCTTTGGAGGAGAATCACACATGGGAATTGGTTAAGCGATCGGAAAAAATGAAAGTATTGCATAACAAGTGGGTATACAGGGTAAAATATGAGGCAGGAGGGATACAAAGGTTCAAGGGTAGACTTGTGGTGAAGAGATACAGTCAGAGAAAATATATTGATTTCAATGAAATATTTGCACATGTTGTTAAGATGACTTTTATCAGAGCAATACTAAGTATTGTGGCTGTGAAAATATTGTATTTAGAGCAGCTCGATGTGAAGACTTCTTTCCTTCATGGTGATTTGGGGGAAGAAATATACATAGAACAGCCGGAGGGATATGAAGTTAAAGAAAAGGAGAATTGGGTATGTCGACTGAAAAGGAGCTTGTATGGATTGAAACAAGCGTCGAGGCAATGGTACTTGAAGTTCGACAAGTTTATATTGGATTCGGGTTTTGCCAGATACAATTCAGATCATTGTGTATATACTACAAAAGCGAAGGATGGTAACTTTATTATACTTACTTTGTATATAGATGATATGCTTGTGGCAGGTACATACATGAAGAAAATCTATGATCTGAAGAGAAAGTTGGCAGAGAGATTCTCTATGAAGGATATGGGTGAGGCTAAACAACTTCTTGGAATGCAAATTGCTCGAGATAAGAAAAGTAAGAAATTGTGGTTATCTCAGGAGGGGTATATCAAGAAGGTGTTGGAGAGATTCAATATGGAGAATGCAAAACCGGTAACTGCAGCTCTTGGTGGTCAATTCAAACTGTCAAAAGAGTAAGATGCTAAGACAGATGAGGAGACGAGATACATGGAGAATGTGCCTTATTCATCGGCCATTGGGAGTCTCATATATGCAATGGTGAGTATAAGACCAGATATTGCACATGCAGTAAGAGTAGTGAGTAGATTCATGAAGAACTCTGAAAACGAACATTGGCAAGCGGTGAAGTAGATTTTCAGGTATTTGAAAGGTGAGTATTGTTTGTGTTTTGGAGGTGATAACATTGATGTGCAAGGTTTTGTGGATTCGGACCATGCTGGTGATAGAGACAATGGCAGGAGCACCACATGTTATGTCTTTACTATAGGAGGGACAACGGTAAACTGGGTTTCACAATCAATTGTTGTTTTATTTTCGACAGAAACTGAGTATATTGCAGCTGCAGAAGCAAGTAAGAAGTTTATTTGGTTGCAGCGATTGATAGATTGCAGGTTATTCAGTGATAGTCAGAGTACAATTCATCTTGCTAAGAATTCAGTATATAATTCACGAACTAAACATATTCACTTGAGATATCACTTCATTAGATCCTTATTAGAGGATGGCCAATTGAAGTTGGAGAAAATTAAGGGCAACAAGAATCTTGCAGATATGTTGACAAAGCCGGTTAATTCCTGTCAGTGACAGTTTCCGGGCGAACGGAGAAGGCACTCGGTCGTCTATAGAGAGATCAAATAACTCTGGGAAAAAGTTGAACTATTGCTCAATTTTGGTGCATTTGTATTGAATGCTAAAATTGGGATTTTAAACGATCGAGGTAAAAGTTTTGGACACTAGAATTATCATGTACAGAGATTACAATTTTTTGCAATAGGTCTCCAAGTGGGAGATTGTTGCCAATGGAGCCCATTGCCGTAGCGGGTTCGGTCTACCGAAGCGGGTTCAAAACCGTCCAAACCCGTTATGATATAATATATATATGGGGTGTGGTGCTAGGGTTTTGATTGAGCCGAAAGAAGCCGAAAAAAAAAATCGAAGAAAAAAAAAAGGTTTGGGCAGCTGAAACAATAAAAGGGTTGGCTCAAATTAATTTTGGCCAAGACGAATAATTGTGCTGTCGAAAGTGATTAATGGCCGAAAATTCCTTTTATTGAGGTTGCGGCTGATCTGCTGCTGTGTGTTTCGGCCGAAAAACAAGCAAGGGCTTCTTTGTGTATTCAGCTGAAGGTTTTGCCGAAGGCAAAGGAAGGTGCAGTTTTCTTTGGGATTTTTCGACTGCCGAAACAAAAAGGAAAATCACTGTAATAAGAGGTTAGGATTTGATCTCAAAATCTTTTGTGATTTCTTTGTCAATTCTCTTGTGGTTGAGAACTAGAAAATTGTAATTCTCTTTTGATATAGTGGAATTTTTTCGATCGTGTTCCCGTGGACGTAGGCATATTGCCGAACCACGTTAAAATCTGCGTGTTATCTGTCTCTACTATTTTTCTCTTCGGTTAACTATTTGATTCCGCTGGTTGTTGCATTAGTATTATTCCGCTATCTTTTCCTAACAAACTGTATTCCTGCATATTTCCCTGCTATTTAATAAATATTATAATATCTCGTACTGGTATATGAATTACTTTGCTTGCAGGCGGCTCTTGTGGCAATGCCTTTTAGGCTGAAGGCTTTCCGGCCGAAACGAATTGCCAAGCTGGTGTATGGATGCATATATACGTGTAGCATTGTTTTTTCTCATTGTGGTTGGGCTTGTTTTATTATTCACGGTGCATATTTTGTTCTATAATATGATGTCTGTTTATAGATGAAATTTAGTATGTTCTGTCAAACATGCGTTTCTCAATTAAGCCTCGTTTGAGATTCTCTCGATATATGCATGCTCTTGAACAATGACATTCTTTGCATCTTTGATTACGCAATTAGAATCTAGACTAAATAATGTAATTTGAGTCCATATATAATATCATACATGTTTAATGACATAAAACATAAGCAGTTGAATGCACATGTACAAACAAATGCTTGATAATCGAATACGTGAATGGTCATTTTCAATTTTAAGCGAACCCTAAAATTATTTGATTTCTCTTAAGTGACATTCTGGTTCTAAAAAATATTTAGCTAATAATTACCGAACTATCTGTAATGTCACGCATTCCAAAATATAGATAGCGTTCGATAACATATTATAAATGAATATGCCAAGTCTAATATACGTGAATACATATGTATAACTGTCATAAATGCATACACATATACAATAAGATAACAATATAAAATTAAAACAATAAATTTTTTCCATAAATAAGGATCAATATAAGTTTATAGGAAAGCTAAATGATATTTATTACATCATCAAAAAGTTCAAGTAAACAAAAGAAAGATGAATAATAAAATTTCTAAAAAAAAAACAAAATACAAATTAGAAGAGTTTTTATCGTATCCCTCCTGCAGCAAATGCACTTATTGAGAATCTGTTAACTCCTTGAAATATGATTCTAACTGTGGTGGGTCTTCCTCCTTATTAACTTGCAAATTAGTATCTGGATGTGTCAAATCATGATCGTTAGAATGACCTTGCAAGTGCTGCAAAAAGATGGGTAATAACACATAGGCACGCAATGTGACATATATATATATATATACACACACACACATACACACATATATTAACACATATATATACACATATATATACACATGTATATATATACATATATATATATATATATATATATATATATATATATATATATATATATATATATATATATATATATATATATATATATATATGTATATATATATATGTATATATATGTAAATATATACGTGTGTGTGTGTATATATATGCTTTAGAGTAAATGATATAGAAGATATATAACCGGATGGTGATGTCTTATAGATTGAGTTTTATGGATTTAATGAACTTATCTTGGATATAATAGTTATCAATATATAGCATCTGCATGTTTTGAATGGTATGGCAACAGATATAGAAAAACAAAGATAAACATGTATATAAAACTCATTATGTCTTGTTGATATTTAATGTGAATTATCTTGGAACTGTTAAGAAAAAAAATCACATGTTTTAAGAGGTCATGTACATGTCCATGACCCATGACCCCATGACTCTTCATACTATTCCAGGACGTGTCGGTAGGTACTAAAGAATAACGGACGAACATATGCACTGGGCCGAAGCCTAATAACATGACACAACGGTGATCTAGTAATTACTCAGAAACTCCATGGTAGGTCCTTAAAATTCGGCTGCACAACCTAAAAATGTATAGCTCTTAAAATACATGCTCAAGTTCCTCCGTTCAGTTCCCCTATACCCTATTATTTTATTTGTGTCCTAAGTTTACTATTTTTCAAGCCAGCATGTAAACAAAATAAACAAATAAACAGATTTATTGGCTTCTAGCAACTTAGAGAGAGAATAGTTTCAAATGGTAAGCTTCACTAACTTAGGAAAACCAGCATATGTAATACGTTGTCCAGCAAATGCAATAAACATATCAAAAATAAATAAAATAAAGGAGAACTATGAAGGATACAAAATTGAACCAACATATAATAAATCATTTCCCATATTACAAAAGACATGCTTTAGTTAACAAAAAGAATGCAGCTACAATTTGATAATTAAGTCGTTAATGCCAACAAATGTAGGGAAAACTACAATATAACCTACACATGCTTTGCTAGGAAAAGTGGCACGAAAATACACGTTTGTAAACTTTTGGAATAGTAAAGAAGACAAACTAATTGAGAGATCATGGGTATCAAGGACATAACCTGTAGCACAATAAAAATGTAAAGAATTATCAAACACATCAAGACACTAATAAATTCACCACCTATTACAAACATACTCTAAATAAGCCCGTATCTAATAGAGGCTACAATGCCATTTGGCATGCAAAACTAGTTTTTTTTTTCTCTTTTTAATGCATATTGATGGCCAAAGCCACTTTGCATGCATAAATAATTCAAATACAGAAACTAAAAAAAAAAATCTGCATACTAAACCAATAGGAGATAACGAATAAACAAGAGAGATATAATAAATCCAACTTACTCATTAAACAATCAAATACAAATGACTCCCAACAAAATTTTAGCAGCAAGCAAAAATAAATAAACAAATAATAAACAGAATGAAGATCTGTCAAATAAATAATACCTTATGCGGATAATTTGAGTTTTGAGACAATTATATTTTAGAAACATCCTATATTATTAAGTTATCTTATTTTTACTATAATTTTATTTATTAAGACAGAAAAATAAATACATAAATGATTTTTTTAAAAGAAATGAAATAGAAAGAAATTCTCAGGTACATAGTACAAGTATATTGCAATATTATAAACTTGAACAATTCAAATTTATTTTAAAGTGGAATCTCTAGAATTATAATGTTTAAGGTACAAAAGAAATAAATATAAAAAAATTAATTGTTTTAAGATAGGGTATATGTGTGTGTAAACTACTATTAATTTTTGTGACTCATAATCAAATTGATCTCCAACAAGTCATACATGCAAGAATCAAGGATCCAATCAATTTTTTTTTTTATATCTCATCATCAACTATTGAAGATAAATCCCTTTTTTTTATATTTTAAGTTCACAAGTAGATAAAACAAAAGGATAGAAAACTTGATTATACATAAATTCAATATATAAAAGAAATTCTATTATGCAAGAAAGACAAAATGAAAAGAGAGAAATTTAGAATTATGTATTTACTTTATTTATTATTAGATTTTATTATGCAAGAAAATATATGCAAAGAAAATAGTGGAATAGCACTTGCCTCAAAAAAAGCTCCACTTTGAAAATTGACTGTTAATGATTCGGGATCGGATTATCTTTTTTCTCCCTCTCTCTTTCCCTTTTCTTTCCTCTCTTTTTCTTTTCCCCCTCTTTTCTTCTTTTCTTTTTTTATTTTTTCGTTCATTGTTTTTCTTTTGTTCTCTTATGCCCTATGGCAGAAGAGAAAAACGTGTTTTTAGTTCCCTTTGCTTGTTTTTAATTTTTTTATATAGATATTTACAAATTTAGGTTTAGGATAAGTTTATATATGATAGATTTTCCTAATCCAATCTAGATTCAATCAGATTTGTTATAATCGAACTGATTAGTGTTTTAGATAAACTCAACTCATAAAGTAGATAAAAGATAATGTTGGTTAAATAATAATAATAAATAATCACATTAATATTTATGATAATGCATTTAAAAATAAATAAGCATATAAATATTGTATAGGGAAATGGGATATTACACTATCTATTTGTTATTCTATATATCAACCTTCACTCGCAGAATGTTAATTATCAAGAACTCTCTATTTATCTGCTTAGGCAGATAGTCATGCACATATATATGCATTTTTTTCTTGTATTATTTCTGCCTGTTTTAGTATATTCGAAAAGCAAGAAGACTTCAATTTGCATATTACTCATTCAAAGCATTTATATCTTGTAAATTGAAAATAATCAGTTTAGAACTGAGAGGAGGAAACTTCAAGTCGTAAGGCAGGGATGGAGTGAATTAGATGCATATTGACTATCAATATTGCATATTGACTATAAGATGTCCCTAAATAATCTGCTGATCCAGACAATAGGACAACCTAATAGAACAATTTTGAGGTTTTCCTATAATTGGTGATATGATCATAAAGGTATTCCTTCAACACAACTTACAACATTAATCGTCTACGATCTTGGAAAACTCAAGTGAAGAAATCAAGGGAATTTTAGTACACATCTCACCTAATGAGGATCCCTTATAACACCATCAGTCTTCAACTAGTCAAGTGTGGTCATGCGACTGTTCTCTTTCCAATAGATCTTGTAACCATTGCTTTTAATGAAAAAAAATTCCTTTTTAAAAGTTACTTTTCGTAAGAAATCATGCTATTATAAATGAAAGAATAAATTTAGATTTGAGATTTGATAAGAAAGTAGATTAAATAATATACTTAAAATTTTATAAAAAAATTAAAATAAGAAAAATAAATACCACTAATAATAATTTCGTGATAATTATACATTTATTTTATTCACTTCACAATGTTTATAAGGATAAGGATGAAATCAATATTAATTGAGTAGTGCTTTCTCTCTGAAAAAAGAAATAGTAAAAAATATTAAAAAAAAATAAAGAGATGTGGCTCGTATTAAGACAATGATCCTTTATAAATGAATAAATTTGTTAAGAATTACTAAGTAGTTTAGTATTTGCACCTAAGTAAATGTGAATATTCACTCGAACAATATTTTTTAGAAAATTGAATATAATATGAGTAATTGGGTAATTGCGCCTAAGCAAACATGAATATTACATGAAAGGTAAAATATTCACAAAAGAAAAAAAGAGTAAAGAAAGAAAAAAAATTAGAGAAAAAGAAGAATTAAGCGATAGAGTTTGAGTTCAAAACCAAAATAAACCACTACACGTGCAAGTAAACATATAGAAACCGAAGAATTACTTATTAGTGGATATTGGAAAATAGAATTTAAATTTTTAATTAAAATAATAAGTGTATCTGACATGAAGTTTAATTTGTAAAATCGATGTCTAAATGTGTTCTTGATTTTATAGATCAGTACGATTAATTGCAAAAAATATCAAAATATTTTGTCTTCTTTTTGTATATAAAATTTTGTTTTTCTTAATTTTTAATTAACCTTATTTTCTTTTTTTTATTCCTTAATTTCCTTTCTTCATGATGTTTGTGAGTAACATCATTGGAAACTCTCGGAAGACATAACTCGTCCACGAGGGTAACATAGTGATTTAATGGATTTTTACACGTAGTAAGTGTAATTGTGATTCCTATAAAAGTGAGTTAGAATTTTCTTTTTCTTTATAGGTGTAGATTTTGCTTGAGAACTAACAAAAAATAGGTATGTTGGTGTGATGAGTTCTATATTTTGTATATTTATGTCCTTTAACTTATCTAGTTTGTATACAAATAATGCTACTCAGATATGTTCAGTTATCATTTCAGGTTTAGTCTATTGTAACAAGGATTGGCATAAAATCAGCAGATGATCAGGAACACCGAGTCCAGATAGAGTAAAAAATGAGAAAACTACAAAATTACATAGCTAGAGGCTATTAAATTAAAACAAGTCATATAAATTAGAAAAGAAAAGCCAGATGATCAACTTCTAGAAGATGGAAGCTCAGAACAGGTCATTTAGCTGGATCGGGCCCTACTCTTTTTGGCAGCAAAGTAGGGCCCGATCTAGCTGAAATTTTTTTGCTGACTTAGACATGGATTAGGAGATTTTATAAAAACTTTGATGAGCATTATTTGGCTGTTAACACTTCTATTTGGCAGTAAAGATAAAGAGACTGTATTTTAAATTTTTATAAGGGTTTTGTTGTAATTTTATGGTTTTGTGATTGAGACTGGATTAGGGTTTTGAAAACCATATGTCTATATAGTATTACCGTATCCATGTGAAGTAGAGTTTTATGCACTTTTTGAGAAAAAATAAAATTAGAGTTTGAGATTTATCGAGCGATGGCCGCCACACCAGACCTCAATAGCTTTCAACCTCTGTTCTTTGCTGAATTAATTGTAGGTAATTTTTATTTGCTTATTTAGATAAATTTATTTGGTTTCTAGAGTAGAATTTTATTTGCTTTCTAGGAATTTAGAAACTTTATGTTTGTATAAATAAAAACATGATCTTTATAACTATAAGATGCATAACTAATTACTATAGGTTTAGGATGTAAATGAAACCAGGGTAATAACCATGGTATGATTTGTATATATCATCTTCCTATACAAATTATAAAGTCGTGATTTTTCTATGATAAGATTAAAAGAAATCAATTCATAGATCTAATATTTTGATGGATTATAGATGCTTAAGCTTACTTTTGATAGCCTATGTTTAGATAGGATATGAAATTACCTCGTGTGTTGGCAGTAAAAATTTCTAAGTAAAAAGGAATTTTCCACAACAGAACGCGGAGCTAACTTAGTAGCTCCGCGTTTGGCTATTTTAGCCTCGCGTTTGAACAAAACACGGAGCTATTCAATAGCTCCGCGTTCTGGTTTCTTAGCTCCGCGTTTTGATGCGATTAGCTCCGCGTGAGCAGATAACCAGAATCATAAATTGATTGAGATTAAGATTTGGGCTTATCCAAATATCCAAATTAAGTCTAATCAGAACTCTAAATCAAGAGATTTAAATCAAAACTAAGATATTTGACTAGAATCCTTGATGAATACAAATTCTATTTAAATAGAAACTCTCATATTGACCTAAGCCTATAAATACCTCTTTGAGGAAGCTCTAGGGATCTTTTTCCACATCTTGGAGAATTCGAGTTACGTGTGAGAGCCTTGAATTCGTGAAGATCAGCAGAGAAGATCCAAGTCGGCCGCCGTCATCTTCAAGAGAAAAGATTATCATTGTCAGATCGTCAAAAGGAACTACTAGTTAGATCCCATCGCTACGAGAACCCACGTTTTATTATAAGAGAGAGCGATAGATTATAAATCCTCTCGTTTGTTCTTTTCTTATTCACTTTCGTTGTAATCTAAGTTGTATTCAATGGAAAGAAAGCAAATTTCTGGCGATAGCTATAACGCCCATTTGGCCAATCGGCCGTTTAAAGACCCGGGTTTGGTCATTAAGGATTTTTAAAGGATTAACCCGTGAAATGACATGAATTGTTTGCCCTGAAAGATAGTATCGTATTTTCTGAACGGCGAACACTAGGGCTAATTCATGAAAAAGGGACAATTTTCCGAGATCTTTTTTTCGATAAATTCTCGAAAAATCATGTGGGTCCACCCTGATCTATTACAGGACGAACAATGGACCACCTCAAATAACCAGAGGAAAAAGCGGACTAGTAATACTATTTCTGCAAAAATAAAGGGGAAATAACCATGGAAAAATTTGCTCTGGTTATTTCGGAAGACCAGAGCAAACGCCATAAATATCTCTTTGAGGAAGCCCTAGGGATCTTTTTCCGCATCTTTGAACAAAACCCACCCCTTGGTATTCTGTGCGAAAATCGGAGCAATTACTGATCAGTTACCCATTGAAACGCGAAGCTATTAGCTTCGCATTTAATTCTGAAGATTCTGGTTCTGCTGGAGATGGTGGACTTCTTTAGCTCCGCGTTTGGCTATTTTAGTCTCGCGTTTGAAAAAACACGGAGGTATTCAATAACTCCGCGTTCTAGTTTTGTAGCTCCATATTTTGATGCGATTAGCTCCGCTTGAACAGATAACCAGAATCATAAATTGATTGAGATTAAAATTTGGGCTTATCCAAATATGCAAATTAAGTCCAATCAGAACTCTAAATCAAGAGATTTAAATCAAAACTAAAATATTTGATTAGAATCCTGGATGAATACAAATTCTATTTAAATAGAAACTCTCATATTAGCCTAAGGCTATAAATACCCCTTTGAGGAAGCCTTAGAGATCTTTTTTGCATTTTAGAGAATTCGAGTTACGCGTGAGAGTCTTGAATTCGTGAAGATCAGGAGAGAAGATCCAAGTCGCCCACCGTCATCTTCAAGAGAAAAGATCATCGTCGTCTGATCGTCAAAAGGAACTAATAGTTAGATCCCATCGCTACGAGAACCCACTTTTCATTGTAAAAGAGAACGATAAATATAAATCATCTCGTTTGTTCTTTTCTTGTTCACTTTCGTTGTAATCTAAGTTGTATTCAATGGAAGGAAAGCAAATTTTTGCTGCGAACAAACTGGCGACCACAGTGGGAGAAGTCTCTTTCACTAAAGAACAGATCATAGCGCAATCTGACGTCGAGAGGATCGAATCCGACGTGAACATACTAGTCGTAGAGATCGACCAGCAGAAGTACGAGGAGTATCTCTCATCTGAGTCAGGTAACCTGACCGAAACGTGACGCTATCGTCGCGTGCGCTCCAATACTCGAGGATCGGGTAATCGAGAATCCACCGTTAAACGGGGACCTGTGGAGACCGTGGCAATAGAGCCGACGTTTGGGTAGGAAACCCTAGCGGAGGATGGCCTCTTTACTGCCGAAGAAAGTTCGGGAACTGGATTGACTAATCGGAGAGCTAGACGAAAGGCCCTCAAAGCCCGCATTGAACGCGAGGCTAACTTCACAAAATGCGAGGCTACAGCTCCTTGCAAACTGGCTCGCGTTAATCGCAAGACCAGCTAGTATCGCGATAAATGCGAAGCTAAGACTTGTGTTAATCACAAGATTTCTGACACTCGCGTTAATCGCTAGAATAAAATTTTCTTAGAGCCAGCGTGTGATTCTCCACTCGAGGCTACTACTGAGCTTAGCGATAAATGCAAAGCCAGTAAGACTTGCGATAATTGCAATATTTCTGATACTCGCGTTAATCACGGGGATAAAATTTTCTTAGAGCCAGCGTGTGATTCTCCACGCGAGACTACTATTGAGCTTAGCAATAAACCCGAAGCCAGTAAGACTTGCGATAATCGCAAGATTTCTGATACTCACGTTAATCGCGAGGATAAAATTTCTTTAGAGCCAGCGTGTGATTCTCCACGTGAGGCTAATACTGAGCTTAGCGATAAACGCAAAGCCAGTAAGACTTGCGTTAATCGCAGACCTCCTTACCTTCGTTTAAATCGCGAAGATAATTGGCAAACTTGCTTTAATTGCAAAAATCGCGCTAAACGTGAAGTTATGACTTGCGTTAATCACAAGAATAAGTTAGCGTGCAAGAATATTCTTCCATGCGAGGCTAATATACCAGAAGATAAACTTTTGCAAAAACGTCAAGCCAGCGTAAAACACGAGGCTAACGTATCAAAATGCAAGGCTAGCGTATCAAAATGCGAAGCTAGCGTATCAAAACGCGAAGCTAATTTTCAACTCCATGACTCAAAACGCGAAGCTATTGCTCAGCTCCGCGTAAATCAACCTGAATACAAAATCAGGATTGATAGTTGTCCTATTAAACCAGAACTTGACACTGCTGATTTCAAGAAGCTCCAGTGGGCCCCTGGACCCTCTCAATGGATGAGTGGGCCCTACGACTCTATATCTAAGGCCACTGATCTCAGAGAATATCTAACCAAGAAAAGAAGTATAAATCAAGTTCAATCTGAACCTACTTGTCATTGCCAGCAGCTTATGACAGCAGTATCTGCTGTAGTGGACAGTTGTTGCTGCAGCAAGAATAGGGTATCGGTGTTCGATCGATTAACTGAGTCAAACAAAAACGCTGCTAAAAAGACAAAAACTGCTCCCTGAGAAAAAGAATGGAGAGTTGTAACTTCTAATATGGTCGGAAAGGGAAAGAAAATCATAGAAAAGAATGGTGATTCAAAATTAAGTGATGAAGAACCTCATCATTTTACCCGATTTAAGTCAGGCACTATCCCGGCCCAAAACTATAAGAAACTTGTGAAAGGTTCTTATGACGATGATAGTGATAACTCGGCCATAGCCTCTCCTCGTTCTTCGGCATCGTCTAAATTGCAGAAATCAGCATCACATATGATGGATAGATCTGACGATATCGACCAAAGATTTGAGACCCAAGAACAAATGATCCGAGATCAACAAAAGATGATCAAGGATCTTAAAATGATGCTCTCAAAAGTGGTCGAAAATACTCAAAAAATTATCAAGGATAACACCAAGAAGGGAAAAGAAATTCCGTTCAACAAAATGAATGAGGAAGATAAAGAAGAAAAGGCTTACTCGACACATGAAGACGAGGATAAGTATTCTTTTCACGACCCTCATGAAGAGAAAATCGAGAAGTTACAAAACCAACTCGAGGCGTTAATGCACAAAAAAGAGTTGAAGGAATCAGGGATCTCAAGACCATACCGCCATACCTTGAAAAATACAAACCACTCAAATTGGAGCCATATAACGGGAAAGGATCTCCCAGTCAGCATATTTACTACTTCTTGTCTGAAGCAGGATATTTAATGGGCAATGATCCAGTGATGACCAAGGTATTTACAAGTACCTTACGAGAGCCTGCCTTCACATGGTTTATGCAACTGCCCCCAGATACTATCAATACCTAGTTTGACGTTGAGAAATAATTTTTCGCACGTTTCTTTGAGGATGATACCAAAATATCGGTTCATTCCCTCCTTGCAACAAAGCAAGGAGAACAAGAAACGGTAAAGGACTTTATAGAAAGGTTCCGAGAGAAATCCGTGCATTGCAAACACGGAATGGTTCAGGAAACTCTGGTAGAGACGTATCGGCATAATCTCAAGACCAACGTGCTCTTAAAAATGAGAGCCGTAGAGTCTAAGACTTGGAAGGATTTGCTCAAACAAGGAGAGCAAGCCGAAGACTTGATCCGCAGAATTGAAGAATCTTGTGGAGTAAGGAATCTGGGGAACAATAGACCGCACACACAAAGCAATAACAAAAACAAGGGGAAAGCAGTGATAGCGTCAGAAACCGCTCCACAAAAGACGAACTCTCCAAACCCGAAGTCCCAAAATCAAAAGGACACGAGACAGAATAGGCCCCAGCAAGAGAGGACCTATATATTTAAGGCAGAACAAACGCCTACACTCTTCCATTTGCTCCTTAGGAAGGAAATGCTGAAACTTCCAGAAAATAAGAAACCGAAGGACGCTGGCAAAACCAACGACCCCAACTATTGTCTCTACCATAGGAATGTCGAACACCCTACCAGGGACTGTTACCCTCTGAAGAACATGATCCAAGTATTAATAGAAGCTGGAGTCTTGATACTAAAAGAAGAACAAAAAAAGGTCACTGCTAATATGGCAACCCTGATGGTAGGAACCCATGAGTTTCCTGCAGGGGTGACCCCAATACCAGAGGAAAAACTGGTCATAAAAAAATCATGACCCACATAAAAAAGCACAGAAAGGACTTGTCCCTGTAGCTACACAAAAAAGAAAAATCATGTGGGTCCACCCTGATCTATTACAGGACGAACAATGGACCACCTCAAATAACTAGAGGAAAAAGCGGACTAGTAATACTATTTCCGCAAAAATAAAGAAAGAATACATAAACTCGGGAGCCTTCACAGATTCTGAAGAAGAGTCCGAAACTATGGCCACTCATCAAGATAGGGTGGGCCCTTCCGACACTCGATATGGTAAGCCATACCTCAAAGACTACACTAGAGTAGACCCGAAAAATATATACGGGGAACTCGCGAGGCCTGTAAAACAAAAGGGACTTCGTTTCCAGAAAAATCCTGCAATAGATGAAGAAGCCAAAGAGGCTGCATTTAAATTTGATATAATAGCTCAGCTGGCAAATTTTCCAGCTCGAGTTATGCTTTATGAGTTGCTACGATTGTCAAAATCAACTCGCAAAGCATTAAGAGAGGCCTTGGCAGACTCTGAATCTTTCTTAGCTCAAATTATCGAGCCAGCCGATGAAGAACGGGACTCCTGCCCCCACTGTCATCAAGTGAGGAGGCAGGTCCTGCAAATTATTTTCTCTCCAGAGGATATGCAGGTAAGGAATATAAAGCATAATAGGCTTTTATATTTCACCGGATATGTCGGATCCACAAAGGTGGACCGTATTTAAATCGATCCGAGGTCTGCATTAAGCGTTATTCCCAGAAGACTGATGCAGTTATTGGGAATCTCTCCCCATCGTTTGACATTGACAAATACTACAATATATGGGTTTAACGCTAATGATAGCTGTCCCCTCGGGAAAATCCGACTTTGATGTCAAATCGGAGATTTGAAGACAGAAGTTACGTGCTACGTCATTGACGCAGACACATCTTATAACATTCTACTGGAACGCCCATGGATCCATAATTACATGATAGTCCCATCGACTCTCCATCAATGTATGAAATACTGCAATAAACAAGGAGAAGTCCGGACGTTAGTTGCAGACAGGCAACCATTTAAAGGGCTAGAAAACTACTTCACTGATGCTATGCTCTATAAGCCAGTCCATGAAGTCTCCAATAATGACTGCAAAAAGCCTCAAGAACCCGATGAAAGCGGTAACGAGGCGGATACTGAATACGAATCTCCCAAAAAGGATGATAAGAGTGACTATGAGATAAACCCTCACATAAATTTTAAAGTGAATTTTAATAATAATGTAGCCAATGTAGCAGAGGATGAGTGGACTATTAATGAAAATATAAATTTAGTCTACGAGCCTGCTGTAGCTACAAAGTCTGAGCCTTCTTGTACCTCCACCGAGGCAGATGACCTATCCGAACTTGAAGTTTTGGCGACATATCACTTGCCAATAAGGTGGTCTCTCATCTCTCGGTCTAAAATAACAAAAGGACGACATCACTTCTTTGAAGTACCTCCGTGACATATATCGCATAAACCGATTGTCTTCGGCAAAGTGATCGCGTCGCCTAACCAAAGACAAAGTAGTGAAAGTGATGAACAAACATCACATCAGTTTCACTTATATGAACAGAAATCCTGACAGATGATGGAAAAGATGGGCTATAATTTTACCCAAAAACCGAGATTGAACTTTGGAAAAGGGCGACGAAATCTCATACCCTCATTTAGACCAAGAGGGAAGAATCCTGATTATTATCAGAAAACTCGAAGTGGGTTAGGATATGTGTCCACTCCTCCCTCTCTATCATATAGAGATGGAGAGCTCTTCGGCCGATGAAGATTTACATCCGCACGACTATGATTCAGATCTAAGTACTGGCGCCTGGTTTCAATCTCTAACAGCAAACATGGTTTCAGCCGCACCAGAAAGCGACGAGGAACCAATTGATGTGCAAGATAATTCCTGGGCTAAACATATGGATACTCTTTGGGATGTCCGCTTTGAACAGCGTGACCCACCTACAGAAGATAGGCTAGTACAAGTTAATATGGGAATGGAAGAGAACCCAAAACCCATTTTCATAAGCGACACGCTAACTCCCTTAGAAAAGGAGGAACTTATATCTCTTATCAAGGAATACATAGATGTGTTCGCATGGAGCTATAAAGACATGTCCGGTCTTGATCCTCAGATTCCCACACACCGGCTAAATATTAAAGAAGATGCCAAGCCAGTCAAGCAACAGCAGAGGTGTTTTCGACCGGAATTGATGGAGGAGATAGTCGCTGAGGTTAATAAGCTTATAAAATCAGGATTTATCCGTGAAGAGGAACATCCTGATAGGGTGGCTAATATAATGCCAGTTCGTAAGAAAAATGGCAAGATCCAGATATGCATCGACTTTCGGGATCTAAACGCGGCATGCCCCAAGGATGAATTCCCACTCCTGATTAACGATGTAATGATCGATAGTACCTGCAGATACGAGAGGATGTCCTTTATGGCTAGCTTCTCAGGCTACAATCAGATCAAAATGCACCCGAACGATGAAAAGCACACGGCTTTTAGAACACCGCTGGGGGTATATTGTTATACAGTAATGCCCTTTGGGCTAAAAAATGCTAGTGCCACCTACCAACGTGCAATGAGCATTATATTCAAAGAACATCTGCGCAAAACGGTAGAGTATTAGGTGGATGACTTGGCAGTCAAAAGTAAAAACAAAGACGACCATCTTCAGGATCTAAGACTAGTCTTCGATCTTATGCGAAAATATTACTTGAAGATGAGCCCTGCCATGTTTTTCATGGGGGTGTCCAGGGGTAAATTTCTTGGGTTCATAGATACCTCAGAAGGAATTTTCCTTGATCCTCAAAAGTAAAAGCGATCAACGAGATGCCACATCCCCGCAATCTTAATGAATTAAGGGGGTTATAAGGAAAACTGGCCTATATCCAGCGCTTTATCTCTAACATATCAGGATGATGCCAGCCGTTTTCCAGACTCATGAAAAAGGGGGTTTCCTTTGTATGGGATGAGGCATGTCAACAGGCGTTTGACGATCTCAAAGAATATCTTACCAAACCTCCCGTCCTCATGGCACTTGTCCCTAGACAACCATTCCTCATATATGTAAGGGCCATGGATGATGCGTTACGAGCATTACTTGCTCAGTATAATATGCACGGCCATGAACACGGCCTTGATTACTTAAGCTGGACAATGATCGGGGCCGAGCATCGGTATACTCCGATTGAAAAAGAATGTTTAGCCCTAGTGTTCGCTGTTCAGAAGATGCGACACTATCTTTCAGGGCAAACAATTCATGTCATTTCACGGGTTAATCCTTTGAAAATCCTAATGACCAAACCAGGGTCTTTAAATGGCCGATTGGCGAAATAAGCGTTATTGCTATCGCCATATGATATACACTTCGTTCCTCAAAAAGCAATGAAGGGACAAGTGATCGCCGATTTTCTAGCAGATCATCCAATTTGGTCCAGCTCTAAACAGACGTCAGAGGTTAACACAATTAGCAAAGAACAACCATGGCAGACGTTCTTTGATGGTGCTGCCAGACGGTCTGCTGCTGGAGTGGGGATTTTACTGATCTCCGCACATAAACACATACTGCCTAATGGTTACTCATTAACAGAGCCATGTACAAACAATGTGGCGGAATACAACGCACTCATTATTGCCTTAAAAATGGCTCTGCAACTGGGGGTGAACTATCTAGAGGCATATGGAGACTCTAAGCTCATCGTTAACCAGATGACGGGTGAGTATGAAGTCCGACATGAAGCCCTCATCTCTTACCATCAACTAGCCATTGAGCTAGCAGGATACTTTGAACAATTTTATATCTATCACATATCCCGGAACGAGAATGTCTATGCGGATGCCCTTGCTGCACTAGCTGCAACATTGGCAATCCCGCTGGATGCAGCTAAAAGTATCACTATTAGCAGTAGAGAACTTCTCCATCCGGATACTGTCTTCCAAACCAAGAAAGTGTGCCAGATAGGCTTAACTCTGGAACCCCGTGATTGGCAATTTTCGTTTGAAAATTATACCTTATATGGGATGCTGCCAAAGGATCCAAAGGAAGCTGCCTCGATAAAGAGGAAGACCCAAGGATTTTACTATGATCATACGCTTCAAAATTTATACAGAAAGTCAAGTGATGGTCTCCTGCTACACTGCATATCGAAAGCAAAAACCGATGAAGTGCTGAGAGAAATGCATGATGGAGTGTGTGGAGCTCATCAGCCCGGTCCAAAACTCAGGGACCACATAAGAAGGTTAGGATACTACTGGACGAAGATGATTACCGATGCAATGGCATACGCTAAATAATATCACGCATGTCAGGTACACTCTAATTTTATTCATCAACCCCCAGAATATTTGCACAGTACCGTTGCTAGTTGGCCATTTGAAGTATGGGGAATGGATATTGTGGGGCCAATAACTCTCCCGTCATCCAAAGGATATCGGTTTATTTTTGCAATAACCGATTATTTTTCAAGGTGGGCCGAAGCCATGCCCATGAGAGAGGTAAAAATGACGGACGTGATTAAATTAATTAAGTATCATGTCATTTACCGTTTTGGCATCCCCCGAAAAATCATTCATGACAACGGACCACAATTCATCAGCTAGGGATTCTCAAAATTCTGTGATAAGTCCAAAATCAAAGATATTGCTTCAACACCATATAACCCTGCGGCAAATGGATTGGCCGAAACTTTCAATAAGACAATTATTAAACTCCTTCGAAAATTCGTCTCCTCCAACAAATGAGACTGGGATGAAAAGCTAGAAGAGTGTTTGTGGGCGTATCGCACCACCGTTCGCACCCCAACAAAAACTACCCCGTTCTCCTTGGTCTATAAAAGTCAGACCGTCCTACCTCTTGAAGTCCAGATACCATCATTAAGAGTGGCCCTAGCCACTAAGATGACGACAGAAGAACGCCATCAACAAAGATTGCGAGAACTAGAAGCGTTGGATAAAATATGTCTCCGAGCTCAACAACAAATTGAGTTGTATCAAGCCCGAGTCTCGCAAACGTTCAATAAGAGCGTTAAATCAAGAACCTTTAAGTAAGGAGACTTGATTCTGGCTATTAAAAGGCCAATGATTCTAACCCACAAGACTAAGGGTAAATTTGAACCCAAGTGGGAAGGACCATTTATCGTGGAAACGGTATACTCTAGTGGAGCTTATCGCTTAATGAACCGAATGGTGATAGAATGATGATGCAGATCAACGATAAATTTTTGAAGAAATACTATGCCTAAAAAAAAGGATATTATTTACTATCACATCTTGTTCATATCCCTAGAAGTATAACCATCCACTTGTTCAAGTTACACATATGAGCGCTTGAACTTCTTTATCAAACTAAGGCATATACAATTAGGCACCTCTGTCTAAGTTAATGATCCTGACCCGATCATCATGGTGTGAGTAGTTAAACGTTTTCACTAAACTATCATTTAGCTCTATTCAAAGGGCTTTACCGAGGTTAATAATTGTAACCCGGTCGGTATTAATAGTCTAAGTTACGCAGATGAGCCTTGGATTGTTTTTACCAAAACAATGAGCTATTTTATGACAAGTTATTTGTTGTGCAAGGAAAATTTGTAGTCAACAGATGAAAAGAGAAAAACAAAAGAATGATTTTTATCCACGAATGAAAAGAATAAAGTTACAAAAGAATAAAGAACAAATAAAATTAGAAGGAGTTATGGTTCTCCCAAAAGCTTCAACTTATTCGTCGTCTCATCAATAACTCGACGACGAGTCTCCTCCACGGAATGTTGAGCTTGCCGGCGCAAATCATCGTCATTATTGCGAGTTGCTGGGTCAACCGCTGACGAGACTCTTTAATAGCGCGGCTCCTTATTATGCCCTCCTGCTCGAGCTGTCCTTGTTGAAGGACCAGCTCTTCCCGTCTCCTGACGGACTCCCCTAGCCGAGACTCACTGGCTTCTAAAATAGCCTGAGCCTTAGCGATAGTCTCCTGGGCTCTTAGAATGGCCGCCTGGCTCCCCTCGATCTCGAAGTCCACCATCTCCAGCCCTCTGAGAACTGACTCCTGGCTGGCTTGTAGCTCCGCTAACTCCTGTGACCATCCTTCTTCATGTCACCTCAACTCCTCTTGACGAGCTGTTAGCTCTGCTCGTAGCCGCGTTAGTTCGATCTCGGTAATCGCTTCCACATTCGCTTGGCGAACTGTGTTTAGCGTGTTCACATGCTCTTCTAAATCTTCTCAGCGGGCCCGATAAGGAGCTACTCGGTCACGTCCTCTGATCCTTTCAATGTTGTCCAAATAACTGGACAACATTGGGCGTCCAAGATCGAGAAAAGCTCTTCCATCCAGGACCATTCTAATACATCTCCTTAACAGCCGGATGAAATCATTAGCACTGTGGTTGAAGAACTCTTCAAGAGGGTCCACAGTGTCTGTGTTTAACACGGGCAGCATTAAGGAGGATGTAGCCGGGGGAGGAGTAGCTTCTGCAAGATTCGAAGAGTAGAAAACCCGTCCCTGTACCAGATTCAAGATATGAGGGGCCAATAGAGCCAGCAAAGACTTGGCAAAACTGGGAACCCTAGGCGAATTATCGCTGGTACAAGTCATTCGAGCAGCGCCACCAGCAGGAGTAGAGGATGGAGTGTCTTCACCCGAAGCTCCTCCTGTGGCAGAAGTGGCTTCGAACGAGAACTTCAAATTCTCTTCATCCCCTGTTGGTAGATGAGCTGGAGCGGGAGGAGTCACCGGTATCTCAACAGCCACAATAGTAGAGGGCATCAATACCGCTGGCTGAGGAGTAGAGGGCATACCAACGACAACTGGAAAAGTTTCCTCGGAGCAGACCGTTGGTATTGGAGATGGCAGGCTTGGAGATGGGGGAGCCTCTCTTGCTGTGGTCGTGACGACCTCTGTCCTATCATCACTCCCGAGTTCGTCAATCGAAGGAGCTGAAGTAGGAACAGAGAGAGGAGCTGGCGTGAAATAGTCCACACCAAACTCCTCCACCGAACTACCAAGACCACCCACCTAGCCAGTGGTGCCAGAGTAGTCGACCAGCTCCTCGGACTCCACCCTGGTAGTTGAATGCATGGGAGAATGGAGTTGACTACCTGCATCTCAGAAAGCAAACAAGGAGCGTCACATATAATATACAAAATGGAACAAAATATAGAATTTAAAATCTAAAAGAACCTTAATAGGGGATACAAGTCTTGTGCTTAGACTGGAAGGAGGAGCCGTCGTCGTCTCTAAGAGTACACCCATCTCGCCGCCTAAAAATTGCGTCGTAGTGTACTCAGTCGATTCTTCAGTCGGCAGGCGAACCGTAGCATCAGGAGCATTGGGAGCTTCACCGGGCATACTCTCCTCTGCCGGCTCAGATGGCAGAGTTGAGACCAGCAGGTCCGTGGCAAACTGGACAGCTACCTCTTGAGGGACTATTAGGGTTCTCGGGGCCAACTTCTTCTTCTTGGCTAGCCCTTCTATCGGGGGTCCGCAGCGTTTGACGGTCGGACTCTGGGATTGAGTAACTACATGTTGGGGAGCACCTCTAACATCAGCGTCATCATCATCATCTTCATCTCCATCAGAGTCGCCAACATCTGATGGATCAGCCGCCGTCCCAAGGCACCTCACTCTTTTAGCCCCCTTGCGGCTAGAGTAAAAGGCCTCTATTTCCTTGCAACAACTCCGGTTTCTAGAGAAGTTGGGCACGTCAGCGTTGGCGATATTGTACCACGTGTAGAAGCTCAGTGTCATGCTCAGTTCTGGCAACTTCTGAGGCAAGACGAATTTAGCCCCGGTTCCACCAGCTACAAAGTGGAACCAGCCGCGGGCACCCTCATACAGATTCCCTTTATAGGCCAGCTTCTTGTTTGGGTTACCCACATAGAGTTGAAAATACCCAAACTGATGAGCGAAGCGGCTCGGGGTGTATGGTTCAATGTAATACATGGTGTCTTGTCAATACACCAAGTGCCCGGATCGGATATTAAGGAGCCACCAGAACGCTCCTGAGGATAAGACGGTAAAATTGTCTGCTCCCGAAATATTCTTGAATTTTGACATGTATTCTCCTCCGGGAAAGTCGGGAAAGCACCAGAAGATCTCATAGTTTTGGTATTGGTGGAGTGTCTTCCGGATTTGAGACACGTAATGACTCTTCCATGAGGAGCGTTCGTATAGCTCCACAAGGAAGGGCTTGTCAGCTGAGGGGTGTTCAGCTGCATTCATCAAAGAGGGGCAGTGCATGACAAGCCACGCCATCAAATAAGTATAGGGCATCTCCACCCTAGGGTTTGGAGTCTTTGCTTTGGCAGTCTCCTTCGACTTGTCTATTCCTTTTCCTTTCCCCTTGTCGGCAGGAATGAAACCGTTACAGAGCACTCGTAGTCCACTCTGCAGGTTGCTCACCATGGCGGGGAGGAGCCCGAAGGGTCAGCCGTATGCAAGAACTGTTGGATACACATGTTCATTGCAATTGCCTCTTTTGGCAATGATGGCACGACGCATCTTTTTAACCACAATATCAAAAACCCAGCAATAAGGCCTCTATTGGACACTTTGAACTGAGCCTGGTACTAAAAGCTTTTGAAAAAGGTACCAGGATTGAATCCACCTTCATTTGATTCGGCAGTATAGAATATGGCATGCGTCTTGGCAATGTAGCGATCAATCTCCTTGACATCAACAGGAGTGTGGCCGTGAACACTTGCTGAACTCTCTTTGGAGTTCAGATTTGCAAAAAGGTAATTGGCCCACTTTTTGTGACCAATACCCTGATTACGCACACCTATCATGTCGGCGCAGATGCGGTAATGGCATATCATCTCCCAATAAGTGGCATAGATGCGCTCATCCATCGCCTTCAGCATATTCAGCTCCTCGGTAATGGGGATGTACTCTTCATAAGGGACTTCGCCTATTGATAAACCCGAGACCTCGTACATCTCGTGTAGTGCAAGCCCCAATTCACCACGGGTGTGAAAAAGGTGCCGGTCTTAGGGTTGTACATCTCTAGAAGATTGAAGAAATGGTAGAAGCTCTGGAAAATCCCAAATTGGACGTTTCTGACAGCTCTGTATAAGCCAATCTCCCTCAGAATTAGTTCATGGGAATCCATCATGTATTGGACGAGGCGGGCCCACCACATGTTGCTGGAAGAATAAACCCAGCCAGGCATCCTGAAATCATTGGCTGGGTATTGGCCTCCTTGTGCCATGAACTCACTTAAGAAAGTTCGGGCGCGAGTTGGAACCTCCCCTACTGGGTGCTCCTTAGTGATTTTACCAGGAAGCAACCCGCTAATGCATCTCGTGGGACCATCTTGGTAAGCCCCATGTGCGTCCAACTTGCCCGTAGGGATGCAGTCGTACTCCTGGCTTAGCCTCCACTCCGACTCACGATGCATGGCTAGCCTTTGAAGAGAGATCATGGGATAGCTGCGTTCCATGCTGGGTAGAAATATCAGCAGGTCGCCAGATTGGTAGAGCCATATGCACTCCTCTTCAAGGAGGATCTGGTCTGAGTGCCCCATTATATCTCTAAAAAAAAATGCGGGTTTCTCCAATATTTCTCGGTTGGTGGCCTCGAAGGCAGCATTAGTGATGACCTCCCTTGCAGTAACAGGGTGGTTCCTGATCAACTTCTCCCTGCGTTCCCTCAAACCTGACTTGTAGGCCGGAAGATCAGTAGTAAATCGAAACTGGGCCGTCAGATCTGCACCCCCAGCATATCCGAAGTAGTGTCTATGAGGGAGAGCATCCACCGAATACCCCACTGCAAAAGAGAAATCAAGAGTTAGAAAAAGTTTTACAAAACTCAAAAAATCTTCTAAGTATAGAAACGCGGAGCTAAAAATAACTCCGCGCAAAGCTAAGGAGATAGCCTTGCGTTTACAAAACGCAAAGCTAAAACGTAAGTTCGCGGTGATATGTAAAACGCGGAGCTAATAGCCTCGCATTTACAAACGCGAAGCTAAAGTTCATAGCCTCGCGTTTCCAAACGCGAAGATAACGCGATAATTTCGCGTAGAAGAAGACCATAGGCCTTTCTTCTTCTCCAAGCTGTACAGTCGAAAAACGACGATCTCGCCGGTAAAGAAGTGATTGGTCGGTTAAAACCAAGCCAAATCACCCCAAAGTTGCTCTAAAGAGTCCAAAAATTGAAATTATTACCTCCAATGGGCGCGGCATGGACTGGCTCGCCGCTGCGGCCACTTCCTTGGCCGCTGCCGCCGCTGCTAGCGCCGGCCACCGATGGTGAAGAGGCGCGCGAGGTCGTGCTTTTCTTGGGTGTCATTCTAATGGTGAAAATCGACGAAAATTTGGAAAAAAATTGGTCGAAAATCACTCGGTCGCATGAATCGCCTGATCGCCTGAGCTCTGGAGTTCTTGAATTCCTTCGAAATGAAGTGAGGGAGAAGAAGTGATAAAGACTCTATTTAAATGAAAAAACCCGCCCCTTGGTATTCAGCGTGAAAATCGGAGCAATTACTGAGCAGTTACCCATTGAAACGCGAAGCTATTAGCTTCGCGTGACATACATAACGCGAAGATAACATGGTGTCTTAAATTTCGCGTTCCAGCTTGAAGATCTAAAGTATTTCAAAATTAGCTAAAAATTCTAAGCCATTTCGAAAACTTTGGAGGGGGTTCTGTTGGCAGTAAAAATTTCTAAGTAAAAAGAGATTTTCCACAACAGAATGCGGAGCTAACTTAGTAGCTCCGCGTTAGGCTATTTTAGCCTCGCTTTTGAACAAAACGCGGAGCTATTCAATAGCTTTGCGTTCTGGTTTCTTAGCTCTACGTTTTGATGTGATTAGCTCTACGTGATCAGATAACCAGAATCATAAATTGATTGAGATTAAGATTTGGACTTATCCAAATATCCAAATTAAGTCCAATCAGAACTCTAAAGCAAGATATTTAAATCAAAACTAAGATATTTGATTAGAATCCTTGATGAATACAAATTCTATTTAAATAGAAACTCTCATATTGACCTAAGGCTATAAATACCCCTTTGAGGAAGCCCTAGTGATCTTTTTCGCATCTTAAAGAATTCGAGTTACGCATGAGAGTCTTGAATTTGTGAAGATCAGCAGAGAAGATCCAAGTCGGCCGCCGTCATCTTCAAGAGAAAATATCATCGTCATCAGATCGTCAAAAGGAACTACTAGTTAGATCCCATCGCTACGAGAACCCACTTTTCATTGTAAAAGAGAGCGATAAATATAAATCCTCTCGTTTGTTCTTTTCTTGTTCACTTTCGTTATAATCTAAGTTGTATTCAATGGAAGGAAAGCAAATTTTTGCTACAAACATCGTGAAATTTTGTTTATAGAATTTTTTATCGATATAATTTTATTTTTATGAAAGTCACTACCTTTGATGATTTATTCTTACACGACACTTGATAGGTCATACTTAGGGTATTGAATTAAAAATATTTTTTTATGTGTCGTGATTGCTCATGTTAAAAAGATAAGAAAGAGAGAATAAATTAAGTTTTTGGCTATGAACTTCGTGGATTCGACGTCTTATGCTAATTCTAGATTAAAAAAAAACTCATCAGTTCAAACTAGAACATCATAGTTAGTTTGATAGATGTTCGCAGCAGAATTTCTTCGCTTTCCTTCCATTTAATTAACTTAAATTACAATTAAAGTGAACAAGAAAAAGAAAGAACAAACGAGAGGATTTTAAATGTTAATCGCTCTCTTTTACAATATAGTGTGGGATCTGTGTGGCGATGGGATCTGTCAAGCAGCTCCTTTGGACGATCTGACGTCGAACTCTTCTCTTGAAAATGGCGGCCGACTGTAGATGATATTCTCGGGTCTTGATTCGTTCAAGGCTCCATGCGTAACTTGAACTTCTCAAGAACCTTTTGATGCCCCAAAAAAAAGACCGATGATCATCTATGCATTGATCTATTATTTATTGATTCTCCCTAAAGTCTCCTCAAAAAGGGTATTTATAGACCTTTAGTGGTTATAAGAGTTTCCATAGGAATAGGAATAAAGATTTCCATAGGAATAGGAAAAGAAGATTTTTGTATTCATCAAGGATTCTAATCAAATATTTAATATTGATTTAAATCTCTTGATTTGGAACTCTGATTGGACTCAATTTGGGTATTGGATAAGCCCAAATCTCAATCACAATCAATTTAAGATTCTGATTGGAATCAATTTGGATATTAGATAAGTCCAAATCTCAATCAAAATCAATTTGGAATTCTAATGAAATCTACTCACGCGGAGTTAAGGCGGAGCTAAATTCATCAGAACGCAGGGCTATGGATTAGCTCCGCGTTTTGCTCAAACGCGAGGTTAAAATAGCCAAACGCGGAGCTACGGAGTTAGCTCCGCGTTCTGTGTGGAAAATTCCTTTTTACTTAGAAGTTTTCACTGCCAATAGAACCCTCTCCAAAGTTTTCAAAATGGTTTAGAACTTAGCAAATTTTGAAATACTTTGGATTTTCAATTTGGTGATCAGGTTAAGATCAAGAAATTCGATAGAGGTTCTTAATCGCACATGCTTGAAACTTTGATGGAGGCGGTTCAAGGCTCTCATGCATAACCTGAACTGCTCACGCCAAGATAATCGGTTATGATCATCAAATTTCGGCAGATGCGCCTAATTGCACATGCCTAGAGTTTGGTAGAGACGGTTCAAGGCTCTCTCGCGTAACTTGAACTATATCTCACTGTCAGAGGTAGAAACTTAACATGACAGAATTTATGAGATTTTTAGCAAACCCCCAGCATCAACGGATTTGATTAGCCTTTATCAACTACCGTTTGAGTTGGGCTAGCCATGTTATTTCCCTCAGCATGATGAGTTGTTGAGGAATTAATTTCCTCTCCCATTTGCCTTTAACAGCATTGAGTAGTTGATTCATACTTTTACCCCCAGTATGATAGGGCTGGCGAGGAACTTGATCTCCTCTTCTCTCTGCTTTAACAGCATTGGGCAACAAAATATTTTTACTTATAGCACCCAATTAGCCATTCCAATGGCTATTGAGAATAACAAAAGCATGATGTTTATCATCGTCAATATTTTCGGCACCCCCAGCCAAATCTGGCTGCTAGCCAATGAGAATGATTTTGTCACAGCTGTGGTTCGGAGCGTACCCAAGGGGCTAGTTTGCAAGTGCGGGCTGCCCGTGCTTGGTGTCGATATTGGTTCTCAACTGGCACAGGGATCGCTCTGGCAGGGAACTCATTGATTCCTACTACTAAAGTTGTCATATTTGCAGAAACTTTCTTCTGTTCCTCTTTAAGTGTGAGAATCCCGGCTTCTATCAATGTCTGAATTCGGTTCTTAAGAGGATAGCAATCCTTAGTTGGGTGCTCGACATTCCGATGGTACAGGCAATAGTTGGGGTCGTTGTTTTTACCAGCGTCTTCCGATTTTCGATTTTTCAGAAGCTTTAACATACCCTTCCTGAGGAGGAGATGGAATAGAGTACCTGTCTGCTCCGTCTTGAATGTATAAGTTCTATCTTATCGGGGCCTATTTTGACCTGCATCTCTCGGATTCTGAGGTCTTGGTTTTGGATCTGCAACTATCACCATCACAGCCTTCCCCTTATTTTTAGAATTCTATGGATATTGCCTGTTATTCATAGAGTTTCTCGTGCTACGAGATTTCTCAATCCGACGAATTATATCTTCCGCCTGCTCTCCTTACTTCAGCAGATTTTTCCAAGTTTCGGACTCTATAGCTCCCATTCTTATCAGCATGCCGGTCCTGAAATTATACTTGCAGGTTTCTACTAGGGTTTCCTGGGTCATACCGTGTCGACAATACACGGATTTTTCCCTGAAGCGTTCAATGAAGCTTTTGACCGTTTCTTCTTCCCTTTGTTTCGTCGCAAGGAGGGAATGAACCGATATTTCGGTATCATTCTCAAAGAAACGTGCTAAGAACTGTTTCTCGACATCATACCAGTTATTGATAGTACCTGGGGGCAACTGCATGAACCATGTAAAGGCAGGCCCTCGCAAGGTACTTGTAAATACCTTGGTCATTATGGGATCATTTCCCATCAGATGACCTGCTTGCGATAAGAAGTAATAGATGTGCTGACTGGGAGATCTTTTCCCGTCATATGACTGCAACTTGAGCGGTTTATACTTTTCGGGATACGGTGCCAAATCCCATTCAGGCGGGTATGGTCTTGAAACCCTCGATTCTTTCAATTCTTTCTTGTGCATTAGGGCATCAAGTTAGCTTTGCAATTTCTTGATCTTTTCTCCATGAGGATCATGGAAAGAGTATTTGTCATCATCCTCATACGTCGAATAAGCCTTTTCTTCTTTAGTTTCTTCATTTGTCTTAGGTGGCGGTTCCGAAGAAGTTTTAGCCTTATCGTCGGCTATCTTCTGGGTATTTTCGACCACTTTTAGAAGCATTAGTTTGAGATCATCAATGGCCTTTTGCTGATCTAGAATCATCTGCTCTTGGGCCTCAAATCTTTGGTCAATATCGTCAGATTTGCTCATCATATATGATGCTGATTTCAATTTAGAGGATATCGAAGAACGAGGAGAGGCTATGGCCGAATTATCGCTATCGTCATCATAAGAACCTTTCACGAGTTTCTTATAATTTCGAACCGGGATGGCGCCTGTCTTAAGTCGGGTGAAGTGATGAGATTCTTCATCACTTGATTCTGAGTTATCATTTCTCTCTATGACCTTCTTACCCTTGCCGACCATATTGGAAGTTACAACTCTCCATTCTTCTCGGAGAGTAGCCTTTGTTTTCTTAGCAGGGTTCTTGTCTGATTTAGTTAATCGGTCAAACACCGATACCCTGTTCTTGTTGCAGCAACAATTATCTATTACAGTGGATACCGCAGTCATAAGCTGCTGACAATGACAGACAGGTTCAGATTGAATTTGTTCTATACCTCTCTTCTTGGTTAGATACTCCCTGAGGTCAGTGACTTTAATCATGGAGCTGTGGGACCCATTCAACTGTGTAGAGGGTCCAGGAGCCTGTTGAAGTTTTTCAGGATCATTGGTGTCGACATATTGTCCAATAACCCGATTATCAGCCTTGATTCTATATTCATGCTGTTTTTCGCGGAGCTGGATATTAGCTTCATGTTTTGAAGCATTTATAGCTTCACGTTTTACGCTAAGCTAGGCTATAGCTTCGCGTTTTGAAACGCTAGCCTCACGTTTTACGCTGGCTTGATGTTTTTGCAGAAGTTTATCTTCTGGACTATTAGCCCAGCGTGGAAGAAAATTCTTACATGCTGGCTTATTCTTGCGATTAACGCAAGTCATAACTTCGCGTTTAGCGCGATTTTTGTGATTAACGACAATTTGCCAATCGTCTTCGCGATTTACGCGGAGCTGGGGAACCTTGCGTTTATCGCAAGTACTACTGGCTTCGCGTTTATCGCTAAGCTCAGTATTAACCTCGTGTGGAGAGTCACACGCTGGCTGTGAGGAGATTTTATCCTCGCGTTTATCGCGAGTGTCAAAAAACTTGCGTTTCTCGCAAGTTGTGCTGGCTTTGCGTTCATCGCTAAGTCCAGTAATAGCCTCGCGTGGAGAATCACATGCTGGTTTTAAGGAATTTTTATCCTCGCATTTATCGCGAGTGTCAAAAATCTTGCGTTTATCGCAAGTTGAACTGGCTTCGCGTTTATTGCTAAGCCCAGTAATAGCCTCGTGTGGAGAATCACACGCTGGCTTTGAGGAATTTTTATCCTTGCATTTATCGCGAGTGTCAAAAATCTTGCGTTTATCGCAAGTTGAACTGGCTTCGCGTTTATTGCTAAGCCCAGTAATAGCCTCGCGTGGAGAATCACACGCTGGCTTTGAGAAAATTTTATCCTCGCGTTTATCGCGAGTGTCAAAAATCTTGCATTTATCGCAAGTTGAACTGGCTTCACGTTTATCGCTAAGTCCAGTAATAGCTTCGCATGGAGAATCACACGCTGGCTTTAGGGAAGTTTTATCCTCGCGTTTATCGCGAGTGTCAAAAATCTTGCGTTTCTCGCAAGTACTACCGGCTTCGCGTTTATTGCTTAGCTCAGTATTAGCCTCGCATGGAGAATTACACGCTGGCTTTATTGAATCTTTATCCTCGCGTTCCTCGCGAGTGTAAGAAATCTTGCGTTTATCGCAAGTGTTACTGGCTTCGCGTTTATCGCTAAGCCCAGTAGTAGCCTCGCATGGAAAATCACATGTTGGCTTTAAGGAGATTTTATACTCGCGTTTATCGCGAGTGTCAGAGATATTGCGATTAATGCAAATCTTACTGGCTTCGCGTTTCTCGCTAAGCTCAGTAATAGCCTCGCGTGGAGAATCATACGCTGGCTTTTCCTTGCGATCAACGCAAGTTGTAACTTCGCATTTAACGTGATAATGATTAGTCTCGCGATTAGCGCGAGCCAGTTTATGAGGGACCATAGCCTCGCGTTCTATGAAGTTAGCCTCACGTTCAATGCGGGCTTTGAGGGCTTTTCGCCTTGCTCTCCGATTTCTATTTCGGAGTTGGGTTCTGTTCAATCCAGTTTCCAGGCCTTCTTCGGCAGTAGAGAGGCCATTCTCTGCTAGGATTTCCTGTCCAAACACCAGCTTTGTGGCCGCGGTCTCCAAGGATCCCCGTTCATTGGTGGATACCTTTTTATCTGTTGCTCGGGTATTGGAGCGCACGCGATGATAGTGTCGCGTTTCGTTCAGGTTACCTGATTCAGAGGAGAGGTACTCCTCGTACTTCTGCTGGTCAATTTCAACGACGAGCATATCTACGTCGGATCCAATCCTATCGATGTCAGATTGCGCCACGATCTCTTTTTCGATGAAAGAGACTTCTCCCACTGTGGTCGCCAGTTTGTTCGCAGCAGAATTTCTTCGCTTTCCTTCCATTGAATTAACTTAAATTACAATTAAAGTGAACAAGAAAAAGAAAGATCAAACGAGAGGATTTTAAATCTCAATCGCTCTCTTTTACAATATAGTGTGGGATCTGTGTGGCGATGGGATCTGTCAAGCAGCTCCTTTGGACGATCTGACGTCGAACTCTTCTCTTGAAGATGGCGGCCGACTGTAGATGATCTTCTTTGGTCTTGATTCGTTCAAGGCTCTATGCATAACTTGAACTTCTCAAGAACCTTTTGATGCCGAAAAAAAAGACCGATGATCATCTATGGATTGATCTATTATTGATTGATTCTCCCTAAAGTCTCCTCAAAGAGAGTATTTATAGACTTTTAGTGGTTATAAGAGTTTCCATAGGAATAGGATTAAAGATTTCCATAGGAATAGGAAAACAAGATTTTTGTATTCATCAAGGATTCTAATCAAATATTTAATATTGATTTAAATCTCTTGATTTAGAATTCTGATTGGACTCAATTTGGGTATTGGATAAGCCCAAATCTCAATCACTATCAATTTAGGATTCTGATTGGAATCAATTTGGATGTTAGATAAGTCCAAATCTCAAATCAATTTGAAATTCTAATGAAATCTGCTCACGCGGAGTTAATGCGGAGCTAAATTCATCAGAACGCAGAGCTATGAATTAGCTCCGCATTTTGCTCAAACGCGAGGTTAAAATAGCCAAACGTGAAGCTACGGAGTTAGCTCCACGCTCTGTGTGGAAAATTCCTTTTTACTTAGAAATTTTTACTGCCAACAATAGAATGAAAGAATAAGTAAGATAACAAAATACTGTAGATCCCTGTGAAAACGACCTATACAATGCTACAACTATACTGTGTGCTTGTAGTAGGGTATGAGGATATACACGAGTTGAGGTATGGGGAATGAGTTAGGAGTTATTATATTTTCTTTTTAAGATTGCTAGTTTTTTCAATTTTAAGATTTTTGGGTTTCTTTATTTTTCACTTGGATACTTTTTAAGTTATTTTAAAAGACAAAAGTTTAAAAAGTTAAAAGTATACTCAAAAATGAAAGAATAAATTTGAATTTGAGATTTGATTAGAAATTAAATTAGATAATATACTTAGAATTTCATGAAAAAAAATAAATCTGAAAAATAAATATCATAATAATAATTTTGAGGTAATTATACATTTATTTTATTCACTTCACAATGGTTCATTAGGTTAGGGATAAAAACAAGAATAATTGAGTAGTTTTTTCTCTCTAAAAAAAAGAAATAGCAAAAAAAAAAAAGAGAGTTGAGTCTATTAGGGCAATGGTCCTTTATTGATAAATAAATTTCTTAAAATTACTAAATAGTTAGGTATTTACGCCCAAATAAGCGTGAATATTTATACGAACATTATTTTTAAGAAATTAAATATGATCCAAATAATTGGGTATTTGCGTCTAAACAACAGTGAATATTCACATGGAAGATAAAATATTCACAAAAGAAAAAAGAGTTAAAAAGAAAAATATTTAATAAAAAATAGAAAGAGATGAATTAGGAGTAAGAGTTTGAGTCCTAAACTAAAATAAACCACCACCACACGTGCATGTAAATATATAGGAACTGAAAAATTGTTTAATAGTGGATATCGAAAAGTAGAATTTAAATTTTTTATTAAAGTGATAAGTGTATTTGACATGAAACTTGATTTAAAAAATCGTTGTCTAAATGCATTCTTGATTTTGTATATTAGTAAGATTAATTGCAAAAAATATCAAAAAATAATTTTCTTTTATTTGTATGAAATTTTTGTTTTTCTTGATTTTGCTGTTTGCATATTTTCTTTTTTTTTTTATTCCTTAATCTCCTTTCTTCATGATGTTAGTTGATAAAATTGTTGGAAACTCTTACAAATATACAACTCATCCACTAGAGTAACTTAGAGGTTTAACGGTTTATTGCATGTGCAAAATACAATTGTGATTCTTGCTGAGTTACTAAAAGAAACCTGGGCTTTCATGACTAATATTTTGTGAGGAGTGTAAAAATTTTCACTAAAGGTACCTTGCGACTAAAAATGGATTTTTTGTAACGGAGATAAATACTCGTAATATAATTTTTAGTGACGATGTATTAAAACTTGTCACTAAATAGCTATTTTTAGTGATAATAATTATTTTGTTGTCACAAAGTTATGCTTTAGTAACAAATTTTTAGTGAGGAAAGTAAAAAATTGTCACTAAAAGAAGGTATTTTGGACAACAAATAAACCTTGAACTTAAAATTTACTGTGATAAAGATAGATACTTATCACGTAAGCCTAATTTTTGGTGGCAATGTATTAAAAATTATCACTAAATATTGATCTTTTAGTGACGATAAATTTTGGTTGTCACGAAATACAATTTAGATTTTAATATTTGTGATAAAAATCTATATAGTTGTCATTAAAAGATTCTTGTGAAGATTGTCACATAAATTATTTTTTAATTTTTTAATTAATTACTTGTATCCCTGAATGTTAGGTTTTTTTTTGAATTTTTTTTTTAAAAGGTACTAACCAAGCATCAAGAAAAAACAAATTTCCATTCTTTTCTTTCATTTTCTCTTTCTTTTTTTTTTTTTTTTTTTTAACTTTCTGCCATTTTCTCTTAAACCTAACACGGCCTCGTCTCCGGACACTCGTCCGCCGACGCCCCCAGAGAGTCGTCGACTCTCCTCTATTTTCTTAATTTAGACAGAGACTATGATCAACATAATCTACTTTCTTAATCGATTTTCTGCTAAAGATATTACCTTTACATGTGAATTGTTAAAATCATTGCCCTGCATCGGTGTTTCTTTCCATAATCTAATATGCAATGCACTGATTATCATTTGTATACAAAAATTCATTGCTTTTAAGGAGGTTTAAAATAAAACATATGACCTCATAGTCTCTGTCTTCGTTGATTAGGGCAATGATCTCGCTGCCATTTGTTTGGCAATCTCATAGTTTTCTGGCAGTTTATCAAGCTTCTCCTTCACCCAAGATTATGTTGATCCTCTTGAATTTGTAATATTCCTATAGACCACAAAACAAACCGGCAACAACGACCAAACATAGGTGATTATGGACCGTTCTATACAAAATTTTGAATTAAATACAAATTTTATTTTTCTAATTTAAAATTTTGCATAGGAAAATCTAAAAATTGACGCATGGACGTATCTATTACTCTTCCTGTCCGGAAGGAAATTGTGATGATATATTTATCTATGAGACTTTAACATGCAACGACCAAACATTTTTTTTGGAGCATGTGGTTTACACCTTGTTACTCAAGGTTCACCTTTTAAACTTAATCTTGGACATGGTATATTTTGCAACTTTACTAAGATAGAAATTTATAGTTTCATATCGTGCTCAATTATGGGCTAGGCAATGGTAGGTTTGGATATTTCAATTTGAAAATTGGAAATAAGTATTTAAATCATTGATGATCATGCTCATGTTGCAATATATGGTAGATTAGTGATATGTGACAAGGCATTCTGCATTATAACTATGAAAAATATACGTTTGGCAAAAACTATGCTATTTGTGAATAAGAAACAACAAATTTCTTTTGGTTTTTAAGAATAAGCCACTTACGCAAAATATCTGCTCTAATTTAGATCTATAAAGGCCGTTAAGTTATTTTAATGCATCTACGATTCTATCCATTGGCAAATAATCCTCATTGTGTTAAAGATTAATTAGATCTTCCAAATCCTTCACACTTGTGTAGCTAATATACTAGTTCTCTTGTGGGCTATGAGAGTGTCAGAGCCAGGTATGGATTCAAGGCGTTTGGCATAGATGCCCTCCAATATCTAGTCATGAAAATATGTCTATGTGTATGCATTTTTTAAATATATGTATATTTATTTCACACAAATATATGTGTTAGTTGTTTCACACATGGATAGGGCTAAAATAGTAACATAAGCTATCAACCATTTATTTTTTGTTAAGAGGTGACATAACATGCTCCATCTATTATATATTATTCCAGTGAAAATCATTATACGTGTCAGACATGGGTCTCATGTCTGACACGGTCAGACACGTCTTCTTTTGGTTGGGGAAATGACCTATATATTATAGTTTATTAGTATGCAAAATTTGAAAAACTTGCAAAAAAATTTTTGGTCACTTAACATGATCAATTACAAATCATATACGTTTGACAAAGTTGTGTTTTGGCTTGACCTCCATTGAATTTCAGACATGCTGCTATGATCCCTATGCTCTCTGTAAACATGGATTTAACCTATATACATAATCCCTATGCTAAGGAACTTGCTTGGAGAAAAATGTTAGGCCCTTACTCATTTACCTAAGTAACAATTTTGGTCTTTGGATGTCATTAACATAGAGAAATTGAAAATGTGGTATAGCTAGAGATAGGCTAGTGAGTACGTGAGAAACAGACCTACATAACAAGTCACATTAGCGTAATAATCACCAACAAATAAAGACGTATCTGTCATGATGGCAAAGCTTTATTTTAATAATACAGTTGTATATATTTGGAACTATTAAGTTTCTGATCTCCTTTTATTCCACATAAGCCAGCCATTATTTAGTAGTGCCATGAGATTATAGCATATAAGTTGGATAAATGCTGATACATAATCATGGCAATACCAACATATCATGGCAACAGGTATGCAAACAAGCTCTGAAAGAGTTTGAAATAATCATATATCGAATTTGAAACATGTCTACTTGGCTTAAAGGTTTGCAGCTGAAGCCCTAGCTCCTCCCTGACCCTATACTCTTTGCTGTTGCAGTTGGTTGCTTAAGTGATAGCAATTTGGCACTTGAGGATATAATTTAACATCAGCATATCTATCAAATATAATATTTGCACTTGAATGAAATATATCTGATATAAATTTCACAAAAGTCATAGGAGTATCCAGCATGCCCGTGATACAAGTATGACTCCTTTATTGATATATGTATCAATTTGCAATATGAGTGCAAATTATGTACCATTCTGATATACATATCCCTTTTGAATCTGCTGGCTATACATGATACGGGAAATACAACCTTAAAGTTACATTGGTAAATTGGCATATTGTGTATGTTGTGTTTGCTGTGCTGTATTGTGTTTGTTGTATTTGTTGTGTTTGTTATATTTGTTGTGTGGTTGTGCATGTTGTGTTCTGTTTGTTGTGCATATTGTGCATGATATGCTGTAGCATGTTATGATTTCGTACTTGTAGTGATCTTATGATGCTCTGTATATTATTAAGTTTGTTCATTTGTTTTCCCGTTATAGAAATTACAATTGCTTCTGTCTAAATTCAGGACGAACTACAAGAGTTTGTTGAGCAACAAACACAGTAGGGTAAACTAGATGATTAATGATGAGATTTTGATTTGTATTTTGGGTGAGGAATCAGTTTATATCCGTGGAAAAAAAGTAGGGAAAAATCTCCAAGTAAAATGATAAGACAAGATGTAGGAGAGTAAGTACATAAGGCAGTTACTAAGTTAAAGATTTAATGAGGGAAGAATTTGCAAAAGTCAATAATACAATAAGGATAGAAATGAGTTATGATTTTCTTTTTCTTTTTAGGTCTAGGTTTTGTTCTAGAACTAACAAAAAATAAGTATGGGAGTGTGATGAGTTTCATATTTTGCATATTTATATCCCTTATTTTATTTATTTTTGTATATAAATAATGCTACTCTGGTATGTTCAGTTATCTTTTTCAGTTGAAGTTAATTGTAAGAAGGATTGGTACAAAATCAACAATGACCGGAATACCAAGTCCAGAAGGAGCGAAAAAGTAGAAAACTACAAAATTACAGAACTAGAAGCTATTAAATTAAAAACAAGTCATATAAATCAGAAGAGAAGTAGAAATAGCTCAGAAGAGGTCATTTTGCCACGAAATAGTAGCAATAGCTCAGAAGAGCTAGATGATTAACTTCCAGAAGCTAGAGCTCAGAAGAGGTCATTTTGCCATGAAATAGTAGCAATAGCTGCTGTTTGGCACGAAAGTGGGGCCCAATCCAGCTGGGTTTTTTTGTGCTGACTCAGACAAGGATTAGGAGTTTTATAGAAGTTTTGACCATTACTATTTAGAGGTCAATACCGCTAATTGGTGGCAAAGAGAAAGAGTGTATTTGAAATTATTATGAGGGCTGCATTGTATGGTCGTGGCTAGATTTGGATTTTGAATGCCAGAGGTATATATATTGGTCGTATCTTTGTAAAATAGAGTTTTATGCATTTTTGAGAATAAGTAAAACTAGGGTTAAGGAATTATTGAGCTACGACCACAATATCATAACTCAACAGCTCTCAACCTCTATTCTATGTTAAATTATTTATAGATAATTTTTATTTGTTTATTTAGATAAATTTATTTGCTTTCTAAAGTAGAATTTTAATTGCTTTCTAGGAGTTTAGAATTTTTATATATTTTGCATAAATAAAAACATAATCTTTGTAACTAAAAGCATGTTTAACTAATTCCTATAGTTTTAGGGTGTAGATGAAACTTAGGTAACAACCGCAACATGATTTGTATATATCATCTTCCTATAAAAGTTATAAAGATATGATTTTTCTATGAAAAGATTAAAGAAATCAATTCATAGATCTAATACTTTGATGAGTTATGCTTAAACTTATTTTTGATAGCCAATACTTTGATAGAATTTGGGGTTATTTCTTGAAATGTTGTTTATACAAATTTCTATCGATATAATTTGATTTTTATGAAAATCAATACCTTTGATAATTTATTCTTACATGACACTTTATAAATCATACTTAGAATGATTGAATACACATTGAATTGAAAAGATCTTTTGATGTGACCATGATTGTTCATGTTAAAAAGACAGAAAGAAGAGAATAAATCAAGTGTTTGGTTGTGAATCTAGTAGATTCGACGTTCTAGGCTAACTCTAGGTTAAATAAAAACTCATCATTTCAAAACTAGAACATCATAGTTTATTTGCTAGGATAAAAAAAATAAATAAGATAGTAAAACATTCTAGACTCTTGTGGGAACAATATGTACAATGCTACAACTATATTGTACACTTGCAGTAAATATTTTACATCATCCATCCAAGGAAAAAGTACGAGACGACAAAGTGTCATGTGAAAGGCCACAACAAGGGACAAGAACCCAACCTGACATCTGCCAAGCTATGCTTTTACGGTCATCCTCAATGGGAAGCCACAATAAGTTCTCTTGAAATGATATAAAAGCTAGAAAAGTGTTAAGTATGTTGTTCTAAAAACTCATTTTAATATAGTAAAAAAATGATGTAGAAGACATGCTCAGGGAAGGTTTAAATCTCAGCTTTTGAAAAATTCTCACCAAACTTAACAAGGTGATATTATTAAACATTATAGCTTGAAAAAGAAAATTTAAAATTTTCAAATCTTAATTCTCGAATTTCGCTTATGTTATTTGGACATCTAGACAGAGAATGGTATATTTAAATATTACTACACATTGAATTGATGACAGTTGAAAAATACAAAAATGATTAATTTTTTTATTCCTTTGGATGTTGCACACACGAGTATGAATGTTGCGATTTAAATTTGGCACAAATTGCAAATTATGTACTTACACAAAAAATTATAATCTTTTTCTTAACAATGCATCCAACAAAAAATGTTGCTTGAACAAATCAAAAAAAAATTTGCCGCTTGTTTAATGTTGTGCAAATGACCTTTTTCACATTAAATGTATTTGTCATATTCTTAATTTAATTGTACAAAGTGCTCTTGGTGATATAGGAGATATGATAGAAAAAATTAGAAAAGTTAAAATTTATATTTTTAGTTCGATAGCTAGGATTAGAATTTATAAAAAGACATGAAAAAGAAAAGTAAGATATAAAAAAATGATCCATGATGTTGATCATAGATAGAATTCGACTTATTCCATGTTAAAGGTTGCATTAGAATATAAAACTATTATAGATGAATATATAATGCAATATAATTGTTTATATCTTGTTGTGGCCCTTACTATAGATTCTATTACTCAAGATGGGTGAGATATTCTTAATTGCTTAAAAGATATGGAACACATATTTAATGATGTTATTATTACTATTATCAAATAATTTCACAGTCTGGAATACAAATTTGAAGTATTCAAGAGTTTTTAAATAAACATCGGGAGAGTAGTACTTTGGACATATGATTATGAAAATGGAAGAAAATATCACAAATATTACTATCATATTCCTCTTGTTTATGATTTAGGTATTTTAATTGATTTATGCATGAAAGATGAAGATCTTAAAATTTTTTTAGATGTTTTGTATGGTATGGATAACAAGAAGTTAGCAAGTTTTTTTTTTTTTTTGTTATTAAATATTACTATAGTCAATTAGTTGATGTATATAACATGATACGGTTCTAGATTGCAAGTTGCATCTACAACTAGTCCAAGAAATCTAAGAGAATTTTTAAAAAAATTTCTTACTTAATAAGCTAGTGGGAAATGTGAAATACCATTAAGAAATTTTTTTAACTTGACCAATATTACTCTACTTCTTAATACATTGTCTGGATGGCGCGGATGATTTTGATATATTGCCATGGTAGAAGACACATAGATTGGCATATCCTCTTTTCTCTATTATGGCTCGTGATTTACTAATAGTTCAAATGTCTATTGTAACTACAGAAAGTATATGTAGCATCGGATGATACTTTATCGACGTCTATATAACATCTCTAGATCTGACCACAGTAGAAGCAATTATGCGCCTTTTGGATGGTTTAAGGCCATAAAGAAACAATAAAGCATAAAAGACTATCGAAGAAAGAATACAAGAGTTAGATTTACAATAATAAAATTATATTTTTCCATAGTTCTACTTTTGTAAGAAAATAATTGCATATGACAGACGGAAATAGATCAGTAGGGACCAACCTAGTTGGGATATAGCATACTATTGTGATGCAGTATTTCTTTTAACTTATAATATTACAATAATATGATTTTTTTTAGAAAATTTTTATGTCTTGAAGTCATTTTTCTGAATTTATAGTATTTTTGAAGATTTTTGGAAGTAATTATTTTTCCAAACGATTAAAATCTCCAAAAAAAAACCTAAAGGAGCTTTTTCCAAGCTACTTGGGCCCAGGCATGGGCAATTCGAGTATAGTTCTAAGCATAGAGTAAAACTTGGCACAGGCCCAGATGAAGAGTCATACTTCGATGTGTTCGTACTTTATAGTCGAATGAATGGGATTAATTAAAATTTATTGTTTATTTTTATTAGATTTTATTTAAATTTCAATAGACATTTGTTTAATTTTAATTGCAAGTGTGGTGCATGTATTTTAAGCTATGTAAGAACTAATAGTTGAATAGAAAAATATTATAGAAGAAATCTTGATTCTCTGATACTATATTATTTGTTACTCCTATTTTTTCGAATGTTATTTGCAATAGTAGGCATATGATTCTCCAGTGTAAGGCCTAAACCATATCCCTTTTTTTTTTTTTTTTATCAAACCTTAGTTCTTTTCCTAAATCCACAAATCACCACCACAAATCCTAAATTGCTTCTATTTTGCATCAAGAAAGGTCGGGAATGGAGTAACAGTGGTAAGTATAATAAAAAATAAATGACATGCTTGGACTGGTTAATGGTATCATCCACTGCGGCTGACACTCCAAGCACCATGTACTTATTGGGTATACCTAACAGGATATTTTATCGAGCTAGTAGAACAATGTCCAGAATGCTCACAATGGGGAGACTAATGTAAAGCTAATTTCATGTCGGAAACAGGTGAAAAGAAATTATTTCCTTGATATGAAAGTCTAGAGAACTAGAAGGTATCTTAAACAGGACGTTTCAAAAGCATACTAATTCAATAGCTTGCACATGACATATCAAAACAGTTATTATGACTTTAGCTGAATCAAATTATTGAAATTGAATAAATTACAAGCTAATTGGAATCTATAAAAGCAAATGTTAAATATTCCAAAGAAGTAAAAGAAAAAAAAAAACAAGCATAGCCTCCAGAAGTTATGCTAAGTTTTTAATTAGAACCTGCTTCTGGTTGTCTATGAGGTTACCAGAAATAAGATTATACAAATTTGCAATTTAAGGTTTATTGAGAAACAACAGAGTAGATTTTTCCGATAAACTAAGGTTTTTTGCTTTGCGTCTTGTCAGTCTTGTCAGCTCCTAGAACACCATATTCATATAAAATAATACAAAATCAGTGTACTCATAGTGCCACTTATTTTCAGGCTTCATATAGATTTTACTCAGATAAAACTTGGTAGGAAAAAAAAAACCTAAAGATGAATACATTCCTTTCTTATAGGTGCATTCTTATCTTTCGAATGCACTCATTTCTCATCCTATCTCTTAGCATGTTACAGTATTACTGGTCATCCATCTTAACATTCTCATTCCACGCACTCCTTTATTGAAATTTAAAACAATCATTATATATGTAACTAAATTTTGCACTAGTTGTCGGCCATCTAATGAAACTCCCCTTCTTTCTCCTGACATGAGATGGACACTAAAAAGAATAAGACATTAAGTACAACAGTGGAGGAGTTAGCCAGAGTAGAACTATGCCATGAAAAATAATGAATTAATTACCAAGGTTCCTATTATATCCACAACATAACCTGACAAAAATAGGATACGAATTGCAAAATTGTCAGCCTAGAAAAATTATTCTTATATTCATTGTTTAATGCTCATGTACTTTGAGAGGGTTTTGATTTCTTGCTACCTAGTCTACCTCTTGGAGGCACACACGAACCAAACTTCTTTTCCGTTATATAAATAAAGAACTTTTTATTTGCTTCTATGTTGTTTAAACAGATGTCTTAGTGCTACTTAACATGGATAAATTGTTGGATAACCAGTTAACTACTCCATCCAACAGCTTGAGCTAATGAGTTCGAGGCTAAATAATCATTTAACCTTAATGCTTATGGATCCTATGCATGTGGCCGCAGGATACTTGAAATGCCTCCAGTAATAAGACATTTGCTTTGAAAGGTAGACCAATCCTATCAATGTTGTTTTTTTTTTCCCACCTAATCTATAGGCTATTTTGTTGGTTTGCCGTTCAATTCTATTAAATTGGCCCCTTGGGTATTGATGAGTACCATATATTGTATATTTATAGCCTTCATATTACCTATTTTTATATATAAATAATGCTACTCGGGTATTGTTAGTGTGTTTTTCAGGAATTTTATTCGTACAATGAGATGACATGAAATCGGACTTGGAGTAGGAAATCAAGTCCGAAAAGTTTCTAAAGTGGGTAAGATTACGAGACTACGATACTGCAGAGACTCAAAGTCGAATACAGTCAGGAAACTTAAACGTACAAGACAAGAGTTTCACGTGGAAAAAATTTCACGAATTTATGACATATTTGAGCTGCCAATTGGCGGTTTTCCCCGCCAAATAGCGACCCAATGGTGGCCGTTCCAAATGAATTTTCTCCCGTGGCTTCGTTGTAATTTTGTAGTTTTTCAGTTCTGCTAGAATTAGGGTTTAATTTCCGAAGCCTATATATTGGCCGTATCCTTGTATTCTAGGAAGAATCCTGAAGTTTTGTACTCGTTTTAAATTAATAAAATTAGGGTTTTGCTGAAGGAGTGGCGGCCATAATACCGTGCTCCAGAGGTAAGCCATTGTTTTCTAATCTTTCTTTACTTTCTAGATAGAGTTAATTATTTTCTAGTTTAAATTTATTTGCCTTCTATATTAAATTTAATTGCTTTCATGTATAGAAATTTAATTTTGCTTACTAGAATCATGTGTAGCTAATTTTCTTTAGCTCTAGGATGTAGATAAATTTAGTTTAATAGATCTAATATGGATTTATCTCATCTTCTTCCTAAAAAGAAATAAAATTATGATTTTTCTATAAATAAATAAAAGATAGAGTTCACAAATCATAATTCTTTGATAGATTATACTTAATAATATTTTAATAATCTATACTTAGATGAAGTTTGGAATTCTTATTCTTTATTTATTTTTAGAATTATCAATAAAGATTTTCCTATAAATAAATTGAATTGGATAAACTTGTAAATCTAATTTTTTTGATAGGTTATACTTAAGTTCGGTCTTCTGATAGCCTATGCTTAGATTAGGATTTGAAGTTTATTTCTTTACTTTTGTTTATAAGATTTTCTACTTGATATGATTTTTTTTAAGAAAAGTGTTGTCTTTGATGGTCTATACCTGCACATCACTTAATAGGTCATACTTAGGGGCACTTGATTAAAATCAAATTAAAAAGATCACATTTTTAATATGTTACTTAACCGTGCATAATTAAAAAGTTAGGAAGAAAAAGATGATTCATTGTTAGGCTATTATTCTAATGGATTCAAGATCCCAGGCTAACCTTTAGAATTTAAAACTAGTCTTCTCTCGATCTAGAAACTTATAATTAATCCATTAGACTAAGGAAAGAGTAAGGAACGCAGAAACACCTTAGATCCCTGTGGGACAACCTGTACAGCACCACATTGACACTGTGCACTTGCAGTTAAATTATCACATCAAGCTTTTGGCGCCGTTGTTGGGGATCGACGGTGTTTTTCTTGCTTTTTCTGACGTTTTACGGGATTAGCAGTGTGTGTTGAATGTGCAGGGACAAGAAAGTGCAGATACAAGAAATTAAACAGGACTAGATAAGAATTTGGATTGCACTGAAAAAAGCAGAGTACGAGAGTCCCTGTTTTGGCCACCAATCAGCGGCATAAACTGCCATTTCGAGGTCCTTTAGGTACAAAACCCTACAAACGTTTCCTGATATCTATATTTTCTGTCTCTGGTTCTGTAAAAAATACAAAAAAATTATTAGAAACTGTAGGAATCACATTTTTTATTTGATCATATCTATTCCACCGTTTTTATCTCCACCACACCCCACTTCTTGCATTAGTTTAGGAAATTCACGCATACACTCACGGTCGCTGGTTCATGCCACATTGGACCTGTGATCAATTTGGTCGACTTGTGAGATCAGATTTGTTTATGGAAGACAAGATGGGTCAGCCGATCCCGATCCTTTAGAATCGATATTACCCGTTACGCACATCACTGCCATCATGCATAAAACTTCCACACGCAGCGGGTAATCACTATGAATTGAAACCGCAGTACATCAGTATGCTTCCTAAATTCACTGGTTCTGATTCAGAGGACGTATATCTCTTTATCAGTGAATTTCAGCAAGTATGTGTGATGATAAAACTACAACACTTATCGGAGGACGCAATTAAGCTCCGCTTCATCCTCTTTGCACTTAAGGATAATACGAATAAGTGGTTGTACAGTATGCCTACTGATTCAATCACTACTTGGGATGAATTCGTTACGGTGTTTCTTAAGAAGTATTATCCCACGCATAAGACGACAATGATACAAAATCAAATTAATCAATTTCGTCAAGTGCTAGGAGAACCCTTTGGAAATATTTGGAACGGTTCAAGCAGTTATTAGCTCAGTGCCCCACCATGCGATAGAAAAGTGGCAGTTGTGTCAAATCGTGTACGAAGGACTCGATTATACATCCAAAACTCTTCTTGAGTCCATGTGTCAGGGAGAGTTCATGAGAAAGAATGAGGATGAAGCATGGGACATTCTTGAGGACCTATCATGGAAAACTATGTAGTGGGAGAGTCCCACTGAGAAGCCCAGTGCATCAGCTTCTGCATATAAGGGTGAGATCCATAGCGTCGATAGTTGTATAGCTGCCGAAGCTAAAATTGTAGCCCTTATGAGGAGAATTGAGGCATTGGAGACTCCTAGTGCTCCACCGGTGGGTCAGGTAAATCAAATTTAAGTTCCCACATGTTTTAATTGCGGAACTCCGAATCATGTTATGGAGGAGTGTCCATTATTAATAAATTCCATGGGTCCCACACTTGAGCAGGCTAACGTTTTATATCAACAACCCATGAACAATCCTTACGTTCCTACATACAATCCTGGATGGAGGAATCATCCAAATATATCATGGGGTCAAGGGCAATATCAGGGGCCCCCCCAACCCTAACATGCAATCTCTAGCCAATGGTCAGTTTTCAAGACCAAATGTGGGTGCTTATCAACACCCAAACGCTTCAAATCATGGGAACAACCATAATAGACTACCTGTACAAAACCACTCATATCCACAATAGGGGTCTAATAATAATCAAGAAAAGCAACTTCAGTCACTTGAGAAAAATATTGAAAATCTTCTCAAGTCTCAGTCCAACCTTGACATGTACATCAAAATCTTATGAAAGTGTCAAATGACTTTATTCAGAGTACAGGTCAGCAACTGCTCGTAAACTCTCAATCTATAAAGAATATAGAGCAGTAGGTTGGACAATTAGCGAGTCAGATGTGTGAACGTGGCTAGGATAGCTTTCCAAGTCAACCCATGATGAACCCTAATGCTAGTTCCTCAAACTCCAATCAGTTATATGTCCACCAATGCAATGCCATTCACACGCTTAGATCTGGCAAGCAAGTGGATAATAATGTAGCCATACCCCCTGATCTCACTCCTACTATCTCGCATGTTACATTATCTCTTCCACCCTTTTCTCCACGACCATCTCCATCACCTCAATTACAGTCACATGATCATTTGAAAGAACCTGTTCCTAAGCCGAAAGCACTATATCCCAATCGGCTTAGGAAGCTTTCACCATAAGTAGAAAAAATTCTTGAAATATTTCAGCAGGTGAATGTTAATATTCCACTCCTTGACATTATACAACAGGTTCCTATTTATGCTAAATTCCTCAAATATTTGTGTACTAAGAAACGAGTAAGAAACGTTCCTGAGAAAGTTTTTCTTACTGCAAATATATCACATATCCTCTCCAACTCCTTGCCTATCAAGTACAAAGATCTAGGTTCCCCTACAGTCTCATGCACCATTGGAAACACTACATTTGATAGGGCATTGCTTGATTTAGGGGCAAGTATCAACTTACTTCCTTACACTGTTTATCAGCAATTGGGATTAGGAAAACTTTAACCTACCAAAATCACATTACAGCTAGCTAATCATTCGATCAAGAGACCACTTGGTATGGTTGAAAATGTGCTCATTAAGGTCGGCGAGTTTATCTTTCTTATAGACTTTATTACCTTAGAAACTGAGCCGATCTCCAATCCACAGAATCAAATTTCCGTTATCTTAGATAGACCATTCCTTACAACATCAAATGCATTAATTGATTGTAGGAGTGCCTCACGAAGTTATCGTTTGGGAATATGACTGTGGCATTGAATATATTCAATATGGATGAGCACGCAACGAGCTCCCTCATTGAGGTCAACATGATTCATAATTTGCACTCTTATTCGACCTCATGCACTGATGATGAACCCTCATTTGAGTAAATTTTCAAAGATGAGCTCATATTATTAGATAAATTGGTACATACTGATTCTATGAATGATGATACTTATGCAAGTGTGCCATTGAATTATGAGCAAACTTTTGAGGATTTGTTTGCAGAGGAACTCGCATTACTTCGTGAGTTAGAAGAGCCACCACCACATTCACTTGATCATATAGCACTCTTCTCACCTCACGATATTTCTACATGTATACTTGTTACTAACGATGATTGGCAGGTTTATAATAAAGAATTCTTTAACCCAATTATTAATGCCTACATGTGGACAAAGAAAAAGCGAGGACGATATAAGCTATAGACAGGTAATTTCGTGACTCGTAGGAGGTTGATGAGACATAATAATGCACCCACTTCACGTTTAAAACGCACACACTATGAAAGTGGGAAGAGATCGAGAGGTCGTAACTACCTTCCATGCATTAATAGGGTGATGATATTGAGATCGTAACTTTTGCGACTCTCATTATTTGTATAGTATTTGTATAATAGTTTTCATATTTATTTTACCATACTTGGTTTGTGTATGAGGACATACACAAGTTTAGGTGTGGGGGAGTGGTTTAGGAGATTTTTATTTTTTTTAGGATTTTTAGGATTTTTTTATTTTTATTTTTAGATTTTTTTAGGTATCTTTATTTTACACTTTGGGTAGTTTTTAGGGTAACTAACTGAAAAAAATAATTAAAAAAATTGAAAAAAATTTAAAAAATAATTTATGTATTTTTATCAATAGATCAACCTAATTACAGATAAAGGAACAAATTTAGATTTGAAATTGGAAAGAAGAGTAAATTGGATGGTACACTTTGAATTTTATGAAAAATATTAAAATCCAAAAAATAAATACCGCCAACAATAGTTTTGAGGCAAGTATACATCTATTTTTCACTTCACAATAGTTTATTAGGTTAAGGATAAAGATGATAACGATTGAGTAAGTTTTCTCTCTCTAAACAAAAAAAAGTGAGAATAAAATAATGGGTGAGCCTGGTATTAAGGCAATAGTCTCGAGAGTGATAAAATAATGGGGTGCACTTGGTATTAAGGCAATAGCCTCAAGAGTGAAAAAAAAAATGAGTATGATCTGAGTAATCGGGTACTTTGCGCCTAAGTAAGCATAAATATTCGCATAAAAGGTGAAATATTCTAAAAAAAAAGGAAAAAGAAAAAAAGAAAAAAGTATGAACCGAGTAATCGGGTATGTTGCGCCTAAGCAAGCGTGAATATTCGCATAAAAGGTGAAATATTCTTAAAAAAAAGAAAAAAAAGAAAAAAATTGTTATGAGAGAGGAGATGAATTATGAGTTAGAGTTGGAGTCCAAGGCTGAAATAAACTATCACACGTGCACGTAGTTGTATAGAAGCCAATGAATTATCTGTTAGTGGGTATTGAAAGATATGATTTAAATTTTTGATTAAAATGATAAGTGTATTTGATATGACGCTTAATTTGAAAATTGATAATCTAAATACATTCTTGAATTTGTATATTAGTGAGATTAATTGATGAAAATATCATTAAAAAAGATTTTTCTTTTTTTTGTATAAAATTTTTATTTTTCTTGATTTTCGGTTATCCTTATTTTTTTTTATTTCTTAATCTATTTTCTTCATGAATTTTGTGGGTATATTCACTACAAACCCTCACGAGACAACACTCGTCCACTAGGATAACCAAGGGGTTTAAAGGCTTGTTGCACATGCTAAATGTAATCGCGATTCCTGCGAAAGTGAGTTAGGATTTTTATTTTTCTTTTTATATTTAGGTTTTGCTCAAGGACTAGCAAAAGATAAGTGTGGGGGTGTGATGAGTGTCATATATTACATATTTATAGCCTTCATATTACCTATTTTTGTATATAAATAATGCTACTCGGGTATTGTTAGTATATTTTTCAAAAATTTATTCGTACAAGGAGATGGCATGAAATCAGAGTTGGAGTAAGAAATCAAGTCCGAAAAGTTTCTAAAGTGGGCAAGACTACGAGACTACGATGCTGTAGAGACTCAAAGTCGAATACAGTCAGGAAACTTAAACGTATAAGACAAGAATTTCACGTGGAAAAATTTTCACAAATTTATCATATATTTGAGCCGCCAATTGGCAGTTTTCCCTGCCAAATAGCGACCCAATGGTGGCCGTTCCAGATGAATTTTCTCCCGTGGCTTCATTGTAATTTTGTAGTTTTTCAGTTCTGCTAGAATTAGGGTTTGATTTGCGAAGCCTATATATTGGCCGGATTCTTGTATTCTAGGAAGAATCCTGAAGTTTTATACTCGTTTTAAATTAATAAAATTAGGGTTTTACTGAAGGGGTGGCGGCCACAATACCGTGCTCCAGAGGTAAGCCATTGTTTTCTAATATTTATTTGCTTGTTTAGATTTATTTGCTTTCTATATTAGATTTAATTGCTTTCAGGAATAGAAATTTAATTTTGCTTACTAGAACCATGTGTAGCAATTTTCTTTAGCCCTAGGATATAGATGAAGTTAGTTTAATAGATCTAATATGGATTTATCTCATTTTCTTCCTAAAAAGAAATAAAGTTATAATTTTTCTATAAATAAATAAAAGATAGAGTTCACAAATCATAATTTTTTGATAGATTATACTTAATAATATTTTGATAATCTATACTTAGATAAAGTTTGGAATTCTTATTCTTTGTTTATTTTTAAAATTATCAATAAAGATTTTCCTATCAATAAATTGAATTAGATAAACTTGTAAGTCTAATTTCTTTGATAGGTTATACTTAAGTTCGGTTTTTTGATAGCCTATGCTTAAATTAGGGTTTGAAGTTTATTTCTTTGCTTTTGTTTATAAGATTTTATACTTGATATGATTTGTTTTTAAGAAAAGTTTGTTTTTGATGGTTTATACTTGCACATCACTTGATAGGTCATACTTAGGGGCACCTGATTAAAATCAAATTAAAAAGATCACCTTTTCAATATTATACTTAACCGTGCATAATTAAAAAGTTAGGAAGAAAGAGATGATTTATTGTTAGGCTATTATTCTAATGGATTCAAGATCCTAGGCTAACATCTAGAACTTAAAACTAGTCTTCTCTCGATCTAGAAACTCATAGTTAATCCGTTAAACTAAGGAAAGAGTGTACAACACTACATCGACATTGTGCGCTTGCAGTTAAATTATTACATCAGGTATCAGAGTGGGGAGGAGTGTACTGAATTTTCTTAGGAGTTCTAGGAGTCGAGTCCAATGTTTAAAATAGCGATAACGGTAACGTAACGTTTTGCTTTTGTTAGGTTATGTCGCATATAGCGTAACGCATAATGTAGATTACGCAATTTCCTATTTATTTAATAAAAATAAATATCAAACTATATAAAATAATCTTTATAAATTGAAAAATAAATTAAAAATTCCAAAAAAAATATATAACCTTTTTATAATACATAATTTATTCTAATTTTATATTAAATTTTAAATTTTCATATTTATTTTCATAAATTATATTAAGTCGCAACCATAATCCAGTCATCATCTAAATAAAAAAAACAAGATTATAAGTTTTTATTTCAATTCCAGTTATTATTATTATTGTAATTTATATTTTCAAATATTCAATTTATTTTATTTGTAATTGTTGATTTCAGTTCAGTTAAAAATTTAATAGAATCAACAAGTATCATATTTCAGCAACCAAATATGAATTACAACAAGCGAATAAGGAAATAATCGCTAATTAGCAAATTAGTAATTCTATAAGCAATCAAACAAGCCAAATCAAGTAATAAAATTTTAGTAATTCGCTAATAATCAAAATAATAAATAACACAAATATAAATATTACTAAAAAAAATACTACTAAATAACATAACGTAATTTAACGTAACGTTACATAATATAATATAAATAACATAAAAAGCGTATTGTTACGGTGTGCTGAGTTATTTTTATTTGTTACATAGCCCTGGAGTTTCATTAGGTTACGTAATGCAATATAACAGGTTTCATAACGCATTATGTTCAATATTAGTCGAGTCATTTAAGATCGAACCTAGAAGTACGATAAGAAACCTGTAGTGATCGTTGGCTTGTGAAGAAAGTCTTGAAGAACCAAGTAATACTATTGGTTTTCATTTTATGGGATGCACAGGCACCAAGAGAGTCTATTTGAGAGTTTGAGAATGATATCAGGATAAATTATCCATACATTTTTTACAAGAGCAGGTAGGTTAATTTCATTCATTTCTATATTCATACAGACCCGTATATATTGTCATACCCCTTAATTTGGAATTTCGAGAATTAATTTTTTTATTAGGTGGGTAGAATATAATATCCCAAAATTCATGCCACTCATATTCTTATTTTGAGTCTAATTGTGCCAAATTAGGAGTACCGCGAGTTAATTTGGATACTGAAATGACTTTCGGTGAGTATAACTTTAAATCCGTAATTCCAAATGACATTTGGTTTTTGTGGTTATTAGGTTTCTAATATTTATGATTTTAAAAGTTTTTCTGGAAGATCGAAAATATTTTTAAATTTTACTAATTTTATAATATTAAATTATTCTTATAATAATTTCAGTAAATTATTTCTCTCAATCCGGACATCCAAATGATAAACCAAATTTTTTTTAGTATTTTTCTCATTGAGCACCATGTCCAGTATTAATTTGGTAAATTTAGGAGAATAATGAACAGAGTTGTAATTAATAAAATAATAATTAGTCCAAAGAGAAAAGGTAAAAAATGTAAAAGTTTGTTTGGTTTGCTTCACAATCCACCCAAACCGACCTACAACACAAATTTGAATTAAAGCCATTAAACCCATGTGGATTCTTAAGTATCTGCACTCAATTAATGTGGCATAAGGAGTGAGCATGTGGATGTTTATGTATTAGTATCATAAGATGCATTAAAGTTATTCAATTAAATTTCCTTCAACACATCTATAGCAAACGTAACCATATCTATCCTCTACAATAGCCATTTAAATTGTAATGCTTAAATATCATATGGAAAGCACACATTCAAGGGACATGCCTTCTACATTTAAAAGAAAAAAGAAAACCAAACCTAAAACATTCTCTTCCATCCCTTGCACATCTACAGCAGGATGAAGGCTAGGTGAGAAGAAATTCCTTAGCTCTTAGAAATTAAAAGGCAAGTAACACTTCTCCCTTTTCTTTTCCTTTTCATAGTTGTATTTACTTCAACAAATTATATATTATATTATGGATATCAAATAAATAAACGGATAATTTTCTAGAGTTTTTCTTGCTGAGCGCTACATTCTGTATTAATTTGATAGTATTTGGAAAATATTTCTTGAAGTCATAAATAATAAAATAGAAAATAAATAGAAAATTTCTTTCTTCACATCTAAACATTAAACGTAATTTCTATGGACACTCCCATTTTATGTTAGCAATGTGTTGTCTCCACCAAAGTTGTGGTGGCAAAGGATGTCATAAGGTGTCTTGCAGAGAGACTCAAGTTTAGTTTATTGAGGTTAAGAATAAAAATATGTTGAGGTGAACTAACTCTTTCATTTGTAGACAAGAGAGGAAGGAAATAAACAAAAGGAAAGAAGGAAGAGAGAGAGAGAGAGAGAGAGAGAGAGAGAGAGGAGTCTGTCCTTCCATTCATGGGAAGCAAAAGAAAAGAAAAAGAAAAAAAAGAGAACAAAACAAGATTCATGAAATCGAAAAAAATTAAGAACAATTCAATGAAGTAACACTACTATTCTTTATTCTTTTCTTAGAAAATATATTTAATTTATATTTTTTGTACATAATTTATTTTATTTTTTTAATATTCTTGACTCACATTTTGGACTATTATTTTGTAAATATGCTTAGCTCATGTTTTGGATAATTATTTAATAACGAGAACTGAACCAGATTATTGTGTAAGTTGATAGTCAAACTTTAAACATACCTAACAAAATTCGTATTAGGTCAATTTAAACATATACAAATATTGTATTATTTATATTTCTTGATGTTAAAAATAATATAATTTAAATATACTGTTCAATCAAATATTTAGAATCATGCAATTATATTGAATATTAATTTATGGTAGAATTTAAATTTTGGATTGGAACATTTCGGACTATTATTTAAATGTATTGTTAATATCAACTCTCTACTGTGAACTGTCATTATTTTGAATTTAATAAGAATTATAGGATCGGTGACATAAATCATCTCATTTAATTTTGATCATGTAGCATGGCGTGTGATACTTGTTTGAGGCATAACCTATTGTACTAACATGAATGATACGTGATGGAAATGATAACGAGTATAGTGACATAATAAGATAATAGAATATAGTGATATTGCGTATACATGATCCAATAATGAATTATTAATGATATCATGGATGATAGAAATGTTCATGTATATGTGAATGAACGAATCATATCATGATATTATTATAAATCATGTGTATCATGTATCATGAACTCAGAGATGGAAAAAAACTATATAATAAATAAGAGTCATATCGTATAAGAATTAATTAAATGTTAGAGCTGAAAATCTTTTACTGCAGTGGCTTGGGTGAAAATTGATCACCGATTGATGATTAGTACGCAGTGTGACATCTATTACTGTGATACAGTATAAAGTGTGAATTGTAATACCTAGCGGTATTACATGATTCAGCACTAGGCATTTGAGACCGGGACCCGTGTATGTACGGGCACTTATATGACAATAGAGAACAACATTATCTTATCCATTTATACAGTTTCTACAACTAACTTGGACGAGAAATGAGACCAATAAAATACATGATTAATATGCATAGAGTAATTGTTTGTCATGTGTGTTTATTTATTTATTTATACTAGTTAACATAATTAATTTTATATATACACGACCAACATAAACATGAGCATGCCCACGTGCATTGATACTCATGTACTATGATAGTGCACCATTTCTCTCCTTAAAGTATTACTTACTGAGTTTAATTCTATGGGTTTTGAACCAAGGTGTTGAAAAAGCGGAAGGAGAGGCTGCACTAATCGGATATCCATATTTTGTTGCTCAAGTTAAACGTTAGTAAGAGATGGATCTACTATCATAACCTTGCATATATTGTTCATATTTCGTTTGTCAAGCACTTTCCTTCTTTCGATTATTTTATTGTACAAATCTAAATCAGTATGTCCTTTCATATAAGAAGCCTCATTTTTTAAAGACAATGTCAGTTTCAGATATGTTATTTATTCATTTGTTATGGTAGTAGTTACGGTTATTCCAAGATAATATAACTGTTGGATTATCTAGTATAACTTTTAAGTAGCGTTTTCTGTTTTGTGAACAGCTAAAAAACAGAGGCGTTATCTCCCCCTACTATAGATTCTATTACTCAAGATGGGTTAAAAATTCTTAATTGCTTAAAAGAAATGGTACACATGTTTAATGATGTTATTAATACTATTATCAAATAATTTCACAGTCTGAATTACGAATTTTAAGTATTCAAGAGTTTTTAAATAAACATCGAGAGAATAGTACTTTTGGATGTCTGATTACGAAAATGGAAGAAAATTTCACAAATATTACTAAAGAAAATTTCACAAATATTACTATCATATTCCTGTTACTTATGATTTAGGTATTTTAATTGATCAATGCATGAAAGATGAAGATCTTAAAAATTATTTAGATGTTTTGTACAGTATGAACAATCAAGAAGTTAGCAAGTTTTTGTGTTCTATGAAATATTAAGTCAATTATTTCATGCATATTATGTGATATGGTTCTAGATCGCAAGTTGTATTTGTAACTAGTCCAAAAAATATAAGGGATTTTTTTAAGAAATTCCTTAATTAATAAGCCAGTGGGAAATGTGAACATTGTTAAGAAAAAATTCTAAACTTGACTAATATTACTCTGCCCTTAGTATATTGTCCGGACGATGTGAATGATTTTGATATATTGCCATGCTAGAAGACACATAAATTGTCGATATATCCTCTTGTCTCCAATTATGGTTCGTGATTTACTAATGATTCAAATATCTACTGTAACTTTAAACAGTGCATTTAGTGTCGAATGACACTTGATCGACGACTATATAACATCCCTAGGTCTGACCACTGTAGAAGTGGTTGTGTGCCTTTTGGATGGTTTAAGGCCAAAAAGAAGTAATAAAGCATAAAATACTATCGAAGAAAGAATGCAAGAGTTAGATGTACAATAATAAAAATGTATTTTTTTCTTAGTTCTACTGTTGTAAGGAAATAGTTGCATATGACCGGCAGAAATAGATCAGTAGGGGCCAACATGGTTGGGATATTCCATACTATTATGATGTAATAATTTCTTTTAACTTATAATATTACAAAGATCAATTTTATTGAAAATAATATGAATTTTTTGAAAATATTTATGTCTTGGAATCTTTTTTGTGAATTTATAGTATTTTTTTTAAAGATTTTTGGACATAATTATTTTTCCAAAGGATCAAAATCTCCAAAAAAAACCTAAACAGGTTTTTTCCGTGCTACTTGGGCCCATGCGTGGGCAATCAGGGTCCAGTTCCAAGCATGGGTAAAACTCGACACAGACCAAGATGAAGAGCCATACTTTGAAGTCTTCATGTTTTATAATTGAATGAATGGGATTAATTAAGATTTATTATTTATTTTTTTATTATATTTTATTTAGAATTCAATAGAAATTTGTTTAATTTTAATTGCAAGTGTGGTGCATGTGTTTTAGGTTATACATAGCCATGTAAGAACTAATAGTTGATTAGAAAATATTATGGAAGAAATCTTAATTCTCTATGTTATTTGTTAGTCCTAAATTTTTCGAGTGTGATTCCCAATAGTAAGCGTATGATTATTCGGTGTGAGGCCTAAACCATATCCTTTCTTTTTTATCAAACCTTAGTTCTTCTCCTAAATCCATAAAATCCCCAAATCACCATTACAAACCTTAAATTGCTTTTATTTTGCATCAAGAAATGTTGGGAGTAGAGTAACAGTGGTAACTGTAATAAAATAAATAAATAAATGACATGCTTGGACTAGTTAATGGTGTCACCCACAACAGCTGACCCTCCAAGCACCATGTACTTATCTGGTGCCTAGCTAGATATTTTATTGAGCTACTAGAACAATGTCCAAAATGTTGACAATGGTGAGACTAATGTAAATTTAATTTCACATTGGAAACAGGTGAAAAAGAAATTAGTTCTATGATATAGAAGTCTAGAGAATTAGAGAGTATCTCAAATAGGAAGTTTTAACAGCATACTAATTCAACAGCTTGCACCGGACATATAAGAACAGTTACTAAAAATATAGCTGAATCAAATAATTGAAAAAATTACAAGCTAATTGGAATCTATAAAAGCAAATGTTAAATATTCCAAAGAAGTAGAAGAGAAAAAAAAAACACGGCCTCCAAAAGTTATGCCAAGTTTCGAATTAGTGGAACCTGTTTCTAGTTGTCCACGAGTTTTCCAGAAACAAGATTATACAAATTTGCATTTTAAGGAATATTGAGAAATATCAGAGTAGTTTTTTCCTATAAACGAAGGATTTTTGCTTTGTGTTCTGTCAGCTCATCGACACCATATTCATGTAAAATAATACACAAACAGTGTATTCATAGTGCCACTTATTTTCAGGTTTCATATAGATTCTCAGATAAAACTTGGAAAAAAAAACCAAAAGAAGGATACATTCCTTTCTTATAGGTGCATTCTTATCTTTCATTTCTCATCTTATCTCCTAGCATGTCATCCATCTTAACATTCTCATTCCACGTCACTCATTTTTTGAAATTTAAAACAATCATTATATATGTAACTAAATTTTGCACTAGTTGTCAGCCACCTAATGAAACTCTCCTCCTTTCTCCTGACATGAGATAGGCACTGAAAAGAATAAGACAAGTAATACAACAGTGAGGGAGTTAGCTGGAGTAGAACTATGTCATGAAAAACAGTGAATAAGTTAACCCTTATAATTACCAAGCTTTCTACTATAGCTACATCATATAACCCAACAAAAATTGGATACAAATTGAGAAATAGTCAGCCTAGAAAAATTATTCCGACAGTGTTTAATTCTACGTACTTTGAGGGTTTTGATTACTTGCTATCCAGTCTACCTCTTGTAAACACACACACGCACCAAACTTATCCTCTACATAAGTAGAGAACTTGTTATTTGCTTCAATTTTGTTTAAACAGATGTCATAGTGCTACTTTATTGGGGATTACAACTCCCAATCCGATCTCAAATCATAGCGAGATCCCACTATCAAGATCATCGAAGTACAAAAACAATAAACACAAGAAAAACACAAGAAAGTTAACATGGTTCGATCAATCAAGTTTAACCTACGTTCATGAGAATAACAAGAGAGATTAATTTTGAGGAAAATGTTATATGAAGAGATCCAAGTCTCTCTCTGCCTCTCACATTTCTCATAATAATGGAAGACTCTCTCTCCCATCAATTTTTTTCCTCTCTCATATCACATATAAGAGATATATATATATATATATATATATATAGTATTCCTATTCTAATCCTATCAGGATATTACTATCGTCATCTAATTGGTATTTCAATCCAATTAGGATAACATTAGCTAATCCAAATCCAACTGAATTGAAACTCTTTGTGATCTCTGGTCACATCTGAATACTCAACAGATGTAAAATATAAACCCAACAATCTCAATTTTGGCTCGTATTTGATGAGCCATGCGTCTTAGAGAAATACCGTTATTCTCACTCTCCACTTCGTAGACATCTATTGTACTTCAGCACCCATAATCATTAAACCGTGCTCTCCTCCGAGAACTCATGATGACTAAATTGTACTCCCTTGAACACTCACGATTACTAAATCATACTATTCACTAAGCTCTCATAGTCGCTAAACCGTGCTCCATTGAACACTCATGGCTACTACACCATGCTCTTCACCGAGTGCTCATAATCACTATACCGTGCTCCACCTCAGTCAAAATACCAAGACCTGAGCACTCATAGTTACTTCTCATATCATGTACTAGACAAAAGTGATCACTATACCGTACTTCACCTTGATCCCAAAAAGCATGACTACTTTTGAGATATATATAGATGATTTTACATTACCATGGCTACACCATGTCTCCAAGCAACTAGATCCATCATCATGAAATACTACACTGTATTTCAACATCAGAAATCAGCCAACTATCGACCATCGATCATTCTAGTCAACATCGACCCTAGATCACCGTTGATTACCACTGATCTGCTCCAAATCAGCTCAAAATAGTATATTTTATCCAAACCTCAACCACACTACATTCAGAATGTTGAAAAACATTTTATTCGACTCCTGTATCAGTTTAATTTGACACTGATTTCTCGATCTATGCTCTGATCAACCACAACTATAGATCTGCATCTCAGAATTAATCACAGCTCTTAGCCACTTTTTTTGGTGTTTGTTGTTCTTGAGCCAATAGCAAATCATATCTCATGTGAACACATGATTCCAAAGTAGATCTTGTGTTTCGTGTTTGGGCCAAACACAAAATCTCAATTAGGAAGAAATCCGAAATTTTCACCCTTCGCGATTCTAGCGACACCACATGACCGTCCCCCACCCTGGACAGGTGATTGCATGCGTCACATGGCGCACCGCCTATGTGCTGCCGAGCAGCACTGCTCGTGTGCTGACTGGGAGTCACCCACGCCTCGGGCTGGGAGTGCCATGCATGCGCTCTTGGCACGTGCCCTACGCACGTGGCTACTGTGGGTGCGCTTGTGCTCCGGCCAGGCGCCCGCTGGCCCGATACCCTCCAATTGGTGGCCCTCCGGTTAGTGGCTTACCGGCCGAGCGCCCTCCAGCTAGTTGCCCGTCGTCTCTGTTCGTCAGGGCAGCCACCTGACACCTCTATTTTTTCTTCTTTTTGCTTCTTCAATTATTGATGTTGATCTTGATAACTCTGCTGATTGCCTTTGCCGAATTGATATCGTTCCATCTTTCACTTTGTGAACTCGACCTGAATCAATAACTATAGTTTTGATGCCACTTGTTGGGGATCGAAACCCCCATCAGATCATGCAAATTTAATGAGATCACAATATGAGGATCATCGAGATACGAAAATAATAAACACAAGAAAATTAATGTGGTTCGGTCGACCAAATTTGACCTATATCGACAGGAATAACAAGAGAGATTTATTATGAGAAAAAAGTTACATGAAGAGATCCAAATATTTCTCTGCCTCTTATATCTTTCATAATAACGGAAGGCTTTCTCTCCCATTATTTTGTCATCTCTCTTATATCACACACAAGATATATATATATATATATATATATATATATATATATATATATATATATATATATATATATATATATATATATATATATATATATATATATGGTGTTCCTATTATAATTTCATTGGGATACTACTATCATCATCTAATTGGTGTTTCAATCCAATTAAGATATCATCAACTAATCCCATGTTCAAATAAACTGAAACTCTTTATGATTTCTGATTATATATGGATACTCAAACGGATGTAAGAAACAAACCCAATATTCTTAACATGGATAAGATTTTGGATAACCAGTTAACTGCTGTATCCAGCAGCTTGAGCTAAAGACTTCGAGGCTAAATAATCATGCAACCTTAATGCTTATGGATCATGTGCATGTGACTGTAGGCTACATGAAATGCCTCCAATGATAAGACGTCCTCTCAATGTTCTTTTCTCCCCTCCTTATCCATTGGACATTATGTTGGTTTGAAGTCTACTTAATTTTCTCAGAGGGAGTTCTAGGAATTGAGTCATTTTGCAAACAGAGGTTGTCACATGGGAGGGAAAGGGACTAAAATGGAAAGTGCACCCTTGATCGCAGCTACCTCATATTTTAGGTATTTGGGGGTGTCAGGATGGAACCAAATCCCTCGTACTAAATCTCAAAATACTTTCAAAAGTTTAGAACTACCATGTCCAAGTAAGACTGAGGGTACTCAAACCCCACAAAAGAACTTGGGGACAACAGGCAAATATCCTATTGATAGTCACTTTATAAAACTGTCATCATTATTATTATTATTTACTTTTTGGAACATGGTTGTAACTTGATCTTCAACCTTGGACTTCCTATGACCTAAACCCCCTTTCTCCTGGCAGTTTACCACTAGGACAGGTGTCAGTGGCAAAGGATTTGATATCTGAAGATTAAGTAAATGCTACGTTAGAAAGGTTGTTATTTTTAACAATGACAAGTTTTACTGCCAAGTGGGTATCTAACCACATACTAGAAGATCAGCATGATGATTAGTGCTGTAAAACTACACGAGCAAACTGAACTTTGGGTTCGTCATGTTCGATTATTTAAACGATCCTAAATTTTTGTTCAGCAATTGATGTTTCTGCATGAAATTTTGGAGCAACCCACGTGGTCAAGCATATACAGCTAGAATGTAGCAATAGATAGTCTCCAACACAAATTATATCAGGGTATAAATCTCATCACTCCTCCCTCCCTCCATCCTTCATGTCTATCTAATAAAATTATGAAAGGATCAGCCGGTGTTTGCTGCTGGAAACTATTGATACCGAATATATTAACATGCCAAAATTTGTCAACTCGGGATATATATCATTATCATATCACATATCATATTGCAAGATATATTGATCACGGTGAGCAGGTGAGTAATCAAGCACATAATGATATATATAACATAAATATGGGCAAAATTAGCATGAAACAGAGAGCCCAAGGGAAATTGTTCTAACCCGGTAAAAGCTCATAATACAAGTTGTTACCTAGACGATAATGTGCAGTGACTATAAAGTCATTAGTCAAAATGACAACATTAACACAAATAATCATGTTCACTTGAAGCTGAAAATAGTAATTTTCATTTTACTTATCTACATCTCTCACTTCGTGCAAACTTCTCATTTTCTACTATCAATTTCTTTTCCTTTCCTTTGCACTTATCTTGTTCAAATTGCATTCCAATTGCGAGTTTCTATAGAAAATTATTAAAAAACTTACTAAATACTAAATATTAGAACTAAACAACTAATTGATTAAGATTTTACTATTAAACTTCCTTTTCTTTATTTTTACTTTTGTTAGACCCACACGCTCCAATTTTAAAAAATCATATACATTAATTTAAGGGGTATCTTCTGATAAACAAGGTCCTTCTTTAAATGTCTCTTCATAACTGGATTCCATATCTAATAGATAAATTGCAACATATGTCTTTCGAGTCTCCTTCATCTTTTATTGTCTCAATTATAATTACGTATTGTACTTAATGAAAAAAAAGAGCATTGAGCCTAATTCCTTGTGTAGCATAACACAAGTAACGATTTCCTTGGGCATTTTATTACAAGCTAGGTATCACAACTATGTCCTTATCCACAACTTCCAAAAGACAAAAAATAAGACTAGCTATAATGAGAAGGGAGGTATCGAGAAAAAGCCCTACGGACTATCGCAGATTGTTCATTGATTTCTTCAATGACTTGCAAAGTTTCACAATAGTTTCCTTAATGACTAGCAAATATTTATAAAGATGCATACAAGTTCCACATCATCTCATTTGAGATGAAAGTTCTATGTCATAGCGGCTTCATATGTAGTTCTCTCTTGATAATTTTTTGAGCAACATGAAAACTTAAAATTTTTAAATATTCTTGTCACTTAGATGCTTGACTTCTAGAAGGATCCGACCTATTTTCTGAATGGATTTTGTAGATATACCAATATTTAGAAAAATATCCCAAAAAAATATGATAATAATTATTCAGACCTCCCAAATCTAGGGAAGTAGACAAATAACCCTCCCTGATGGTCAGAAATTCTTTTTATGCATAACACTTTCCTCTGGAGGCTCACATTACTCTCTAAGCCCACCTTTAATTTAGAATCATCCCATATTTACTCAATATGTCCAATTTTTTTCCAATTCTAACATTTCCTCTCCCTCTCATCTTTATCAATTGTGACCGTTGAGCTCAAAACCAAAGTTGCTGTAATACCCCAAATTTCAAGCTACCTATATAGCTCTCGAGAGACCAGTTGTGCTGAATAAATCAACCGAAGTCAATTTTGGACACCGAAATAACTTTCGGTTAACGTAACTTTAAATCCACAGACCCAAATGACATTCGGTCTACGCGATTATTAGTTTTGTAATATTTATGATTTTTAGAGATTTTTCTTACGAGACCGAAAAATACTTCCAAAATTGCTAATTTAATAATATTAAAATTATCTTTCTAATTACTTCGGAATTTCGGTTCATTTATTCCAGACATCGAAATAACAAACGGATAATTTTCTAATACTCCTCTCGTCGAGTACTACTTCCTGCATAAATTTGGTAGTATTTGGAAAACGTTCACCGAAACCGTAAATAATAAAATATTAAATAAATTGGAAATTTACTTTATACACACCACTAATTTCTAAGTGCACACATCAATAATTTGGACGGTGGACGGCTCAATAATTTGGACGGCTCAATTATTATGAATAATTAGTGCAATAATTAACTTAATTAATGAAAGATTAGTACAATAATTATCTCATAATTTCATACTTTAACTAATAATTTTCCTTTCTAATTACTTCGGAATTTCGGTTCATTTATTCCAAATATCTAAATAACAAACGGATAATTTTCTAGTACTCCTCTCGTCGAGTACTACGTCCTGCATAAATCTGGTAATATTTGGAAAACGTTGACCGAAACTGTAAATAATAAAATATTAAATAAATTGGGAATTTACTTTATACACACTACAAATTTCTAAGTGCACACAACGATTAGGTTTGGACGGCTGAATTATAGGTTTGGACGGCTGAATTATTTGAATTATGCAATACATGTGAGTGGTACAATAATTAACTAATAATTACAAAATATAGCTAATAATTACAAGCTAATTATTATAATTACATCAATGCCATCACTCCCTTTCTCCCCTATATAATCCCTCACAGCTCCCTCATTCATTCACACACACACTCTCTTCTCCTCTCGGCAAACTTGCAGCAAAGGAAAAAAAAAAAAAAAAGAAGAAGAGAAAAAAATAAAAGAAAAGAGAGAAAGAGAGAAATCAAACCGTATCAAGGATTCGAACCGAATATTCGAGACCAAACCGAGGCAAGTAACACTGCTATTTTCGCTCCTTCCTTATATAATTTGTATTTATTTTCATGATTAATATTGAGAATTAAACTAGACCATTGGGTCAATTTTGATACATACAAGTATTGTTATATTTGATTTTACATGCAAGTAACACTACTCTTTTCGTTCCTTCCTTATTGTATATTTACGTACATGATTTATTTTCATGATTAATATTGAGAATTAAACTAAACCATTGGGTCAATTTTGATACATACAAGTATTTTTATATTTGATTTTACATGCAAGTAACACTAATATATTTCCGTTCATTTCTTTATTTAATTTGTATTTAATTCATATTTATATACGTGCAAAAATAATTCGGCTGCATGCAATTCCATGCAACCCATGCAAAAATAAAAAAGAAAGAAAGAAAGAAAATAATAGAGAGAAGGAGATCATGGGCCGAATAGATAGGAAAAAAAGAAAAAAAAGAGAAAAATGAAATGATTTGCATGTAAAGCAGTTGCATATAACAGAGAAAAAAATGGAAGAGTAAAAGAAAGAAAGAAAAGCTTTTGGGTATATTTGCATGTGTATTATGTTTGATTTTTGCATGATTTTTTACATGGGCTCGGGATATAAAGGAAAAGGAAAGAGAGAGAAAGAGAGAATTCACATGCAGGGAAATCGGCTTAGGTAAATTCATTGGATAAAGGGAGAAAAGTTGAATGAAGACAAAATGGTATAGAAGAGTAATAATGGGCTGGGCTAAAGAGAAAGAAAAGGAAAAAGAAAAAGAAAAAGAAAAAAATGGAGAGAGTAAAGGAAAAGAAATAGAAAATGAATTTGGGCATGGAAGTTAAAAGAAAAATAAAGATACTTGAATCATTGGGCTTAGACTTGAAAAAGTGGACTTGGACGTATAAAATTGGGCTTGGATTTAAAATAATTGATGGATTTGGCTTGAAAGTTAAATGAAAATTTATCAAAAGAAAAATATATAAATATATGTGGTTGAACCTGGAAATTAAACAAGTCCATACGTTTGGGTTTAGAAATAATTTACTATTATTACATGGTGCACTTTGTTTACGAATTGGTTATTGATTGGAATTGAGAACTGCACCAGATTATTAAATCAATTGGTGATATGACTGTACACTGAGATTATTGAGATGATACGGATATTTGATTCATCATGTTACAAATTATGTGTTTTGACATTACAAATCATATGTTATGATATTACATGAAAATGCAAGTCTATTATTATGAATTGAAAGACAATTGAAGAAGGGAAAGGGAAAATAAACAAATAAAATTATCATATGAATTCAGGATGTGAGAAACTATATAATGGATAAATGATGCATAGAGTGTGATAATTGTTAATGATATATTATTATATGATTCTTGCATGAATGGTACAATACATGAATTAATTAAATAATTGATACATGATGAGCATAATCATTCATGGGAATATGATTTCTTGTATCTTGATTACATAACATGAAATATTCTCCTGAAACATGTGTACATGATCTTGAAATTGATTCTTGAATTCTTGAATTCTTGACTTGCAAGTTATGTGTTCCCATTAATTCATGAATATCGTGTATTATTGATATGGGATTGGGGAAACTACATGATGGATAAGAACTGTATTGTACAAGGATATTGTTGGCCAACTTCTTGATTGAGGTGCTGAGGACTTTTACTGCAGCAGCACTGGGTGGTACTGGGCCACCGTCTGATACATGAGTCACTATATGAGTGATGTCCGTTACTGTTTCACAGTACGGGGTTTGTCTTGAACACCTAGCGGTGTGTTATGGTTCAGCGCCATGGGTCTGAGGCCGGGTCCCGGGTATGCACGGGTACTTGTACAATACGGAAACTGCGCGCTATCTTATCAATTATTTAGTTTCAAATGTTAACAAAGACTTGATTTAGACTTGACATCTTTACAAGATATGTATCTTTACATGATATTTACATGTTATTTGCAAATGACATATATAATCTTGCTGTTATATTTTCTTCATGTGACTTTTCATCGCTATCATGATTTAATTGCACTTTCCCAATGAAAGCATTTTATTCATTTGCATCTTTAGTACTGTAATAGTACACATATATTTTTCTGGTGTTACTTGCTGGGTTTAATCCCCTGGGTTTTCGAACGTAGGTTTAGAGGACCAAGAAGGAGAACCTGCCCCAACTGATGATCCGTACTTCATCGATTAGACCGAGCAATATTAAGTAGTGAAGTACTTTCCGAAGAATCTCTTATATATTGCCTGTATTTCCTTTGTCTGGACACTGCTTCCCTCTTTTACTTCTTTTGTATTCATATTTAAAGCAGTGTGCCATTCTATGTAATGAATTATTTGTCATTCCAGTTTCAGACATGTTATTTATTCACCTAATTGTGGCAGTAGTTACGGTTATTCCAAGATTTTGTGACTATTGGGTTGTCTAGTAGAAGAAATAAGTAGCGTACTCCGTTTTGGGAAGTAGCCCAAAAAGGGTGGCGTTACAGAATGGTATCAGAGCCTAGATTTAGGTGGAAGACCATAGGACTACTGCCACATAAGAACATGTCTGTGACTTATTCGTAAAAAATTATTTCTTATTCTTTGATTCCTATCAGATCTAGTATCGTGTCATCCTATTATTTCCTATTTGTTTGAGATATCTATTTTGAATTCATTTTTCCTATCTGGACTATCACAAAATGATATCTATCCAATTTTCAATCAATACATCTTTTAATGATTAATGATAAAGAATTTTATGCCAATTTGCTAACTATTAATGGAAATAGATATGATGTCATTCAAGACGTTAAATAGTTAAATACCTTCCACGCGGTAATAGAATGTAGTAGAAGAAGAGTAATATTTTAGATTCCTGATCGTTCAGATTTTGAGTTTATTGATGAAAACCAATATTCAGAACTAGCAGAATCTAAGATATTTCTAAGAGAGTATTCTCGAGGATAGAATTTTCTTTTGGGATTATGTCAAGTAAATGACCTAATATAAAATATTTCAAAAACTGCATTAGAACCAAACATAGTCACTATGAATAATTAGTGATACTGTTTTCAGTAACTAATGCCCCAACAATATTTATAAATTTGATGAGTTATGGCGGTATTTATTGATAATATATTAATCTATTCCAAGAATAGAGAAGAGCATACTAAGCATTTGAAGATAACTTTACAGATTTCTAGAGAGCATAAGTTATATAAAAAATTAAACAAATGAGAGTTTATGGAATAATATATCAACCGATCTTAAAAATATAGGAGCTATAAAAAAAAAATGCTTGTATTTTTCTTGAAGATTGAGAAGACATAAATGTTGATGAATTACAATAATCAATATTTATAGACTTGATAGAGTAAGTATAGTTGGCGAGATTAACTAGTCAAAAAAAAATATATTTTATCAAAACAGAATATGTCATTATATCTTGTTACTCAAATTAAGTTTATCTTTCTAAATGATCGTTCTATTTCATTACTTTTTTATCATTCCCATTTGATATTTGTATCTTATATCTGAATATTATCATAATATGATTCATGACTTGAGCCTTTACACATCAGAAATCTTATTGAGTCGGCGAGGTAATTGTAGGGAGATATTCTCTGACGTCAGCAATTGCAGTCGCTTAATAAGATCATTGTATGTGATTGAATTTTGTAACTAGTCATGAATTCATTTCTTATCTTGTGTCCCTACCATTCATAGTCTTGTTACATCGATATTATAATAATTCAGATTAATTTTTATTTTTAGAGTCGATTACAATTTGTAATAGGACCTTGGAAATGAACTCTACAAAAATATTTATCACATGTATCTTACACATTACTTAGTCAGGATGGCGTGGCACTCCAAATTAGTAGCAGCTATTCCTGATTAAATTTTATTTTGTTTTTGTGTTCATTCGAATAAAGCTTCAAGAATAAATTGGGAATCCTGAATATCCATTATCATTGCCATAAAAATGAAAATTTGTTCATGATTATTCTATATATCATAAATGATAAAACGCTTAGCTAGAAGTACAAAATAGTGAATCTATCAAAAGTAGACTTCAGATCATGCTTAAAATATGAAAAGCGATATTTAAGGATTATCAATCGATGGGAGAAGTTTGAAGGATAAAGTAATATTATCAGTTCTTATTTTATGGGATATACAATTACCAAGAGATTTAGCTTGGGAGCTTGAGAAAGACATCAGGATAAAATACATATACATTTTCACATGATCAAATATACTAATTAAATTTCGAGGACGAAATTTTTTTATTAGGTGGGTAGAATGTAATATCCCAAATTTCAAGCTACCTATATAGCTCTCGAGAGACCAGTTGTGCTGAATAAATCAACCGAAGTCAATTTTGGACACCGAAATAACTTTCGGTTAACGTAACTTTAAATCCACAGACCCAAATGACATTCGGTCTACGCGATTATTAGTTTTGTAATATTTATGATTTTTAGAGATTTTTCTTACGAGACCGAAAAATACTTCCAAAATTGCTAATTTAATAATATTAAAATTATCTTTCTAATTACTTCGGAATTTCGGTTCATTTATTCCAGACATCGAAATAACAAACGGATAATTTTCTAATACTCCTCTCGTCGAGTACTACTTCCTGCATAAATTTGGTAGTATTTGGAAAACGTTCACCGAAACCGTAAATAATAAAATATTAAATAAATTGGAAATTTACTTTATACACACCACTAATTTCTAAGTGCACACATCAATAATTTGGACGGTGGACGGCTCAATAATTTGGACGGCTCAATTATTATGAATAATTAGTGCAATAATTAACTTAATTAATGAAAGATTAGTACAATAATTATCTCATAATTTCATACTTTAACTAATAATTTTCCTTTCTAATTACTTCGGAATTTCGGTTCATTTATTCCAAATATCTAAATAACAAACGGATAATTTTCTAGTACTCCTCTCGTCGAGTACTACGTCCTGCATAAATCTGGTAATATTTGGAAAACGTTGACCGAAACTGTAAATAATAAAATATTAAATAAATTGGGAATTTACTTTATACACACTACAAATTTCTAAGTGCACACAACGATTAGGTTTGGACGGCTGAATTATAGGTTTGGACGGCTGAATTATTTGAATTATGCAATACATGTGAGTGGTACAATAATTAACTAATAATTACAAAATGTAGCTAATAATTACAAGCTAATTATTATAATTACATCAATGCCATCACTCCCTTTCTCCCCTATATAATCCCTCACAACTCCCTCATTCATTCACACACACACTCTCTTCTCCTCTCGGCAAACTTGCAGCAAAGGAAAAAAAAAAGAAGAGAGAAAAATAAAAGAAAAGAGAGAAAGAGAGAAATCAAACCGTATCGAGGATTCGACGAGACCAAACAGAGGCAAGCAACACTGCTATTTTCGCTCCTTCCTTATATAATTTGTATTTATTTTCATGATTAATATTGAGAATTAAACTAGACCATTGGGTCAATTTTGATACATACAAGTATTGTTATATTTGATTTTACATGCAAGTAACACTACTATTTTCGTTCCTTCCTTATTGTATATTTACGTACATGATTTATTTTCATGATTAATATTGAGAATTAAACTAAACCATTGGGTCAATTTTGACACATACAAGTATTGTTATATTTGATTTTACATGCAAGTAACACTAATATATTTCCGTTCATTTCTTTATTTAATTTGTATTTAATTCATATTTATATACGTGCAAAAATAATTCAGCTGCATGCAATTCCATGCAACCCATGCAAAAATAAAAAAAAAGAAAGAAAGAATATAATAGAGAGAAGGAGATCATGGGCCGAATAGATAGGAAAAAAAGAAAAAAAACAAAGAAAAATGAAATGATTTGCATGTAAAGCAGTTGCATATAACAGAGAAAAAAATGGAAGAGTAAAAGAAAGAAAGAAAAGCTTTTGGGTATATTTGCATGTGTATTATGTTTGATTTTTGCATGGTTTTTTACATGGGCTCGGGATATAAAGGAAAAAGAAAAAGAGAGAAAGAGAGAATTCACATGCAGGGAAATGGGCTTAGGTAATTTCATTGGATAAAGGGAGAAAAGTTGAATGAAGACAAAATGGTATAGAAGAGTAATAATGGGCTGGGCTAAAGAGAAAGACAAAGAAAAAGAAAAAGAAAGAGAAAAAAATGGAGAGAGTAAAGGAAAAGAAATAGAAAATGAATTTGGGCATGGAAGTTAAAAGAAAAATAAAGATACTTGAATCATTGGGCTTGGACTTGAGAAAGTGGACTTGGACTTGTAAAATTGGGCTTGGATTTAAAATAATTGATGGATTTGGTTTAGAAGTTAAATGAAAATTTATCAAAAGAAAAATATATAAATATATGTGGTTGAACTTGGAAATTAAACAAGTCCATACGTTTGGGTTTAGAAATAATTTACTATTATTACATGGTGCACTTTGTTTACGAATTGGGTATTGATTGGAATTGAGAACTGCACCAGATTATTAAATCAATTGGTGATATGACTGTACACTGAGATTATTGAGATGATACGGATATTTGATTCATCATGTTACAAATTATGTGCTTTGACATTACAAATCATATGTTATGATATTACATGAAAATGCAAGTCTATTATTATGAATTGAAAGACAATTGAAGAAGGGAAAGGGAAAATAAACAAATAAAATTATCATATGAATTCAGGATGTGAGAAACTATATAATGGATAAATGATGCATAGAGTGTGATAATTGTTAATGATATATTATTATATGATTCTTGCATGAATGGTACAATACATGAATTAATTAAATAATTGATACATGATGAGCATAATCATTCATGGGAACATGATTTATTGTATCTTGATTACATAACATGAAATATTCTCCTGAAACATGATCTTGAAATTGATTCTTGAATTCTTGACTTGCAAGTTATGTGTTCCCATTAATTCATGAATATCGTGTATTATTGACATGGGATTGGGAAAACTACACGATGGATAAGAACTGTATTGTACAAGGATATTGTTGGCCAACTTCTTGATTGAGGTGCTGAGGACTTTTACTGCAGCAGCACTGAGTGGTACTGGGCCACCGTCTGATACATGAGTCACTATATGAGTTATGTCCGTTACTGTTTCACAGTACGGGGTTTGTCTTGAACACCTAGCGGTGTGTCATGGTTCAGTGCCATGGGTCTGAGGCCGGGTCCCGGGTATGCACAGGTACTTGTACAATACGGAAACTGCGCGCTATCTTATCCATTATTTAGTTTCAAATGCTAACAAAGACTTGATTTAGACTTGACATCTTTACAAGATATGCATCTTTACATGATATTTACATGTTATTTGCAAATGACATATATAATCTTGCTGTTATATTTTCTTTATGTAATTGTTCATCGCTATCATGATTTAATTGCACTTTCCCAATGAAAGCATTTTATTCATTTGCATCTTTAGTACTGTAATAGTACACATATATTTTTTTGGTGTTACTTGCTGGGTTTAATCCCCTGGGTTTTCGAACCTAGATTTAGAGGACCAAGAAGGAGAACCTGCCCCGACTGATGATCCGTACTTCATCGATTAGACCGAGCAATATTAAGTAGTGAAGTACTTTCCGAAGAATCTCTTATATATTGCTTGTATTTCCTTTGTCTGGACACTGCTTCCCTCTTTTACTTTTTTTGTATTCATATTTAAAGCAGTGTGCCATTCTATGTAATGTATTATTTGTCATTCCAGTTTCAGACATGTTATTTATTCACCTGATTGTGACAGTAGTTACGGTTATTTCAGGATCTTGTGACTATCTATGAAACTGCAACCTTTTTCCTTTACTAAATATTGCTAGGGTCACCCGACAATCTCTTCTCATGCAGTTCCCAACTGCCCAAATGAAGCCCTCTTTATGAGCCTGATGAGTTTTACAGTGAAAGGTTAAAAAGGCTTTCACTTAATAAAATATAAAAACAACGGAGTTGAGCCTTCAAGAAAAAAAAGAATAGAAGCAATGGAAATATGTTGATCCCCTAAGAATCTTTGTGTTCAACCGTTCTTATATTGACAGCACTTCAAAAAAAATCAAACTTTACATTACCATCTCTTTCTGTTCCTCCAATTTTAGTAAAAGTTTGGGCTTGATAGAAGGGTAGAGCTTGGGACTCGGGTCTGCTGCTTTTGAGAAGGTGATGTAAATGAGAGAGCAATTTGGGTGAGTGAAAGTAATATTACTGCAGTAAGGGGGAGGAGAGATGGCTGCAGAAGTTACTACGCCTGTATAACACATGAGGCACACGTGGCATCTTCAGTCTATAGTAGTTTTAACTTTGTTAAGTCTTTAGTTAGGTTGGATTTAATGAGGAGTGTCGGATGCTAGTTTTAACAATATTTTAGATTGATAAGTGCAACCAAGGATGGAGCTAAAGTTGGGCCTGTTAGGGAAAGTGATCATCCTCAAATTTTACATGACTCTTGCTAAATTTTATATGTCATTGTTTCACCATATTTCTTTATACATGTTATGCACAAGGTGCCCCTTCTAAGTATTATTACCGAAGGGCAACTGATGGTAAACTATAGAGGTGTTTTGCACAGTTTAACCATCAATTATACAATTATTCATCTTAAGATACGTGTACGTGAAGTATGGTATTTGAAAAACTAATTGTTTTATACATCCTTTTTCTAATAAGGTCTTTTCAACTGCCAAATACATATCGGCATATTTACTTATGAAATAGTTAGTTCAGTAGATGGTAGTACACATATATTCCAAAAAGTGCACATATAGTCTCTTGGCTTCCTAACTGAATTTTGGAGAATTTTTGTGGTTGACACCCTTTGTCATTAGCAAAGTACGACACTCACGTTCAAGTCTTCAAATCATACTTTCAAACATCTCTTGTAAGTTCTTGTAGTCAAATCCTCTTTTTAACAAAAAATATGGCATGTTGATTATTGGTAATGCTACAACATCTAGAATACGAATGATTCCTTTAAGTTCAAACTTGATTTTGGAGTGATTGATTTCAACCCTCCATTTCATTATCAAAGGTTGTGCTACGATTAATACTTCTATTATTATGAGGAGTGCTCATGGAATTTTTTCTATAAAACTTCATAATATTAACATTACCGGATTCAGGGAAGTTAAGTAATCACCACTTTAAAGGACACATGCTGACCTAGTGCAGTCAGCTGATGCCAATATGTCTAGTAGCAGTACCTCTATTCATGTTTTTGGATCGTCCCTTTTGCTCTTTTAACTACGCTGATAAACTTCACTCATCAAACTAGTACATCTATAGGTTTACGTTGCACATGACCAAGCCATTATAAAATATTTCTTGCATCTTCTCTTTGATGGGGATATGCTTATCATAGCATGAATATCCTCATTTTTCAATTTATCTCTCCTAGTATATCATATATTCAGTGAAATATGCACATCTCTGCTATACTTAATTATTTTTGCGCTATTTCTTTATAATCCAATATTCTGTGTCATATAACAAAACTAGTCTATTACCAAATCTATGCATTTTTTTCCTTCACGCTTATAGAATGTTACAACTACATAAACTTTCCATTATACTCTTCCATTTCAACTAACCAGTTTGAATCCAATAGTTTTATCAATCTCTCAATTATTTTGAACAATATAATTTAAGTACCTAAATTGATTGCTCAGTTATATCTCTCGCTCGTCTAGTATCATAATGCTATAGTCTCAGGTTTTTTGTTTGCTTAATTTACTCTCTTATTTGCTCAATCTAAAATATTTAGATTCTAATACTTACTTTCAAATTCCAACTTGGCATTTACTATTACTCTCGTCTCATCGAATATCAAGATATCTCATCATGTATAGCTCTAGTAAGCTCATCCATCATTATGCCAAGTAATAATGGACCCAATCAGATCCTTGATATAACCTAATTGTGATCGAAAAATTATTTGTTAGGCCACCGCAAGTTCTGATATTTGCCACTACTCCATTATACATGCTCTTAATTATGTCGATGTATGTGATAGGGACTCCTGTCTTCACTAATATCTATCATAGCACGTCTTTCAATATCTTATTATAGTATTTTTTCTAAATCAGTAAAGACCATATACAAATATCTACTTCTCTCTCGAAATCGTTGTATAAGTTGGTGAAACAAATAAATATTTTATTTCATCGATCGCCCCGGCATGAATCCAAACTGGTTCTTTAATGTCCTAAAAGTTTGTCTTAACTTATGTTCAATTATCATTTTTCAAAACTTTATAGTGTGACGAATGAATATTATCCCACAATAGTTAGAATAACTCAAAATATCACAATTATTCTTATATGGAGGTACTATGATACTCTTCTTCTATTCATTTAGCATCTTATTATCTTGCCAATTCTTGTTAATGAGATCTGTTAGCCTTGTCACATCCATCTCTCTTAGGTATCTCCATATTTCAAGTAGGAATTTCATATGGACTAGCAACTTTTCTTAATTTTGTCATATTCAAAGTCTCTTTTATTTCAGATTTTTTTTTAATTGTGTATATAAAACTATGATTCATATTTTCACACTGAATAGTAAGGTCTCTCAAATTTTGAGCAAAACTATCATTATATAATCTGTCAAAATAATCTTTTTATTTTTCATTAATCTCTTAGTCTTGAAGTAGAAGTTTCTTATTCTCGTTTTTAACACACTTTACACTATATATGTCTCTAAACCTTCTATCTTTTATTAGAGCTATTCTGTATATATCCTTTTCAATATCTTTATTGTTTTTTCATATAATTAGCTCTTACATACCAAACAGCTTCCTTAGTCATTTTTTTGGCTAACTTATACTTCTTAAAACTCGTTTCATCACTGTTCTTATGTATAAATGTGCATAAAACAAATTAAACATAGTTTTATAGACCAAAGAGGTATGCTTATTTGTTTATTTTATAGTAGAAATTTGTTTGATTGTTTCATTTAAGTTTTATATAACAAATAAATCAACATGGTTTTAGCATTTTAGTACTTAAAAAAACAAATCTTAGGTTCGTTTTTCTTATAACTTTCAAGATAGTCTGGCTCTAGAGATACTAAATTCTAATGTAGGGACTTGTAGATAACTATTTATTCACTGGTACAACTTGCATGCTTACATGATTCTGGGTGTAAGAAAAATTTATATGGTATATGTTTGATTTTGTAGTGTTTAAGAAAGTAAATAGACATAAAAATAAATTGATTCCAACTAGTTAGTATGGAAATAATTTTCTTGATCGAAATATCTATCTGTAGAAATTTTTTTTTGAAATACCTGTACCATATTTACCTGTACCATATTTGATTTTGGAAATTTACATATTCTTAGGTATATTTGATTTGGATCTGTTAATTCCACTATTTACAACTATTTCTTTTGAACATACATTCAGTTAGCTCAATTCAAATCCTAACTATGTCTCATGACAATTGTTGGCAGTGAAAATTTCTAAGTAAATAGAGTTTTCCACAGCAGAACGAGGAGCTAATCCATAGCTCCGCGTCTGGCTATTTTAGCCTCGCGTTGAGTAAAATGCGGAAATGTTCGATAACTCCGCGTTAGCTCCGCGCACTGGTTATTTAGCGTCGCGTTTTGATGCGATTAAAGCTCCGCGTGAGCAGATAACCAGAATCTCAAACTGATTGAGATTATGATTTGAGTTTATCCAAATATCAAATCAAATCTAATCAGAATTCTAAATCAAGATATTTAAATCAATATTAAATATTTGATTGGAATCCTTGATGAGAGTAAATTCTATTCAGATAGAAACTCTCTCAAATCTTCCTGGGCTATAAATACCTGCTTGGTGAAACCCTAGGGGATCTTTTGGAAGTTTTGGTAAAGTTCGAGTTACGCGTGAGAGCCTTGAACGAATCAAAACCAGAGATTAGAGGTCTTCTTCTTCCTTCTTTCGATCCTTTGGCAATTCAAGTACGCGAGAGAGCCTTGAAGCCTTTTTGTGATCATCTTTCTCTTAGAGAATTCAAGTTACGCATAGAGCCTTGGATTCATGAAGAGCAAAAACCAAGAAGATCGTCTACAGTCGGCCGATATCTTCAGAAGAGAAGATTTCAACGTACCGATCGTCCAAAGGAACTACTATAGATCCCATCGCCACTGATCCCACACACATATTGTAAAAGAGAGAGATTGAAATATAAAATCCTCTCGTCTCTTTATATTTATATATCTTGTTCACTTTTATTGTAATTTAAGTTAATTCGATGGAAGGAAGCAAAAAAACTTTTGCGGCGAACAAACTGGTGACCACAGTAGGAGCCATCTCTTTCACTGATGAAGAGATTGTGGCACAATCGGACGTTGACTTGATCGGATCCGAAGTAGACACGCTGGTCGTTGAAATCGACCAGCAGAAGTACGAGGAGTTCCTCTCCTCTGGATCAGGTGACTTGGATGAGACACGGCACTATCGTCGCATGTACTCCAATACCCGAGCGACGGGTAGAAAGGTATCCACCGAGAGACGGGGATCCTTGGAGACTGCGGCTATAGGGCCGGAGTTCACACAAGAAATCCTAGCCAAGGATGAACTTCCGACTGCCGAAGAAGACCTGAGGACTAGATTGACCAGAACCCAACTCCGAAACAGAAACCGGAGAGCGAGGCGTAGAGCCCTCAAAGCCCGCCTTGGACGCGGAGCTAATACCAGAGGACGCGAGGCTATGGTCCCTCGCAAACTGGCTCACGCTACCCGTGAGACCAGTCTCTACCGCGTTAAATGCGAAGTTACCACTTGCCTTAAAAGCAAGGAAAAGTCAGCACGTGATATTCCGCGCAAGGCTACCGCTGAGCTTAGCGAGAGACGCGAAGCCAGCGAAGTTTGCGCTAGTCGCAAAATATCTGACACTCGCGAGAGACGCGAGTATAAAAATTCTGTAAAGTCAGCATGTGATTCTCCACGCGAGGCTGATACTGAGCCAAGCGAGAAACGCGAGGCCACCTGCGAGAAGCGCAAGACTTATGACACTCGCGAGAGACGCGAGTATAAAAATTCTGTAAAGACAGCGTGTGATTTTCCACGCGAGGCTGATACTGAGCCAAGCGAGAAACGCGAGGCCAGTAATGCTTACGAGAAACGCAAGATATTTAATACTCGCGAGGAACGCGAAGATGATTGGCAAATTGTTGTCAGTCGTAGAAATCGTGCAAGACGCGAAGTTATGACTTGTGATAACCACAAGGGTAAGCCAGCGTATAGGAATCTTATTCCACGCGAGGCTAAGACTACAGAAGAGAAACTTCTGAAAACACGCCAAGCCAGCGTAAAAAGCGAGGCTAGCATGGATAAACGCGGAGCTACTCTTCAGGCTCGCGAGGATAAACGCGGAGCTACTCTTCAGGCTCTCGATGATCAACGCGGAGCTACCCTTCAGGCCCGCAATATAAAACGCGAGGCTACTTCTAAGCCCCGCGAGGATCAATCCGACTGCAGAATCAGGGCTGATCATTCAAAGAAGCTTCAGTGGGTTCCTAGATCCTCTCAAAAGTCAGATGGACCTCATGACTCCATAGCTAAAAGCGCTGATCTCAGGGAGTATCTATCCAGAAAGAGAGGTATAGAGCAACCTCAGGCTGAACCTGTCTGTCATTACCAGCAGCTTATGACGACAGTATCTGCCGTGATGAACAACTGCGGCTGTAGCAAGAGCAGGGTATCTGTGTTTGATCGATTAACAGAGTCGGACAAGAACCCTACAAAGAAACCAAACACTGCTTCTGTAAAACACTGGAGAGCTGTAACCTCCAATATGGTGGGGAAAGGGAAGAAAATTGTAGAGACGGATGATGATTCAGAATCGAGCGATGAAGAACCTCATCGTGTTACTCGACTAAAATCAGAAACCGTCCCGCCTCGAAATTATAAGAGGCTTGCAGGGGGTTCTTACGATGAGGACAGTGATAATTCAGTTATAACCTCACCTCGTTCCTTTGCGTCGTCTTGACTACAGAAGTCAGCATCTCACATGGCAGATAAATATTATGATATCAATCAGAGATTTGAAGCTTAAGAAAGAATGATTTGAGAGCAGCAAAAGACGATTGAAGGCCTTAAAGTCATGCTATCGAGATTTGTTGAAGATAATGCCAAAAAGGGTAAGGAAACTCCAAATGAAGAATAACAGGAGCAGAAAGCCCACTCGATGCACGAGGACGAAGATAGATTTTCTTTCCATGATCCACATGAAGAAAAAATTGAAAAATTACAGAATCAACTCGAAGCTTTGATGCGTAAGGAGTTGAAAGAGGCAGGGGTTTTAAGACCATATCCTCCTGAATGGGATACGATACCATACCCACAGAAGTATAAGCCGCTCAAATTAGAGCCATATGACGGGAAAGGATCGCCCAGTCAGCACATCTATTACTTCTTGTCCCAAGCAGGACATTTGATGGGTAATGACCCCATCATGACTAAAGTATTCGCAAGTACTTTATGAGGGCCTGCCTTTACTTGGTTCATACAGCTGTCCCTAGGTACTATTAATACCTGGTTAGATATAGAGAAATTATTTCTCTCACGTTTCTTCGAGGATGATACCGAGATTATGGTTCATTCCCTCCTTGCAACTAGACAAGGGAAACAAGAAACTGTAAAAGAATTTATAGAAATATTCCGGGAGAAGTTCGTGCATTGCAAACACGGAATGGTCCAGGAAACTCTTGTTGAAACTTGTCGACACAATCTTAAGACCAATGTTCTCCTAAAAATGGGGGCCGTAGAATCTAAGACATGGAGGGATTTGCTCAAACAGGGAGAGCAAGCTGAGGACTTGATTCGTCGAGTTGAAGAATCTCGTGGATTAAGAAGTGCTGGGGGTAGTAAGTCATATACCCAAAATAGCAGCAATAAGAATAAAGGAAAAGCAGTGATGGCATCAGAAGCTGCTCCTCAGAGATCCAGCCCTCCACCGAAGCCGAAGCCCCAAAGTCAGCAGGGCCCAAGGCAAAATAGACTGCAGCAGGAGAGAAATTATACTTTCAAAGCGAAACAGACGCCTATCCTCTTTCACTTGCTCCAGAAGAAGGGAATGCTAAAACTTCCGGAGAATAGGAAGCCAGAAAACGCTGGTAAGACTAAAGATCCTAACTACTGTCTCTATCACCGGAATGTTGGGCACCCTACTAGGGATTGTTTTCCCCTTAAGAACAGAATCCAAGCACTAATAGAAGCTGGAGTTCTGACGCTTAAGGAAGAGCAGAAGAAAGTCACTGCCAATATGGCAAGCATAGTGGTTGGAACCCATGAGTTCCCCGCAGGAGTGACCCCAATCCCAAAAGGTAAGATGGTCACGAAGAACCTTGATCCTCACAACAAAGCCCGAGAAGGACTTGTCCCCGTAACAACCCAAAAGGAAAAAGTTATGTGGGTTCATCCTGATTTGCTAGAAGATGAACAATGGACTACTTCAAGAGGTCAAGAGAAGAAGCGGACTGTTAATGTCATTTCTGTAGATATAAAGGAAGAATATATAGCTTCGGGAGCCTTCACAGATTCTGCAGAAGAACCCGAAACTATGGCCACTCAACAAGATGGGGCAGGCCCTTCCTGTACTCGATCTGGGAAGACATATCTTAAGGACTACACTAGGGTAGATCCGAAAGACATCTATGCGGAACTCGCAAAGCCCGCAAAGCAGAAAGGACTTCGCTTCCAGAAGAATCCTATTAGAGATGAAGGAGTCAGCGAGACTACCTTCAAGTTTGACATAATTGCTTAGTTGGTGAATATCCCAGTACGAGTAACGCTTTACGAATTGTTGAGATTGTCAAAATCAACACGTGAAGCTCTAAGAGAGGCCTTGGCAGACTCCGAGTCATTCCTAGCTCAGATTATCGAGCCGGCCAATGAAGAAGAACAGGACTCTTGCCCCCGATGTCACCAAGTGAGGAGGCATGTCCCACAAATCATCTTCTCTCCAGAAGACATGTAGGTGAGGAATATAAAGCATAACAGGCCTTTATATTTCACCGGATATGTCAGATCCACAAAAGTGGACCGAGATCAGATTGATCCGGGTTCTGCACTAAGTGTCGTATCCAGAAAGTTGATGCAGCTGTTAGGAATTTCCCTCCATCGTCTGACACCAACCAATACAATGATATATGGGTTTAATACCAATAATAGCCGTCCCCTCAGAAAAATTTGACTTCGATGTCGGATCGGGGATTTAAAGACGGAGGCTACATGCTACGTTATTGATGCAGATACCCCCTACAACATTCTATTGGGGCGGCCTTGGATCCACGCTCACATGATAGTTCCGTCAACTCTCCACCAATGCATGAAATATTGCGATGAGGAAGGAGAGGTCCGGACACTAATTGCTGACAAGTAACCATTCAAAGGGTTGGAGAATCACTTCACGGATGCTGCACTGTATAAACCAGCCCATGAAGTTTCCAATGACAATCCTAGCGAACCTCCAAAGCCCGATGACAGTGGCAATGAAGCCGACACTGAGTACGAGCTTCCTGGAGAAGATGATGGGGGTGATTATGAAATCAACCCTTACTTAGATTTTAGTTTGAGTCTTGATAATATAGTGAATGTAATAGAGAGTGAATGGGTTATTAATGAAGACATAAAGTTAGTCTATGAGCATGCTGTAGCTACTGAGTCTGAACCCTCTTGTACTTCCACTGAAGTGGATGGCCTATCCGAACTTGAAGTTCTGGCAGCATATTATTTACCACTTATGCATCCCTCCTCTGCTGGTCTAAAATAGCTGAGGAAAATGGTCATTACTTCGAAGTGCCTCCTCGGAGAGGATCCCAAAAGCCGATTATGTTCGGCAGGGTAATTACGGCACCCCGGCAAAAACAAAGCAGTGAAAGTGATGAGCAAATATCACCCCAATTTCACCTGTATGAAAAAAAATCCCGGCAGATGATGGAGAAGATGGATTATAATTTTACCCAGAAACCGGGATTGAACTTTGGAAAAGGGCGACGGAACCTTCACTACAAGAAAATGGGGTATTTTGCGATGGTTGATAAGCGTTGTTTTAGATATCAAAACCGTTGCTAAATTTATTTGCAACGTTTTTTAAATCCGTTGTGAATGCCAGCGTTGCAAATAATAATATCAACGGTTTTGGTTAAATATTACTACGGTTGTTAGAACTATTCCGTAAGAATAAATTTATAATGGTTAAATATAACCGTTGCGATTTTTTATGCAACGGTTATTATAATTGTAGCATTAAAACGTTGCAACTCAATAGTAACGGTTGTAGATAAATGTTACAATATTCTTGCAACATTTATCAGAAATTGTTGCAATTCATACAAACCTTTTACAATGTTTATCTAAACCGTTGCCAATTAAATATGTCTATTACAATGGTTTAAAAAATCGTTGCTAGTTATTCATATTTATTACAACGGTTATAAAAACCTGTTGCCAATTGAACATGTCTATTACATTGGTTGTAAAAACTGTCGCTAATTATACTTATTTATTACAATGGTTTTAGAAACCGTTGAAGTAGGTTATATTAAATTGCAATGGTTTAAAACCGTTACTAACTTATTGATAACGGTTGGCAAAAAAATATTGCATACTGAATAACAATATTTACTAATAACCGTTGCTAAGTTTTTTGCAACATTTATGAGCTACCACAGCTAACAAATTGTAACATTTACATAACCGTTGCATATTATATTATTTCCTGTACACCAATATAATTACCAAATATTCATCAAATGAAATACATCATCAACAATAACATGAGCCCTTTTAAATGTCCCCAACATGTTGGACTAGGCATTCATATATGAAATAGATATTAACAATTTAAATAGAATAATAAAGACACAAATAAAGTTAACGATCATAACATATACAATAACGTTCAAAATAATTAAGTACAAACCATTGTTCTAAATCAAAAATTACAAATTGAACTCAAAATCATAACTATGAATGTTCTTACAATAATAACAAAATATACTTAATAAGTTTTACTAGATGAAATTAAATAAAATCTTCATGCATTGTCCATTTCCCTGCCGTTAGTATCTTTTCTCTTTCTATATTAGAATTATCATCATCTTGGCCCACCTACAAAACAAATTTATAAGAATAATTAGAATAATAAAACTTGAAACTATATACACACATACTTAATCTCTGAATTTAAAAAAAAAGAACCCATAGCAGAAAGAGGTGCGAAATGCTCATGTATACTCCTTAAGTTTTATGTTTTATATCATAAAGTCAGTTAACAAACAAACAGTGACTGGTTGAAAATAGTATAGGCCCTTTACTTGCTGGAGACTAGGGAACATTTTTCCTTCTCGAGTCTTATAGAGAATGAACTTATTAACTGTGCAACCTATTCTCTTTGGGTCAATAAAATGAGTAAACACATGTAGAATAAAGTAATCAAACCTATGTTGAGTTTATTTATGCAAAAGTTAAGAAGGAGTCAGATATTCACAAAAATAAAAACAATCAAAGAAAGTAAAATCTGTTTAATAAATATTTTTTCTATTCTTTTTTTTTTTGTTGGGGTGTAAACTTATTCTAGAGGATAAGTGAGACAAGTGTGCCATATTTATTTGTTTAATAAATATTCTTGTTTAGATAGAGGGGATAAAGGCATGAGATCCACTTATTTTAAAGTGTCAACAGAAAGGTGCCCAAATACCACCATGCACAGACTCCGTCTTTCACCCTAGGAGAGCTTTACAGTGCAGTTCTCGCACAGATAATTTTCCTCTGGCCAATTAAGAATAGGTCCTAGTGCACTCTACCATGAAGGGGTCTACAGGAACTTCTACAGCGAATTTCTTCAAATATACTCCAGATAACCTTGTATTTTTCAAGGTACCAGATTGTTCTGTTCTACTAACTAGCTGTTAGAGGGGAAAACAAGGAACAAAAAATAAAACGGAAAGCAAAGTTCCTGCTTTGGTGGAGAAACATCCGAAAACAGATAAAAGAGCAAGAGCAACTTCTGACTGAATCAAATAGTTTTGTTGCTTCCTTTAAGCCGTATCCTTTAAAGAACTGACTTCTATGACAATTTTCACGATTTTAACATGTACTTCCAATTTCGCCTATTAAACTAGTATATGAGAGCGCCAAAAGGGGAATTTTGTTCTGCATAAGTATAAGTAATGTGACTGGTAAAATATCTAAATGGTGGATTTCTTACCCCACACAAATTAAATTCAAAGGAAGGAGGCTTTGAAGTTATAATAAAGAATAAGTATGAAGAATATAAAAACTAACATCAGTTTGTAATTTTTAGGTAAGTTATGAAATATTATACCCAAAAGTACAAAAATCACACAAGCTTGAAACACAATAAAAACACGAACTGAAGTATGAAGAGCAGACTGCTCCTGCTGCACAATGAAACACAAACTCCAAAAGTACTAATAAACACAAGTTATTTGGTTTAGAGCTTACCGTGAGGGCGATTCAATGAGAGAGGACGAGGAATGACTGCAGTTGGGGCTGGTCTTGCCTGGCAGCTTTCCTGGATCGCTGCTGGAGTTGGATAGTCTCGCCGGGTGGGCGGTTCTCTCTTGGTGGCTTAAGCGAGGGACGGATCTCGCCTGGGCTCGCTGCAAGTGTTAGGGCGGTCTCGATCGCCGGCAGATTGCGAGGGCGAGCAGATCGCTCCGATCTGCTTGCGAGGGCAGGTGTCGTGGGGAAGCCGAATGTGGTGGCGGGGGATGACAATCGAGGTTGCGGTGATCTCGCGACGGTGGGAGAAAAGGAGTTAGGGTTTGTGAGGGCGCACAGGTCTTGCCGGCGACTTGCGAGGGCAAGCAGATCATGCCTGACGACTTGCAAGGGTGATCGCGGGGCATGCAGGAGTCGCGGCGGGTGTGAGATGAGGAATTGGGGTGGCGGTGTGAGATGAGGAATTGGGGCGGCGGTGTGAGAGGTTAACTTGGGGCGGCGGTGTGAGAGAGGATCGAACTTCAATCGGCTGATCACCGTATCGTTTGGTATTTGGGGAAGATAAATAGTCGAATTTGGGAGATTCGTGGTTATTTAGGAAAATTCTAAATGCGCACCACTTGTTTCTTAGTGAGCACCTATTTCCACTATCTCTTTCATCACTTAACTACAGTATGTGGTGCTCACTTAGCAATGTGTGGTGCACATTTAGAATTTCCCGAAATTTGGGAGATACGGGAAATCAAAACAAAATTAAGTGACAATTTTATCATTATGAAAGATGACCCTAATTAGCTAGATTTGCCTAGGCAAACACAATTGTTTATCATAAGCATTGAGGGAGAGGGTATAGAAGGTGGTCGACAGAGGGTGAGTGGGCAAAGGAGCCGAGTATATTAATCTGATTTGATGAGAGAGATAAAAACAGGATGGAGAGAGAAAATGCCCTCTATAAAATATTTACCTATTTTTTATTTGAAAAAATATCAAAAATTTAGTGACATTTGTATCCATCACAAAAATTATTTCATAACAACTAATTAAATTTTCATCACAAATAAAAAATCTATATCACTTTTTCATGAAAGTTAAAATTTATTGTTACTGTAAATTATTATATAATGACAAATTTTTATAAGTTGTCACTAAAAACAATACTTTCGTGACGACGATTTATCTCCGTCACGAAAAAAAAACTTAGTGACAAGTTTTTATAAGTTATCACTAAAAACTATATTTTTGTGACGACTATTTATCTTTGTCACAAGAAAAAAAATATATTTAGTGATAGGTTTTTATAAGTTGTCAATAAAAATTATACTTTTCGTGACGATTATTTATCTCCGCACAAAACAATTATGTATAGTGACAAGTTTTTGTAAGTTGTCACTAAAACTATACTTTTATGACAACTACTTATATCCGTCACAGAAAGAAAATTATATTTAATGACAAGTTTTTATAAGTAGTCACTAAAAATTATACTTTTGTGATGACTATTTATCTCCATCACAAGAAAATTGTGTTTAGTGACAAGTTTTTGTAAGTTGTCGCTAAAAACCATACTTTTGTGACAACTATTTATATCCTTCACAAAAAAAAATTTGGATTATGTGACGAATAATTATCTTCGTCACTATAAACAAATATTTAGTTACAAGTTTTAGTACGTTGTGACTAAAAAATTAGGATTATGTGACGAATATTTATCATCGTCACAAAAAATTCATTTTTCGTGACAAGTTTTATTTATTGTCACAAAATACCCTTCTTTAGTGACAATTTTTATAGTTGTCACGAAATCCTAGTTTTCTTGTAGTGAGCCATTACAAAATAATTATTTAGTAACAACGAAATAAGCATTGCAACATAAACGTGACAAATAAGCTATCTTTTGCAACATTTTCTAAAAACATTGTAAAATATAATATATCGAAACGATTTAAAAAGAGTTACATAGTAACCATTGCAAAATAAAGATTTATTGTAACAGTTAATTTAAGCATTACTAAATATATTATATTACAATGGTTTTAAAACTGTTGCAAAAAAACCATTGAAAAATACCCCCTTTTCTTGTAACAATTGTTTAAACCGTTACAAAATAATCATTTGGTAACAACTAAATAAGTGTTGCAACATAAACGTAACAAATAAGCTATCTTTTGCAACATTTTTTAAAAACATTGTAAAATATAATATATCGAAACGGTTTAAGAAGAGTTACATAGTAACCATTGCAAAATAAAAATCTATTGTAACGGTTAATTTAAGCATTACTAAATATATTATATTACAACGGTTTTAAAACTGTTGTACGATAACCATTGCAAAATACCCCCTTTTCTTGTAGTGCTTATACCCTCGTTCAGACCGAGAGGAAAGAGCCCTGATTATTATCAGAAGACTCGCAGGGGGTTGGGCTATGTATCTACTCCTCCCTCATCACCCTCCGGACAAGAAGAGAGTTCTTCGACTAAGAAAGATACATCTTCACCCAATCATGACTTGAATATAAGTACCGGCGCTTGGTTTCAGTCCTTGACAGCTAATATGGTTTCAGCCGCCCTAGAAAGCGACGAGGAACCAATTGATGTTCAAGACGATTCCTGGGCTAAGCATATGGACACTCTCTGGGACGTCCACTTTGAGCAGCGTGATCCGCCCACTGAAGACAAATTGATACAAGTCAACATGGGAACGGAAGAAAATCTGAAACCCATCTTCATAAGCAACACACTAACTCCATTAGAAAAGGAGGAACTTATATCTCTTATTAAAGAGTATATAGACGTGTTCGCATGGAATTATGAAGACATGCCTGGGCTTGACCGTCAAATTGCCACACACCGGTTAAATATAAAAGAAGATGCCAAACCTGTTAAACAACAACAGAGGCATTTTCGACCGGAGTTGATGGAGGCAATAGTTGCTGAGGTCAATAAGCTTATAAAATCTGGATTCATCCGTGAAGAACAGCATCCTGATTGGGTTGCCAACATAGTGACGGTTCGTAAAAAGAACGGCAAAATCCAGATATGCATCGACTTTCGAGATCTCAACGCTGCATGTCCTAAGGATGAGTTTCCACTTCCCATCACCGACGTGATGATAGACAATACTTGTGGTTATGAGAGGATGTCCTTTATGGATGGCTTCTCAGGATATAACCAAATTAAGATGCACCCGGATGATGAAAAATATACAGCTTTCAGAACACCGCTGGGGGTATACTGCTACACGGTGATGCCATTTGGGCTGAAGAATGCTGGTGCCACTTATCAACGTGCGATGAGCACTATATTTAAGGAACACCTACGCAAAACGGTTGAATGCTACGTGGATGACTTGGCGGTCAAAAGTAAAAATAAAGAGGACCACCTTCAGGACTTAAGAATGGTCTTCGATCTCATGAGGAAATATCATTTGAAGAAGAATCCCACTAAGTCATTTTTTGGGGTGTCGAGCGGGAAATTCCTTGGGTTCATAATAACTTCAAAAGGAATTTTCCTCGACCCTGAAAAGGTAAAAGCAATTAGTGAGATGCCGCCTCCCCGCAATCTTAAAGAATTGAAGGGGTTACAAGGGAAACTTGCCTATATTCGGCGCTTCATTTCCAACCTATCAGGGCGATACCAGCCGTTCTCTCGACTTATGAAGAAAGGGGTTTCTTCTGTATGGGATGAGGCATCTCAACGGGCCTTTGATGACCTTAAAGAATACCTCACCAAACCTCCCGTTCTTATGGCGCCAGTCCATGAACAATCCTTCCTTATATATGTAAGGGCCATGGATAATGCCTTAGGAGTATTACTTGCTCAATATAATGAGCGCAGCCATGAGCATGCCCTCTATTATCTAAGCAGGATAATGATTGGGGCCGAGCAGCGGTACACCCCGATTGAAAAGGAATGTTTAGCCCTAGTGTTCGCTATTCAGAAAATACGACACTATCTTTCTGGGCAAACAATTCATGTCATATCACGGGTTAATCCCCTAAAAATTCTGATGACAAAACCGGGATTCTTAAATGGTCGGTTGGCGAAATGGGCATTATTGCTATCACCATATGATATACATTTCGTCCCTCAAAAAACCACAAAGGGACAGGCGATCGCCAATTTTCTTGCAGACCATCCAATCGGGTCTAATTCCAAACAGACGTCAGAAGTCAACACAGTTAGCGAGGAACAAGCATGGCAAATGTTCTTTGATGGTGCTGCTAGACGATCTGCTGCTGGAGTGGGGTTTGTGCTAATCTCCCCATATAAACATATATTGCCTAACGGTTACTCATTGACAGAACCGTGCACGAATAATGTGGCGGAATATAACGCACTCATTATCGGCCTGAAGATGGCTCTACAACTGGGGGTGAACTATCTAGAGGCATATGGAGACTCTAAACTCATCGTCAATCAGATGACGGGCGAGTATGAAGTCAGACATGAAGCCCTCATCCCCTATCACCAGCTAGCCATTGAACTGGCAGGCTACTTTGAGCAATTTTACATCTCTCATATACCTCGGAATGAGAATGTATATGCGGATGCCCTTGCCGCATTAGCTGCAACATTGGCGATCCCGCTAGGTGAAGCTAAAAGCATCACTATTGGAAGCAGAGAGCTCCTCCATCCAGATACTGCTCTTCAAAATAAAGAAGTATGCCAAGCAGGCCTAACTTTGGAACCCCGTGATTGGCGATTTCTGTTTGTGGATTATGCTTTACATGGGATATTACCAGAAGATCCTAAGAAAGCTACCTCGATAAAGAGGAAGGCTCAAAGATTTTATTATGACCATAAGCTTCAGACTTTGTATAGAAAGTCGAGAGATGGTCTACTGCTACGCTGCATATCAAAAGCAGAAGCAGATGAAGTACTGAGGGAAACACATGATGGAGTATGTGGAGCTCATCAGCCCGGTCCAAAACTTGGAGACCGTATAAGAAGGCTAGGATACTACTGGCCGAGTATGATTACGGAAGCAATGGCATACGCTAAACGGTGCCATGCATGCCAAATACATGCCAATTTTATTCATCAACCCCAGGAATACTTGCACAATATCGTTGCAAGTTGGCCATTTGAAGCATGGGGGATGGATATTGTAGGGCCTATAACTCTCCCGTCATCCAAAGGACATCGGTTTATTCTTACAATAACCGATTATTTTTCAAAATGGGCCGAAACCGTGTCCATGAAAGAGGTGAAAATGACAGATGTGATCAAGTTCGTCAAGCATCATGTCATTTACCGTTTCAGCGTCCCCCGACGGATTATTCTTGATAATGGTCCGCAATTCATCAGTCAGGGATTCTCCAGATTCTGCAATAAGTTAAGAATCAAAGATATTGTTTCAACGCCATATAACCCCACAGCTAATGGGTTGGCCGAAGCCTTCAACAAGATAATTATCAAACTCCTCCGGAAGTTCGTCTCTTCTAATAAACGAGATTAGGATGAAAAACTAGGAGAATGCCTGTGGGCTTATCGCACTACTGTTCACACCCCTACAAAAACTACTCCATTCTCTTTGATCTATGGAAGCGAGGCCGTCTTACTTCTCGAAGTCCAGATTCCTTCATTAAGAGTGGCTTTAGCCACAAAGATGACGACAAAAGAACACCATCACCAAAGATTGAAAGAATTAGAGGCGCTGAATGAAAAGCGTCTCAGGACTCAACAACAAATTGAATTGTATCAAGCCCGAATTTTCCAAACGTTCAATAAAAACGTTAAGCCAAGAACCTTTAAACAAGGAGACTTGGTTCTGGCTGTTAAAAGGCTAATGGTGCTAACTCACAAGACTAAGGGTAAGTTTGAACCCAAGTGGGAAGGACTGTTTGTTGTGGAGACAGTATACTCCAGTGGAGCCTATCGCTTAATGAATCAAAATGGCGACATGATGATGATGTCGATCAATGGCAAATTTCTGAAGAAATACTATTCTTAATATCCCTGGAAGTACGAGCCAGTCTTTTCTTAGGTATGCGCAGTTTGGTGCCTCTGACCTAAACCTGGTGTACTTAGTTCTCAAGTTTGAACAGCCTGCATGCGCAGTTTGGCGCCTCTGACCTAAAACCTGGTATGCTTAGTTCTCAAGTTTGAACAGCCTCCAGTCTTTTCTTAGGCATGCGCAGTTTGGCGCCTCTGACCTAAACCTGGTGTGCTTAGTTCTCGAGTTTGAACAACCTCCAGTCTTTTCTTAGGCATGCGCAGTTTGGCGCCTCTGACCTAAAACCAGGTGTGTTTGGTTCTCAAGTTTGGACCACCTCCAGTTTTTTCTTAGACATGCGCAGTTTGGCACCTCTGACCTAAATCTGGTGTGCTTAGTTCTCAAGTTTGAACAGCCTCCAATCTTTTCTTAGGCATGCGCAGTTTGGCGCCTCTGACCTAAACCGGTGTGCTTAGTTCTCAAGTTTGAACAGCCTCCAGTCTTTTCTTAGGCATGCGCAGTTTGACGCCTCTGACCTAAACCTGGTGTGCTTAGTTCTCAAGTTTGAGCAGCCTCCAGTCTTTTCTTAGGCATGCGCAGTTTGGCGCATCTGACCTAAACCGGTGTGTTTAGTTCTCAAGTTTGAACAGCCTCCAGTCTTTTCTTAGGCATGCGCAGTTTGGCGCCTCTGACCTAAACCTGGTGTGTTTGGTGTGCCCAGTTCAAGTTACGCGAGAGAGTCTTGAACCGTCTCCTGTTTGGTTCTCAAGTTTGAACCACCTCCAGTTATTTCTTAGGCATGTGCAGTTTGGCGCCTATGACCTAAACCTGGTGTGTTAGGTTCTCAAGTTAGGACCACCTCCAGTCTTTTATTAGGCATGCGCAGTTTGGCGCCTCTGACCTAAACCTGGTGTGTTTGGTTCTCAAATTTGAACCACCTCCAGTCTTTTCTTAGGCATGCACAGTTTGGCGCCTCTGACCTAAACCTGGTGTGTTTGGTTCTCAAGTATGGACCACCTCCAGTCTTTTCTTAGGCATGCGCAGTTTCGCACCTCTGACCTAAACCTGGTGTGTCTGGTTCTCAAGTTTGAACCACCTCCAGTCTTTTCTTAGGCATGCGCAGTTTGGCGACTCTGACCTAAACCTGGTGTGTTTGGTTCTCAAGTTTGAACCACCTCCAGTCTTTTCTTAGGCATGCGCAGTTTGGTGCCTCTAACCTAAACCTGGTGTGCTTAGTTCTCAAATTTGAACAGCCTCCAGTCTTTTCTTAGGCATGCGCAGTTTGGCGCCTCTGACCTAAACCTGGTGTGTCTGGTTCTCAAGTTTGAATCACCTCCAGTCTTTTATTAGGCATGCGCAGTTTGGCGCTTCTGACCTAAGCCTGGTGTGCTTAGTTCTCAAGTTTGAACAGCCTCAAGTCTTTTCTTAGGCATGCGCAGTTTGGCACCTCTGACCTAAACTGGTGTGCTTAGTTCTCAAGTTTGAACAGCCTCCAGTCTTTTCTTAGACATGCGCAGTTTGGCGCCTCTGACCTAAACCGGTGTGCTTAGTTCTCAAGTTTGAACAGCCTCCAGTTTTTTTAAGGCATGCGCAGTTTGGCGCCTCTGACCTAAACCTGGTGTGTTTGGTGTGCCCAGTTCAAGTTACGCGAGAGAGCCTTGAACCGCCTCCTGTTTGGTTCTCAAGTTTGAACCATCTTTAGTCTTTTCTTAGGCATGCGCAGTTTGGCACCTATGACCTAAACCTGGTGTGTTTGGTTCTCAAGTTTGGACCACCGCCAGTCGTTTATTATGCATGCGCAGTTTGGCGCCTCTGACCTAAACCTGGTGTGTTTGGTTCTCAAGTTTGAGCCACCTCCAGTCTTTTCTTAGGCATGCGCAGTTTGGCGCCTCTGACCTAAATCTGGTGTGTTTGGTTCTCAAGTTTGGACCACCTCCAGTCTTTTCTTAGGTATGCGCAGTTTCTCACCTCTGACCTAAACCTGGTGTGTCTGGTTCTCAAGTTTGAACCACCTCCAGTCTTTTCTTAGGCATGCGCAGTTTGGCGACTCTGACCTAAACCTGGTGTGTTTGGTTCTCAAGTTTGAACCACCTCCAGTCTTTTCTTAGGCATGCGCAGTTTGGTGCCTCTGACCTAAACCTGGTGTGCTTAGTTCTCAAGTTTGAACAGCCTCCAGTCTTTTCTTAGGCATGCGCAGTTTGGCGCCTCTGACCTAAATATGGTGTGTCTGGTTCTCAAGTTTGAACCACCCCTCTGGCCTAAACCTGGTGTGCTTAGTTCTCAAGTTTGAACAGCCTCCAGTCTTTTCTTAGGCATGCGCAGTTTGGCGCCTCTGACCTAAACCTGGTGTGCTTAGTTCTCAAGTTTGAACAGCCTTCAGTCTTTTCTTAGACATGTGCAGTTTAGCGCCTCTGACCTAAACCTGGTGTGTTTGGTGTGCTCAGTTTAAGTTATGTGAGAGAGCCTTGAACTGCCTCCTGTTTGGTTCTCAAGTTTGAACCACCTCCTGTCTTTTCTTAGGTATGCACAATTGAGCGCCACTGACCTAAATTTGGTATGCTCAGTTCAAGTTACGCGAGAGAGTCTTGAACACCCTCGAATCTTTCTTTTAGGCATGCGCAATTGAGCGCCTCTGACCTAAAAGTTATGAATTACCCAGCGCCGACTAGGCAATGGGGAGAGAACCAGTTTTTCGCCAACCCTATCATACTGGGGGTAAAAGTATGAATTACCTAACGCCGATAAAGCAAAGGGAAGAGGAAAAGTTTGGCATTTAAGTCCAAACGAAATTCTCGACAACTCACCATGTTGAGGGGAATAACATGGCTAGCCCAACTCAAACGGTAATTGGTAAAGACTAATCAAATCCGTTGATAGTTGGGGGTTTGCTAAAAATCCCATAAATCATATCATGTAAAACTCTTACCTCTGACAGTATGGTTCGAAAAATTGTGCACAAACGATACCGAGAAATAAATCATTTTGACGACAAGTTATTTGTTGGGCAAGCAAATCTGTTTTGAAGCCGACAAATAAAAGAGTCAAAAGAATCATCTTTATTAAAAGGGTGAAGATACAAAAAGAACTCAAAGAACCGTCAAAGATTCTCTCTCTCCTATTACGGAGTTCTTATTACAAGAAAAATAAAAGAATAAAGAGAGGAAACTACGGGTCTCCCAGGAGTTTCAATTTGTTTATCGTCTCGTCAAAATTTCGACGATGAGATGCCTCCACGGTGTGTTGAGCCTGTCAATATAACTCATCATCATTTATTGCAAGTTGCTGCTGACGAGACTCTTCAATGGCACGATTTCTAGCTGTCTCCTCCTGCTCAACCTATTCCCGTTGGAGAAGCAACACTTCCCGCTTCTTGATAGATTCCCCTAATCGAAGCTCATTGTCTATCAAGATAGCCCGAGCTTTGGCAATCATCTCCTGGGCTCTAGAGATGGCAGCCTGACTCTCCCCAATCTCAGAGTCCACCCTCCTCAGATCTCCCAGAATGGATTCCCGGCTAGCTTGGAGTTCTGTCAGCTCCTGAGACCATCTTTCTCTTGCTGTCTTAAAGCATTTCTACGCGATATTGATTCTGCTCGAAGCCGCGCCAGTTCTATCTCAGTGATCGCCTCCACATCCGCCTGACGGAGCATGTGTAGAGTGTTCACCTGCTCTTCTAAGACTGCAAGGCAGGCTTGGTAAGGAGCTGCTCGGTCTTGTCCCCCAACTCCTTCAATATTATCCAGATAACGGGATAACATTGGGCGTGCGAAACTGAAGAAATCTTGGCCAGCAAGAATCATCTCAATGCATCTTCTCAGCAAACGCATAAAATCGTTAACACTGAAGTTGAAGAGCTCTTCAAGAGGATCCGCAGTGTCAGCTGGTAAAGCAGGTAATGCCAAAGAAGATGTTGCGGGCAGGGGAGCAGTGGCTACTGGAGTTGAAGAGGAAGAAGCCGGTCCTTGTATCAGATTCATGATGTGGGGAACCAGTAAAGAAAATGCAGATCTGGAAGAACTAGGAACCCTACGGGAAGCGTCGCTGGTACCGGTCACTTGGGTAATCCCGCCAACAGGGATAGAAGATGGGATGTCTTCACCTGAAGTTCCTCCTGTGGGAGAAGCGTCTTCGAATGAAAACTTCAAGTTTTCCTCGTCCCCCGTTGGAAGACCTGGATCTGGAAGAGTCACAGGGGTCTCAACAGCCATTATGGTGGAGCGCGTTAGTATTGCTGGCTGCAGAACAGAAGGCGCACCGACAACCATTGGGAAAGTCTCTCCGGAGCAAGCTGGTGGTGTTGGAGATTGATACTTGCTGCGGCCGTAATAATAACTTCTGTTCTTTCATCACTCCCAAGTTCATCAATGGGAGGAATTGATGAGGAAAGTGGACATGAGGTCAGCGTGAAATAATCAGCGTCAAACTCGCCGGCAGAGCTACCTAAACCACCCACTGAGCCAGTAACGCCCGAATAGTCTACCCTGTCATCAGACTCCACCTGGGTGGTTAAGTGCATTGGCGAGAGGAGCTGACCGCCTGCATCAGGAAATAGGTAAATGGTGTTATAGAGAAAAGTAACAGATAAAAGACAAAATATCAAGAGCCATACTTGGAGATACAAGTCCAGTTGTCGAACTTGAAGGGAGAGCCGCCGTTGTTTCCAACAGCGTACCCGTCTCGCTGCCCAATGGTTGCGCCACAGGTTACGCAACAGGCTCTACGGTCGGAGGACCTGGAACCTCGGGGACACTTGGAGCTCCAGCAGGTTCACTCTCCCCTGCCGGCGCTGGAGGTAGAGCTGAAGCTAGCAGGTCTGAAGCAAACTTAATAGCCACTTCTTAGGGGGCTATTAAAGTTTCCGGAGCCAACTTCTGCTTCTTGGCAGGTCTTTTCTTTGGGGCACCGCGGCGTTTGAGAGTCGGGCTCCAGGGTTGAGTAACGACAGGTTGGGGAGCACCTCCAATATCAGGGTTGTCATCATCATTATTGTCATCATCATCGCCAGACTCGCTGACGTCCGAAGGTTCAGCCGCGGCTCCAAGGAATTCCTCCATTCCTTTTATCCTTACTCTCGAAGCACCCTGGCGGCTAATGTAGAAAGCTTCAATCTCCTTGCAACAACTCCGGTTTAGGGAGAAATGAGGCACACCAGCGTTCGCAATACTGAACCATGTGCAGAAGCTGAGAGTCATGGCCAGTTCTGGCGACTTCTGGGATAAGGTAAATTCAGCTTCGGTTCCGCCCGCCGCAAAATGGAACCAGCCACGGGCACCTTCGTACAAGTTCCCCTCGTAAGCAAGATTCTTGTTCGGATTACCCACGAAGAGTTGAGAGTATCCGAACTGGCGAGTAAAGCGAATTGGGATGTACGGCTCAATCAGACACTTGACATCTTGACGATATACCAAGTGTCCGGGACGGATATTGAGGAGCCACCAGAACGCTCCCGCGGATAAGGCAGTAAAGTTATTCGCCCCGCAGTATCCGTTAGCTTCAACTCATAGCCTCCGCCAGGGAAGTCGGGGAAGCACCTGAAGATTTCATAATTCTGGTGACTTCGAAGAGTCTTCCGGATTTGAGACATGTAATGGTGCTTCCATGAAGAGCGTTCATACAGCTCCACATAGAAGTACTTCTCACCCGAACGGCATTCAGCCGCACTCATCAAGGAGGGGCAGTGTAAAACGAGCCATGCCATCAGATAGGTATAAGGAAGCTCCACCCTAGGGTTTGGAGTCTTCGGCTGGGCAGTCTCTTTCGATTTGCCCTTTCCTTTCCCCTTGACCTTGTCAGCAGGAAGGAAATCATCACAAAGTATCCGCAATCCATGTTGTAGATTGCACACCATAGCCGGAAGGAGTCCGAGGGATCAGCCGTACGCAGGAAGGACTGCTGGGTATACCACAGTCATCGCAATTGCCTCTTTTGGCGGTGATGGCACGACACATCGCTTCAACCATAGCATCAGAAACCCGGCGATGAGACCTCTGTTCGAGACCGGAAACTGGGCTTGATAGTGGTAGCTCTTGAATGAAGTGCCATGACCGTATCCATTTTTATTGGATTCAGTGGTATAATATAATAGGTGGCAGCCCTTAGCAATGCGGTGATCAATCTCCGAGCCATAGACGGGAGGATGGCCATGGATAGTTGTTGAACTATCCTTAGAATTCAAGTTGGCAAAAAGGTATTCGACCCATTTCTTGTGGCCGATACCATGATTTTGCGCACCTACTAGATCGGCGCAGATGCGATAGTGGCACATCATTTCCCAATATGTCGCATAGATGCGCTCATCCCTCACCATCAGCATATTCAATTCTTCGGTGGTGGGGATATACTCCTCATAAGGGACTTCGCCCATTGAGAGCCCAGAACTTCGAACATCTCGTGGAGAGCGAACCCTAGCTCTCTCACTGGCATAAAGAATGTGCAAGTCTCGGGGTTGTACATCTCCAAGAGGCAGAAGAAATGATAAGCATTCTAGGGGAACCCGAACTGGACATTCCTGATGGCTTTATATAAGCCGATCTCCTTCAGGATAGGTTCATGTGAATCCAGCATGCATTGAACGAGGCGGGCCCACCACATGTTACCAGAAGAATGAACCCAGCCAGGCATCCTGAAGTCGCTAGCCGGGTATTGGCCATCTTTCGCCATGAAGTCGCTCAGAAAGGTCCGCGCACGAATCGAGACTTCCCCTATTGGATACTCCTTGCCAAATCTCCCTAGGAGCAAACCAGTAATACATCTGGGGGGCCATCTTGATAAGGCCCTTGTGCACCAAATTTACCTGTTGAGACACCATCCTGTTCTTGAACCAGACCCCATTTCAACTCACGAGGCATTGCTAGCCTCTGAAGGTAAACCAGGGGATAGCTGCAGTCCATTCTAGGCAGAAACATCAACATTTCGCCTGAGTTATATAGCCAAACGCACTCCTCTTCAGAGAGGATCTGATCCGACAGCTCCATCTGATCCCCAAAGAGGAATGCGGGTTTCTCCATCGCTTCTCTGTCCACGGTTTCAAAGGCCGCATCAGTTATGATCTCCCTCGCGGTAGTGGGGTGATACTTCATCAGCTTCTCCCTGCGCCCGTTCAAGTCTGGTTTGTATGAAGCCAAGATAGTGGTAAAGCGAAATTGGCCGGAAGGATCAGAACTCCCAGCAAAGCCGAAGTAGTTCTTATGGGGAAGAGCTTCCATTGAATAACCTACTGCAAAAAGAAGCACCAGAGTTACAGAAGTCTCTATAAGACAGAAAATTTCTCTAAGTATGGACGCGCGAAGCTAAAAATAGCGCCGCGCGAAGCTAAAGATTAGACCGCGCAGAAGTCAAAATAGCCTCATGTTTTAGCTCGACTGCTACTTAAAAGAGCCTCGCATTTCAGCGCGACTGCTACTTAAAAGAGCCTCGCGTTTCAGCGCGACTGCTACTTAAAAGAGCCTCGCGTTTCAGCGCGACAGCTACTTAAAAGAGCCTCGTGTTTCAGCGCGACTGCTACTTAAAAAGAGCCTCGCGTTTCAGCGCGACTGCTACTTAAAAGAGCCTCGCGTTTCAGCGCGACTGCTACTTAAAAGAGCCTCACGTTTCAACGCGACTGCTACTCAAAATAGCCCCGCGTTTTAAAACGCGAGGATGTCGCGATAACTTCGCGTGAGAAGAAAGCCAGAGACTTTTCTTCTTCTCCAAGCCTTACGGCCAGAGTACGGCGATCTCGCCGATGAAAGGGATGATTGATCAGTTAAAATCAAACCAAACCACTCTAAAAATATTTTAAAGAGTCTTGATAGAGAGATTCTTACCCCCAATAGGCAAAACATAGGCTGGCGCGTCGCTGCCATGGCCGCTGCCACCACTGCTTGCGCCAATCGCCAACGATGGAGCTGCACGAGAAGTAGCACGGGTCTTGGGCGCCATTTCTCAAAAATCGAGGAGAATCGACGGGAAATTGGGAAGAAATCGATCGGAGAATGCTCGGGTCGCTTGAGCTCTGATCGTCTAAATCTCTAGGGTTTCTGAAAAATTCTCAAGTGAAGTGAGAAGAAAAAGAATAGAGATTTCATTTAAATGAGGAAAACTGCCTCTTGCAATTCGACGCGGATTTCGGAGAAAATGATTGGTCAGTTACTCTCCAAAACGCGAAGCTATTAGCCTCGCGTGATAAAATAAATAAAAAAAAAGAAAAAAGAGAGGGAAGATATTAACTCTGCGCTACTCTGCACAACTCCGCGAAAACGCGAAGATAATTTGGTATCTTAGCTTCGCGTTCCTATGAAGAACTTGGATTTTTGGCTAAGTTAAGAAGATTCTTAGTCGATCATTCCAGGTATTAATGATCTAAGTTACGCAAATGAGCCTTAGATTATTTTACCAAAATTATTAACCATCTATTTGTTGAGCAAGTAAGACTCTTGAAGCCGACAGATAGAGAGGAAAATAATTTATCTTTATTCATGAAGCAAGAAATTACAAAGAAGGAGTTATAGCTCTCCTGAAAGCTTCTACATATTCATCGACTCATCAATAACCTAACGGTGAGATTCCCCCGTAGGGTGTTGAAGTTCAATTCCATGGTTCACATACAAGAGATCTCCTCTGCAAATGTAAACTAGGATTTGTCATCTGAAATGAAGCACAAGTTGAATTTGAAGTGCTGCAAGCCCTTACATGATCATCTCCATCGCTTTGGAAAGCAACAGAGATTGTCATCTAACAGAAATGATCCTCAAGAAAACTTAATGGGCTGCCGCAGAGTTCTTGTAACTCCTTCAAAAGGAGCCAGAGCTTGAAACCTGCAACTATGTTGTAAAGCATATGCTTCTGGCTTCCTTAGAGTTACTTTCGTTAATGAAGATCGGTGCATAACCTGCTTTTGAAGATATATCAGGGAGAAGCTACATCCCAAGTCATCAGATTGAACCTGGTTCATTGCAAAAGAAGAATCAGGAGTTCCACAAAAATTTGGAAAATCTTCTAAGTATAAAAACGCGGAGCGAAGCTAACTTCGCATGCAGATGAAATAGCCTCGCGCTTCAAAGCGACTGCTAGTCAAAATAGCCTCTCGCTTCAAAGCGACTGCTAATCAAAATAGCCCCGCGTTTTAAGCGCGAGGATGACGCGATAACTTCGCGTAGAGAAAGATCAGAATTCCTCTCTGACTTCTCCTTCTCCTTCAAGCCTTACGGCCGGAGAACGGCGATCTCGCCGGTAAAGTAAACAATTGGCCGGATTAAACCAAGCCAAAACATCTCAGAATGGTTCTTAGAGGACCAAGAGTTAAGATTTTTACCTTCGGAAGATGCTGCATAGACTGGTTCGTCATCGCATCTAATTCCACGGCCGCTTCCATTAACGCCGGCCAACGTGCGTCTAGCCAAACTCCTCTGGAGTGACATCCTAATGATGAAAATCTATGAAAAATTGAACGAAGATCAGTTGAAGATCATTCGTCAACATGAGTCACTTGAGCTCTCGAAAATTCTTCGGGAGAAATGAAGAAGAAGATGAGCCAAGAAGCTCTATTTAAATAGGATTTCCGTCGCTTGGTATTCGGCGCAGAAATTCAGAGTAATTAATGAAATAATTACTCATTTCACTGAAAATGAAGTGAAGCTGATTAGCTCCGCGTAGGCGAGCATAACGCGAAGGAGACTTGGTATTCTAACTCCGCGTTTTCAGTTTGAAGATCCAAAGTATTTCAAAATTTGCTAAGTTCAAAACCATTTTGAAAACTTTGGAGGGAGTTCTGTTGGCAGTGAAAATTTCTAAGTAAATAGAGTTTTCCATAACAGAACGCGGAGCTAATCCATAGCTCCGCGTCTGGCTATTTTTAGCCTCGCGTTGAGTAAAACGCGGAGATGTTCGATAGCTCCGCGTTAGCTCCGCGCACTGGTTATTTAGCGCCGCGTTTTGATGCAATTAAACCTCCGCGTGAGCAGATAACCAGAATCTCAAACTGATTGAGATTATGATTTGAGTTTATCCAAATACCAAATCAAATCCAATCAGAATTCTAAATCAAGAGATTTAAATCAATATTAAATATTTGATTGGAATCCTTGATGAGAGTAAATTCTATTCAGATAGAAACTCTCTCAAATCTTCCTGAGGCTATAAATACCTGCTTGGTGAAATCCTAGGGGATCTTTTGGAAGTTTTGGTAAAGTTTGAGTTACGCGTGAGAGCCTTGAACGAATCAAAACCAGAGATCAGAGGTCTTCTTCTTCCTTCTTTCGATCCTTTGGCAATTCAAGTATGCGAGAGAGCGTTGAAGCCTTTCTGTGATCATCTTCCTCTTAGAAAATTCAAATTACGCATAGAGCCTTGGATTCGTGAAGAGCAAAGACCAAGAAGATCGTCTACAGTCGGCCGATATCTTCAAAAGAGAAGATTTCAACGTACCGATCGTTCAAAGGTTACTATAGATCCCATCGCTACTGATCCCACACACATATTGTAAAAGAGAGAGATTGAAATATAAAACCCTCTCGTCTCTTTATATTTATATATCTTGTTCGCTTCTATTGTAATTTAAGTTAATTCGATGGAAGGAAGCAAAGAAACTTTTGCGGCGAACAACAATATCTTTTTTTTTTACGATAAACGGCGGGATGTTTCCCTCTGCGTTCCATTAAAGAGAAAATAACAGAACAGAAGTAGTCAAGATCCACTAGAGAAGTGACCCAATAATAAGCTTACAAAACAAAGAAAGCAAATAAACAAAATAAAATAAAAATACAATGATCTAGCAAAATAGCCATTTCGTGATAAGTCCATCCGTCCTCGCGTCTCTGATACAGGTCCCTACGCCTCATCTGACGACATGACCTCCATATCATCTCCCGAAGAGCCACTAGATAGGTGAAGTCTCTCCTCATCCGATTGTGCACCTGTCCAAAAAGTGAAATCGTGAACAGTGAGTTGCACACAATATTCAATGGCATGAAAATTGTCATTAAATAATCTATCATTTCGTTCTCTCCACATGTTCCAACATGCCGCAATAATACTTCTAAGTCTATGACTACCGGTTCCCCCTATCAAGGTTCCTCCAAATAGATTCATCTAGGACAGTTCCGATGTTCAATCTTAATGCCCTGACGCATGCCTCCCATGTACTTTTAGAAAATGAACAATTCCTTATAATGTGCTCGCTTGATTCCACGTCCCTCTTGCATAGAGAACATATATTGGGGCCAAGCCAGCGTCTTTTTTGGAGCTTTGGCTAGATCAGGATAGCATCTTTTCTCAATAACCAAAGAAACAATCTGATCTTCTGAGGGCATTTGACTCTCCAGACCCATGCCGTAGTTGCAGAAATGGTTCCACCATTTATGAAATACCGATATGTGGAGTTCACTATGAAGTTACCATTCTTCTCTCATCTTCAAACTGGTCTATCTTCTTCTAATGGCAATTGTGTTAAATTGATCAGGGATTGTTTAAGTAATCTTAGTCTGACAAAATCCTGACCAGATAATGCCGTTGAGTTCCACCTCCATCTTGATCGACCCGAATAGTCACAAACCCTGATATTTTTATTATTAGTTTTTAGAAAGGCATCTAGGTATAATGTCTTAAGAGGGAGTTGCGAATACCATCTGTCGTGCCAGAAGGCTATCTTATTGCCCTTTCCTAGTTCATATTCCAAACTATGGCAAACTAAATGTCGAACTACTAACATTCCCTTCCAAAAGGCCGAGTTATTATGCTTGTTTTTTATTTCCCCGTACAATGTACCTCCCTTTAGAGCATACTTGTTAAGTAATAACATCTGTAATGAACCCTGGTTCTGTGTGATTAGGTGCCACCACCATTTAGTCATGAGTGACAAGTTAAAAGTCCTGAGATCCACGACCCCTAACCCTCCCGCCTCTTTTGGCCTACACACCTGACCCCACGGGACTAGGTGGTATTTATTAGATGATGTCACAACTCTATTCCAAAGAAATCTTTTCCTGATCCGGTCAATTTTTGCTCGCACCATTTTGGCATTATGGAAAAGGACATTAAGTATAGCGGGAGTGAGGAAATAATCGCGTTGAGCATTACAACCTTCCCACCCAATGACAAGTATTTTCCTTTCCAGCCTTCCAACTTCTTCTCAAAACAGTCCAAAAGGGGTGCCAATCCCTTGTCGTTGGTTTTTCCTGATGTCACCGGTATTCCTAAGTATGTGATCGGGAAATGCTCCTCTTTACAACGAAATACCTCCCGGGTTAGTTGCGTGGATAAGTTTCTTGCACCCAAGTAGATCAGAGAGCTCTTATTAAAGTTTATTTTTAGACCCGACCAAGCTTCATAACAGCAAAGAGCCCATTTTATGATTATAGCCGCTCGTAAGTTACCATTTCCAAAGATCAACTTGTCATCTGCATATTGCAAGTTAACAAAGGACATGTTGGGGGCCCCTAAGAGGCCTGAAATCTCTTCCTTCTTCAATTTCTGAAGCATAGAGTTTAACCCATCTGCTATTAGGACAAATAGTAGCGGGGAGAGGGGATCCCCCTGTCTTAGACCCCGTTTCAGAAGTATTTCCTTTCCCACTGTGTCGTTTACCCTTATCTGTGTTTTTCTGGAATATAACCAAGCCTCCATCCATAATCTCCATTTCTCTTCAAATCCCCTATGTTTGATAGTCTCCATCAAGCACTTCTAGTCCACCATGTCGTATGCTTTTTCAAAGTCAAGTTTCAACATAAAACCATTTACTCCGGAATGTTTACACTGGTGGATGACTTCGTATGTCGTAGCCACCCCTTCTAAAATATTTCTACCAGCGATAAATCCCATTTGATAGTCCTTTATCAATAACTGGAGTTTTTGTGCTAATCTATTAGCCGGTACTTTCGACACAATCTTAATAGAACTATTCAACAATGCAATCGATCTGAAATCACCAATTTGTCCCGGAGAACCTTTCTTTGGTATTAAGGTAATGACCGAGCAATTGATCCGATCCAATCTACTTGTCCCCCGGAATACCTCTTCCATTAATCGAATTAAGTCCCTCTTGATGTCTTCCCAAAATATTTTAAAGAAGAATATCGGAAATCCATCAGGACCTGGCGCCTTATCCTGGCCTAGCTGCCAAACCACTCTTTTAATCTCCTCCTCCCGAAACTCTTCTTCGAGATCTGAGAGATCCACTTTCTTTTCCCATGCTTTCTCTTTCATCTGAACACGAAATGTGGTTGCCCTGCCCAACAGTTGCTTAAAATGATGATACACATGTTCATATAGTGCATCCCCACTAACCTGTCTATTCTCCACCATTAACTGATGTATTTTGTTCATTCTATGTCACATATTTGCCCATCTGTGAAAGAAACTTGTGTTTGCATCCCTCTCCTTCAGCCAAGTAGTACGGGCTCGCCGTCTCCATCTCAACTCCTCCCTCTTATATATTTCTTCAAGTTTTCTTTTGAGATGTAGGATTCTGCTGTTCTCATCTAATGACAAGTTGCGGCTCTCTTCCAATTTTTCTAAAAAGTTCATCTCCTTCAAAATGTCGTCCTTCTCGCTTCTCCCTTCTCTTCGAAAGCGCCTTTCTTATCTCCATAACACCTTCTGTAAGCGACTCAGTTTGATACAGATATTTGTTGCCGCATCTCTGGCTCCTGTATGTTGACCCCAACTTTCTCTAATCAGGATATGTACTTCCTTATATTCCAGCCACCATCTCTCGAAAGAGAAGCACTTTTGTGGTTTTTGTTCCGTCTCACCAGCAAGGAGCATGATCGGAGTGTGATCTGAAGTTGGTCGCGGAAGGGAGCAAATCTCTGCAAGTGAAAATGTTGCTTTCCAAGTGTCCGAGACTAAGACCCTATCTAGCTTAGCCATGACTGGGTTAAGCCTCATATTGGACCATATGAATAGTCGATCTGACAATGGTAAATCTATGAGGTCTAGATGGCTAATGAGGGTATTGAACTCCTGTCTATCCTTGTGAGAATGATCTGCCCATTTCCTTTCACTTGCAAATCTAGTGATATTGAAATCCCCTCCTAGAATTCACAGGTCATCATATTTGTTTCTGATTGTTGTAAGTTCCTTCCAGAATTCCGTACGTAAATTTCGCTCATTTGGTCCGTACACCGCAGTTACTATCTGGACCCATCATCCATTAGTCTCCTTACCCTACTGACAAAGAATATTCCCCTACCCAGGAGTTCAGAATCTGGTATTGTTTATTGACCCCAATTAGGATCCCTCCAGATGCCTCCCTTGCATTCAAAATGCAAAAATTGAAAAATTTCCTAGACGCAAGTGAGGCCAAAATCCGAGGATCCGGATCAGATAATTTGGTCTTCTCCATACACACAATATCAATCTTATTAGTGCGTATAACTTCCACAATCATTCGCCTTTTAACCGGGTTTCCCAACCCTCTAACATTCCAAAAAATACACTTCATCAAAACAAATAAATTGTCTTCTCCACGGAAGGCCCTATCCCGTATTCTATGGCACAATGGCCTCCTTCTGATCTTCTAAGGGTGTTGCCTCTAGGTTTTTTAACATCGTGAGGGTGTGTATTTGATATGTGCGCCCTACCCCCAACTCAATATCACAGGTATCAGCTAAAGCAATTAATACATCATCAGGCACACAATTAAGAATATTGAACTCAAGGTTAGTAGTACCTGGAGGGGGATCCGCAAGGACTGTCTTTCATTTAATAGCTGCCAATGCCACCTGTCCCAATTGATAGTGTTGTCCATTTCTCTTCTCTTCTAGTCTTTTGCTCCTTCTGGAAGGCGTTACCAGGGAATTAGAACTTTCACCCTGGCCTGTTACAGTGGCCAACCTATCTTCCTCTGCCAAATCTCCCATATCCCGCTTATTCCCACCATCCTGATGTTAGGGATTTGGTTCCGCTGCCTGAACTCTCGTCGGGGTGTCATGCGCTGTTAGCATTACTCTATTGTGTCGTCCTCTACTCTTGTTTCAATTGTGTCTGTCTCTATTCTCAAAGGTTGTATTTCCCTATTAAGCATCCTTGATATGTCCCGGATACGCTTAGGGAGTCTAGAGGGCTGCCTTTTCCTGATGCGCTTCTTTTGCTTCAAACTCTCTTTACACATAATATTTTCAATGAGTTTGGCCATAGTATCTCTTGCAAAATCTTTGTCAAACCTGTTTAAAGTTGCAAGCAAACCGGTGAATCCATGTTATTCTTAGATAACTCTTGATCAAAAATTAACTGCCTCCTGGAGGTCCTTTCAGCAATCGGGCTGACTATATCTTGTAAAACTACAGTTTCATCTTTATTGGTGTCCTCCTTCTCCAAACCTGTATCTGGATTTTGAATTCCCTCTGGGGCCCGTCTTGTCAAAAATTGTGAGATCCTTCATAATCCCAACATTCCTGTGGGCCTCACTTGGCTTCCCCACAGAAATAAAAGTCTCATTCAAATTTTCTTTCATTCTCTGTCTTCTTTCTAATTCCCTATGAAATTTGTTCCCAACATCACCCCTTCCTCCTAAAAATAAATGAGAAACTCTCTTCCCAATGAATTTTCCCTCAATTTTGTTCTTTTCCCCTACCTCCCCATGTGGGTGGGGCCCTTCATTAATGCTATTACCCTCCAAGAGAGGGCTGCAGGACTTCTTCCGGGTCATCTCCTTCCTCACTCCCGAATCGTCGTTTTCACCTCGAAGCCCCCCCCCCCCGATTTCTTCACCTGCCTGGCTTCCTTCCCCAAAATTTTCCTTTCTGCCGTCCCTATCCTCCCTCTTCCCCTTCTGCTTCAGATCCGACCGCCGAATCCTCTCCTCTCTCGCATCGACAGGTGAGGTTGTCGTCTTCGCCAAGAGGGTAAGTCGGCCGATCTCTTTTGTTTCAAGGAAAAGTCGCCCAATATCATCCCTCTTCAAAATCCCAAAATTTGAACCATTCTCGTCTAACACCAGTGAGTCCTCATACAACCGCACAATTTCCCCTTCTTGTGGATTGCTTTTCGTTCCCAATCGAAAATTAGGATTTTGACTTTCCTTTGGAGAAGAGGCTTGGGAAGCGGGCTCCTGCATGCCAGTCAGCGGAGGCAGTTGACCCTCAACCCAAGATCTTTCTTATTCAATGCTCTTCTTCTGTCCATCTCCGAAAATTGTTGTTGTGCCATACTCTAAATGTTTGCTGACCGGTGGCCTTGCTAAAGTGGTCCCCGTTGCCAACTTGCTATCGATTCTCTTCCATGTGAAACTCCTTCGTTTTTCGGCGGGGAGGTTAACTATCCCGGTCGACGGCCGATCGGAACCCTCGATCTCACCGATGACCGCGACGTCCTCAAGACCCACCGATGACGAATTGTTTGTGAAGAGTTTATGTGTAGTTTTCACCTTGATTGAGTAAAGATGGCCACCAAGTACCACGTTGAACTGAGGCGGGATCGCTGTTGGGTTATCGAATCCTACTCGAACTCTAGCGCAATCCAATCTTCGTTTTAGACTAGTATCCTCATCAACGTTGAGAAGATGGGCAAATTTGATTAATATCTTGCTGAGATCCACTATGTTCCAGTGATGAACAAGTAATCCTCTGATCTCAACCCATGCAACCATCGGGAATGAGTAAAACTGACCATCTTCTTCTCCATTCCATCTGCATACCCTAAAACCCGCCTTGTGGTCCTTGCATGGCACAGAGATCCTACTGGCCGAAAGTGAGAGACCGGCTTCCGTGGGAAAATAAGTCAAGAATTTGTTCCCCCCATCATGGAGTATCCAGTTGTAGCTTGCAAACTCCCTAGACATCGCTGCCAATCCTTCCCTCATGTCCTCCATCATAGGCTGTTCATGGCCGGGGTACAAGACCCCCAAGGCTCTAGAAAGCCGTTGTTGTTCTTCCCTGGCATGGTCCGAAACCGGGATGAAGGCTACAGGTTTAGTTTTTGATGTTGGCCCCAGCATGTCTTGTGCAGTGGTGATAGCTTCCTTTGTTGTCTTGTATGTTGTTGCATCATTTGCAAACTTTCCATGCCCCATAGTACATTCCGTCCTTCGGTTGCCAGGTAACACACCTGAGGCTTGGATTTTTGGCTGCTGATTTCTATGTGGAGCAATCGGACACTCTCCAATCTTGTGACCGAGACCCTTACAGAACCTGCAGCGGATGAACGGACACTTGTCTTTAAAGTGCTCTCTATTCCCGCAAATCCAGCACACCTCTGGACTTCCCGGGAGTGGTCTCCTTGCCGGAGAGAATTTTCTCTTCTTGTTGCCTTCTATAGGAGCTCCAGTTGACTTAGCCATTCTCTCTTTCTTGATGGTCGCCCGGGACTAGACAGTCCTCCAGAATTCTTCCTTAGAGAACTGACTCAATGTCTGCTAGCACTGCTAACACTTCCTCTCTTGTGTATGTGGCAGTCGACTTGTTCGGTATCATTTCAGCAATGTGTTCGTGGGCCTTGTCCTCCGGCTCTCCCTTGACGATTTCCGACCAATTCCTTCTCCTGTGTCTGGGATTCTTGTCCTCCTCACTACTGTGTTCTTCTTTATTTTTCCCTTTCCCCAACCAGTTCCACCCAAAATCCATCGCTGGAGTTGGTGAGTGGTTGTAGGTTGATTCACGGCCTCCTTCCTTGCCCCCGGCGATCGGCGACCAGTGATGATAGAATATTCTGAGGTTGCTGACTTCTTCTCCAATTGTTTGATGTTTTTTTTTTTTCGGAATTTTCACCAAAATCTCCTCTCTCCAATTGCTATACTGTTGCTGTTGCAATAGTAGAGTCACTATTTTTGTACTTTTATCGCCAGAGTCGACTTACCTGGGTCATCGGAGCTCTCACCGGAAATCTCCACCTTCCAGCTTTACGCCTTCAAACAGACCCTCATGACAATATCTTGCTTGTTCTAGAATGTTTAATTTTGTGAAACGTAGTTTCCGGTTTAGATGAATTAAATATAGAAGATAGTCATCAACTCTTCTCTTATTCATTGATATGTTTTTTGTAGGAATTCGTGATTTCATATTATGATCATGATTTATGTGAGTCAGAAATGAATCTTCATAGGTCATGACTTGTGTTTCTTCATATGCATCACGTACTAATTGCTGACGCAACTTAAAGATCTACGTGCTAAAATTTGATCGTACTCTTCCTGGAGTTCATATAAACATAGTCAGTTCAAAGCTAAAGAACTTAGCAACAATCCATGAGCTCCCTCGGCATTGCCATTATTCATTTTCTTTCAAGGTCGCAGGCCTGTTGGTTTGCTTGAAAGTTTAGCCTTCATAGAAACATGCTTTTCTTCTAACACCTCTATTGTTTTTTTCCCTTGTATATTTTTTCGTTTCTTCAGTTTTTCTTTTTTACTTGAGAGAGAACAACTCATCTAGGCTGAAGATGCACCAATCATTTAAGGTTAACCGAATAGTAAAGCTCTAAGTGAACTTGCTGAACAATTGTTTGCTTCCTACCTTATCCAAGATGCACACGTCGTCTCTAGCCTCAACTGCTTAGGTATTTAACTTATGAAACTTGATTTATAACACAACATCAGTACAAATCACATACTGGAAATTTAAACACTTGTCCTTTGTAAAGCACGTGCTGGCTATGCCAATAAAACTCATTGACCGTATAAATTCACAGTGAAGAATTTTTCAGCTTTAATTTATTGGGAGCATTGTAATTTACATTGGCTTCCTTTGAACCAGGTTAATTTTATTAATATGAACTAATGATCTGCAGCAAACTGTTTTGCTGCATATTTTCCAATAAAGTAAATGCTATTTAATAAATATTATATCTCGTACTGGTATACGAATTACTTTGCTTGCAGGCGGCTCTTGTGGCAGTGCCTTTCATCTTTTAGGCCATTTCCTGAAATTTTTGGCTGGTGAGGCTGAAGGCTACGTGGACGAAACTAATTGCCATGCTGGTGTGTGGATGCGTATGTATATCATTGTTGTTTGGCATTGTCTTGCTTTTCTAGTCATGGAACGTATTTTGTTCTATAGTATGGTGTCTTGTATATATGAAATTTAGTATGTTCTGTGAAACAAGTGTTTCTCAATTTAAGTCTCGTTTGAGATTCTCTGAATATATGCTGTTGAACAATTTGTATCTTTGTGCAATTAGAATCTAGACTAAATGATGTAATTTGAGTTATATGTAATATCATACATGTTTAATGACAAAAAAAAAAATAAATGGGGTTGAATATTTTCTCTCTCTTAGATAATTTCCAAACTATCTGTTAGTTATTCCATCAACCTTTACTCGCGCAATGTTAACTATCAAAAACTCTCTTTATATACTTTGGCAAATACTCATGCATGCATGTTTGCATATGCCCATGCATTTTCTGTTTTATTCTTGAATTATACTACAGTGTCTTCTGCCTGTTTCAGTACATTTGAAAGCAAAAAAACTTCAATTTACATATTAATCATTCAAATTATTTATATGTTGTAAAGTGAAAATGATCAGTTTAAGACTGAGGAGGAAGCTTCAACTAATCAGGCGTGGGATGTGGTAGATGTATATTGACTATGACCGTAGCGTGGATAAACTGGAGTATGCTAAGTTAGAATGTGGGCATTGCAAATCTGAAGTTAAGTGCAAAGAACTCTTTCCTTGATGAGGTGGACTGGGCAGCAAAGTTTTATCTCTATCATCATTTTGTCTAGGATGAGGTGTACACAATAGTGGCTTCTTCCGATCACCATGAATTGGATTATTCCTGTTATCAATTAGAGAAGGATTTGAGAGACTCACCTCATCTATTTTCTATCTCGAATGTAAATCAAGAATCAAGTTCTTCATCTCTTCCTTGTCTAGAGACCTATTAGCATTCATCTTCTTCATTAACATCTTCAATTCCCCCAATTCTTGTGTATGCTCAGTAATCATGCTCTTCAAGAAATCGACTTTGAATTTTTTCCTTGCTTCTTTTCTTCTAATATATCTTCTGTATCGAAATGCTCTGATATCTTTATCAAGATCGTCGGAAGTCTTGTCGGAAAAAATATTCTGCGTGTTCACCATGACTACAGCTCCTGCTGGTTATTGGGTGAAAGAGAAGAAGATTGAAGCAGTTGTGGAGAAGAAGCTGCTGGTTATTGGGTGAAAGAGAAGAAGATTGAAGCAGTTGTGGAGAAGAAGAAGAAGAAAGAGAGAGGAAAGAGAGAGACAGATAGACAGTGAGATTGAAAGAAGAATTTGAGGAAGAATTTGAAGAATATTATTCAGATGCTTTTTCTTACAATTTCTTTCTAAATTTATACAAGTATCACCTTTTCTAAGATTTTCATGAATGCCATTGAGAGTTAGAACTGTCCTAAGAATGCGGATTTAATATTAGGTTAACGGGTCAGCTCGGGTTTCGAACTAAAATCCATCCGCATCCGCAAGTAATTCTTTCTTCTTCCTTGCTCGTCCTGTTGCTCCTCCGCTGAACCCATCACACTGCTGAAACAGCCAAAGACCCAATCTCCTCACTTCTTGACAGTTGCGCTCGTAAGAGAAGAGTTAGCACAGTGATGGTGTTTGTGGGTCATGCTCATCGGAGAAGAGGATAGCGGACGAGCGGAGGATCTGGAAAAAAAATAACTTTTTGTGCCACCATCATCAGATTTGGAGTCAAAAGTCGGTTAGGGTTAGGATTTGGTATCTATCTTACATTATATATTTTATGTTTTTAATTAAAAAATTTCGGTCGAGATCGAGTTTGCAACCCCAATTCTGAACCAAACTTTAAATAAACCGTACCAAATGACATGGTTTATTCAGGTGCTGGCAATTTTGCTCAATCCAATATATATTATATATTTGAAGCACAACATCCTATGTAATAGCTCCGAGCTTTCGTACAGACTTCAACAAGTAAACCTTATTAATGGGCTTGTTAATTTTTATATGAGATTTTATTTGCAGCACTCATCAATATCTATTGCGAAATTACAGGGACCTAACTAAAATAATGCTTCTACATATACCCATGCAGTCTATGTAGGATGATGTGAGCTCCATGTTGTGGCTGAAGAGTTAGTACAGTATATGGAGCATGAGCATAAGATGGAGATAACTCAAAGGAGAAGTGCTGCAGAATGATAGCCAAAGCCATCTTTGCTTCTATCATTGCGAAATTCTGTCCTATACATATCCTCGGTCCCCATCCAAAAGGAAAGAAGGCATTTTGACCCCCTTTGCAAGCCTTCGACATTCCCTCTAAAAACCTTTCCGGGTTGAATTCTTGTGCATCATCACCCCATATTTCTGGATCATGATGGATGAGTATAATAGGCAGCATCACGTCGACACCAGCAGGAAAACAGAGGTCGCCTACTCTTGTTTCCTTGTAGGTATGGCGAAGTAGAGATATTGCAGGTGGATATAATCTCAAAACTTCATAAAGTATCATGGTTACCTACACCAATTTCAAGTTTCACAGTTTAATCAGCTAGCCAAGTGCAGTATCGAGATTTTATGTTTAAATTAGACTCTATTATAAGTATTCATATACTCACAACTTTAAGTTGGTTTATAGATTCAGTATCAGGAGTTTTCTTCCCGCATGTTCTCAGAACTTCATCTCGAGCTCTCTGCTGCCAGTCTGGATGCATTGAGAGAAGCAGTAGTGTCCATGTAAGTAAGGTCGATGTTGTCTCTTGACCTGCTAGGTAGAACAGTTTACATTCTTCGATCACATCCTCAATCATAATTCTGTACTCTTTGTCATCTTCGGCTCTAGTTAACTGCAGAAGCAGTTCTAATAAATCGTTGCTGTCAGATCCTTCAGTTTCCATTGACTTTAACTTCCTTTCTATCATCTCTCTTAAAATAGTTTTGATCTCTTTGTATATCCACATTCTTCTCCTGTTTTTCTCTGTAGGCATGAACCTGTAACAATGCCCCGCAAAGTTGCCACTTGGAATATCGTCAAATTTGATAGTAATGTAAATATATGTAACTCACCTGTAACCTGGGATATAAGGAACCCGTGCAGCCTCAATGACTAGTCCAGCTTGTTCCTGCTGTAGCTGGAAAATCCTCTTCCCATCTTCATAACTACTTCCAAAGGCTGTTCGAGAAATGACATCCCCAGTGAGATTCTGAAACTCAGGCCAAACGTCTAGTTCACAAGATCCTTCAGTACCGACCAGCTCATCCCATCTTTTTATCAGATCAGTGCAGCTAGTTAGAAAGGCTGGCACCATTCTCTACAAGTGAATCAATGATAGCAAACTGAGTATCAATTTATGGAAACACAACAGTAACAGTCAAACTGTATGTGAAAAATAACCTTTAATTTCTCTAGGTGGAAGGCTGGGTTGATGACTTTCCTTCTTTTAGCCCATTCCTCGTCTTGAAGGCTAGCCAAACCGCCCGCCAGAATTTTTACGAGGGGATTCACTGGCGGTTTCTTGAAATGCTCAGAATTGTTTGTGATCTCTTTTACCATCTCTGGAACCATTATAACTACTCTCGGAGTCGGCCCTGCCCACAGGAGACACATCTTTCCTGCAACAATAAATAGTTAATATCATGAAACAACAAGAACAAAGAATTTATCTTTTATTGCAAGTTATGATGATCTATACCATATTTCTGCACAGTCTGATAGGCGAACGGTATGACTCGTGGCACAATTCGATGATCGAGATGATCCATGGGACAGGACCATGCTTCCTTCAATCCTTGGATCTCATCTTTCATGTCCCCATAGAGGAATTTGTAAGGGTTACCTCTGATGCCTTGCTTTCTTAGTAGCTTCTCAAGTCTCCTCGGCTTCCACCACCATGAGTACGAGGCTTTAACTGCCAAGTACAGAAGCAGAGAGAGTGAAGAGATTGTTAGCAGATACAGGGCAAGGAGTGTTTCCATTTTACTTGCACCTGGGCGCAGTGAATTTTGAAAGATGAGGAAGGAGTTGCTGATGTATTTGTAGTCAACAAAATGGACATTGGCATATCTTTCCACATGGTTCTCCAATAGATTGTGGTCGGCTGTTTTCGCTTAAATTGTGGCATAAAATGGCAGGTAATTTTGACCTCGGGATTAAATACAAATCTCGAGGCTGAGAAGTCAATGCAAGTTAGCTTGTACTTCTCGGACGGGCAGGGTTGGGGAGGAGAAACAGATGAGGGCATTTTGCATATATGCCTTCTTCAATTTATTATTTGCGTGGTAAGAAGAACTTGGGAGCGTTAAGCTAGCATGTCGGTGTGAGGCTTTCCAACCAAAATGTTGTGGAAATTTTTCTTCCCTCTTTTAGAGCTGAAAAATTAACTAATTTGCCTAGATACTGAGATACTATGTCAAAAAAAAATTGTACCTTGTGAAAGTAAATTTGCTGAACATGATTGACAGTTAGGATAAATGCATGGCTCTAACTTTTTTTTTGTGGGGTTCAATAAAACAAATTCCAAATTTCGAGGGTTCAAAATGCAGAAGGTAATGTTTTAAGGCAGCAGAATGCGTAAGCAATGATGACATCCATGGTATATAAAATTTGCAATGGCACTCGTATTTCAAACCAGTGGATCCAATGTTATTTATTTTATAGTTAACTAGTGTGTGAGTGTTGGCAGCCAGCTAATGCTATAAGACGCATATGTAAGATAAAAAAGCATATATTTACTATTTGATTGTGTATTGGAAAGTAGACATCTAATTCTTCTTAGTCCATATATATTGCTAAAAAGTAAAGAGAACCAAAACTCAATCTCTATATTCATAAGTCAGAAAATTACATATATTTATAAACCTCTCAACTTCACATAAATCACTCAATAGGCAATGTGGTATTAAATTCAAACTAAACCCAAATATAAAATAGTATTCTAATATAACACTCCCCTCAAGTTGGGATATAAATATCAATCATACCCAACTTGTTACATAAATTAGAAAACAAAGTTGGTGATGCAGTTTTAATTAGAATATCGGCCAATTACTCTGACGAAAGAGTAAACGGAGTACATATTATTTTCTTTACCAAATTATCTCGAACTAAATGACAATCTACCTCTATATGCTTTGTACGATAATAAAATACTAGATTTTGAGCAATATAGATAACTGATTGATTATCACAGTACATAGGTATAGGATCTTTTGAGTTAAACCAAAATTCAGTTAGCAAATTTTTTAATCATAATAATTCGCACGTAGTATGTGTCATGGTTCGATATTCTGCCCCAGCTAAAGATCTAGACACTACATCATATTTCTTACTCCTCCATGTGACTAGATTACCTCCAATAAATGTAATATATTCAGTGGTCAACTTTCCTGCATATTCAGCATCTGAAAAAACAAAGATTTTAACATGTTCATATTTTTTTTATAAAATAATCTTTTTCCATGAGAGCTCTTAATATATGTCAAAACTCTCAGAGTAGCTTTCCAGTGTATATCTCTTGGTTTATGCATAAACTAACTCAGCAACCCAACAACAAAAGAAATATCAGGTCTAATGACTGTGAGATAGATAAGGTTGTCAACCATTCTTCTATACTGCTTAGCATCCTCATACAAAGTACTTTCTTCACTCTACACATCTAAAGCTGATTCTATTGGAGTATTAGTAAGTTTACACCCAAGGCGACCGGTCTCTTCCAAGAGATCTAGCGTGTATTTTTTTTTTGAGAGAGAAGTAATCTATATTTATGATAAGCTATCTCAATTCCAAAAGAATATCTCGGCTTTCCCATATCTTCAATTACAAAATATTGCCTGAGATAATTCTTTATCTCAGTCAGACCTGTTATATCACTCACAGTTAGTAGAATATCACTACATACATAATAAGAAAGACAATACTAGAATGAGTATGCCGAACAAAAAAAGAATGATTATAATGGCAACGCTGAAATTCAATACCAGCAATTACAGTGGAAAACTTCTCAAATCAGGCTCAAGAACTCTGTTTAAGACCATAAATTATTTTTTTGAGTTTGCAGACTACATTCTCTCCTTGAATAACATACCCTGAAGTTTGTTCCATATATACCTATTCTTGCAGATCACCATATAAGAAAGCATTTTTAGCATCCAATTGGAATAATGACAAATCAAGATTCACAGTAAGAGAGAAGAGAATGCAAATAGAGCTCAAACGTGTTATAGGAGAGAAAGTCTCAAATTAATCAACACCATAAGTTTGGAAAAAGCCTTTCGCAATAAGACGGGTTTTATAACGATCAATAGAACTATCTGGTTTATATTTGACATAGTAAACCCAGCGACAACCAATAATACAGACATCAGACGAAGACAAAACTAAATCCCAGGTTCCACGAGAGATAATGGCTTACATTTTCTCATCCATAACTATTTGCCAAGCAGAAACTAACATTGCTTCCTGAAATGACCTGGGTATAGAGACTAGAGAAAGTGAAAGGGCAAACTGACGGAACATTAGATGAAAGTGATTATAGGAAACAAATTGAGAAATATGATGAGCAGTAGTAGAGCACTTACCCTTGCGAAGAGTAATGGAAAGATCAGAAATAGAAGCAGAAAAATACTATGGTTGCTGAGACCTGCAGCTGGAGATGGCGGAGCAACAGGTAGTGAGTTAGGAGGAGACACTTTCTAACGACGAGATAAAACCAATAGTGATTTCTTGTGAGTCACTTGTTCATCCTCTTTATGAGGCACCGATACATGTCTAATCTCAGTAGTAGAGACAGGTAGGGATAAAGGAAGAGAAGTATCTAACTGGCATTTTGATGTAGAAGTGAAGTAGGGAACATACTCAAAAAAGTAATATCAGTAAAGACAAAATACTTTCTAGATATTGGATCATAACACTTATATCTTTTGTGTCCTAGTGTATCCAACAAATACACATTTGATAGCATGAGGAGATAACTTGTCCAAGTCATGAGATAAATCTTGAACAAAATACATACAACTAAATACTCGGGGTATAAGAGGAAACATGTGTGTATTAGGATAAAGACAATAAAAATGGATTTTACCATGCAAAACAGATGATAGCATCATATTTATTAAATGACAAGCATACAGAATAACATCAGACCATAGATATATGAAAACAAACATGTAAATTATTAATGTCCGAGTAACATCAAGAATATGTCTATACTTTTTTTTAGCAATACCATTTTGCTGGAATGTGTGAGAACAAGAAGTTTGATGAATAATTCCATTATTAACACAAAATAAGGAAATATCAGTTTTCATATACTCCATAACATTATCAGTGCGCAAAATACGAATAGATGTAGAAAATTAATTTTTTATTTCTTTATAAAATAGTTCAATTATATTAGGGACAGCAAACTTTTCGCTTAGCAAATACATCCATGTCATGCGAGAAAAATCATTCACAAATATAAGAAAATACCTAAAACTCTTAAAAGAGGAAAAACGATATAGACCCCAAATATCAGAATGGACTAACTCAAATGGAAACCTACTACGTGGATTGACTCGATTTGGATATGAGACGCGATGATATTTACCAGTTTACAAAACTCACAATATAAAGTAGATATGCCAGCCGTAGTGAGTACAACTAGACGAAAACTTTGGAGAGAAGGATGTCCAAGACATTGATGCTACTGTAAAAGAGAATCAGAGGAAGCAGCTATTTGCTCAAAAAAATTAAGTTTTCCTTCCATTGCGATTTAATTTGGAATTACAACGGTAAAAGAAAATTACAAAAGAAAATTGAAATTACAAGAATAGAGATCGATTAATTTTGATTCCCTTTAGTTTGCGGGATCTGGTAGCGGTGGAATTCTTGCTGATGCGCTCCGTTGACGGTCCTACTGGGAAGAAGGAGATCGACTTTCTTTTTTCTGCTCTGGAAGTCTGGAAGAACACGTTCTCTAATCTCCGAAAAAATCCCTCTTTCTCCTCTGAACCTTGCCCTCCTTTTTAAAGATGGGGAAGTAATCGGTCGCTTCAAATCCAGATAAAATATTTCCTTCAAATTCCGGTCAAATCTGCGTAATTAATCCCTAAAAATCTGGGTCAAACTGCATAACCGAAGCACAGGATTGGGCATTCCTACAGGAGACACCCATGGGTGCAACCCCATGGGTTGCATCCCTTAAATGCAAACCAACGGGTGCAACCGCGGGAGCGCAACCGCAGGTTGCAACCCGCGGGTTGCATGCCATGGGTGCAAACCCGTGGATGCAACCGCGGGTTGCATCCCGCAGTTGCATCCCGCAGATTGCACCCCACAGGCGCAATCACGGGTTGCATCCCACAGATTGCACCCCACAGGCGCAATCGCAGGTCGCATCCCGTGAGTGTGACCCTTACCTTCCATTGTGTGCAATTGCGTTCCCCCGTGCCTCTTCAGGCGCACGTGCAGGGAGCACACAATGCACACCTAATTTTTTGGTCACTATATCAAGTGTTCCCTCCTGTTCCTCTACAAATACATATAAAGATGTGCTTATGCGCTCTTCTGAACTCACATCTTCAAAATTCTCTTCAGGTGATGAATATACTCCGGATAAAACTCATCAACATCTCCTGAAACATAATCTGCATGCGTGCAGAGCCCGCACAATTGCACAGGCAAGCACGCACTCCAAAAGACTCCGAAAAAAATAGGAGACTGTTGTAATGCTGAGAAATTGCCTAACTATGAGATTCTGCAAACTGATCAATATTATGAACATAACTTGCGATGCAAAAAGCGTCAAATTGCAAATATGGGTGAAAACAAGTCTCAAGACTTGAGAGAATACCTCAATCAGAAGAGGAGGGTCATCCCACCCACTCCTCAATATCAATGTGAATGGTTGGTTTCAGCCATTTTATCCAATTGTAATTGCAAATCAAAACCATCTATTTTTTATCGGATTACCGAACCGAAAAGAAGACGGACAAATAAGAAGATGCACTCTGGAAGTGATTTGCCCGCTGCCTCATCCCATATGATTAGCAAGGGCAAACAAGTTGCTGAGAGCGATCCCTCATATAAAGAATTCACTTCAAAGTTAAAAGGATTGTCTATTAAGTCAAAGGGTGTGTATCAGCACACTCGAGCTAGAAGAGGAGTCGCTATACCATTAAACTATAAATGGTTAGCTGGAGAATCTGATGAGGAGGAAAGACATTATGTAATTATGTCTTCATCTTCTTCAGATTCCTACAAAGAGTCTGCAGCTACAAAGAACATGACCAACTTTCCAGAAGAAGTCTCCAAGAGGCTTGAGAGACAATAACAACGTCTCAAACAGTAAGAGGAGACTATGGATGAAATGAAACAATTTTTAACCGAATTATTGGTTCAAATAAAAAAGAACCAATCCTCGTCGTCCTCTTCCAGTCGGCGGGAAGGAAAACGACCTGTCAATGTAGATGAAGAGAACGAAAAAGATGAGCATGAAGAATAACCTCCTCACTCAGAAGATGATGAGGAGGTGAAGGTTATCATCAACCCTCTTGTTGAAAAGATGAAAAAGATGGAGAGTCAGTTGCAAGCACTTCTTTATCGCAAAGAGCTATGAGAAGTTGGAATAATACGTCAGTAAGTCTCTAAAATATTTTAACGTGACAAATATTTAACAAGCCTGTAATAAAAAAAAAAGAGTGAGGCATTATAGCCCAAAAAAAATTAACAAGACTGTAAAAAAATATAAAAAATAAAAAAGAGAACCGTGCGGTGCGCGAGGTGCCGCCCGCGGGGTTGCAACCGCGGGGTGCACCCACGGGATGCACTCGTGGGATGCACCCGCGGGATGCACCCGTGGGATGCACCCACGGGTTGCAACCCACGGGATGCACCCCCGGGATGCACCCGCGGGTTGCAACCTGCGGGTGCAGAACAAAATAAAAAGAAATAATAAATAATAAATAAATAAAATGAAGGGATGCACCCGTGGATGCAACCCGTGGGGTACATCCGCGGGATGCACCCGCGGGTTGCAAGACGCAGGATGCACCAGTGGATTGCAACCGCGGATGCACCCGCGGGTTGCAACCCGCGAAGTGCCGAATAAAAACAAAAATAAAAATAAAAATAATAATAAATAAATAAAAATAAATAAAATAAAATATAAAATAAAATAAAATAAAAATATTAAAAATATTAATAAATAAAATAATAATAATATAAAACAATTAAAAATAAAATTTAAAAAATAAAAAATAAAATAAATAAATAAATAAATAATACATAATAAAATTAAATTAAAAAATAAATTAAAATAATAATAGTAAAAAAATAGAATAATGATTCTGTAGCTAGCGCCAACATCTCATGCACGATCTCTAGTTTTGAGCAGAGGTGTTGCCCTGATGAGTGCGCACGGGATGAACGCTTTGAACATTTCGAAGCTCGACCCCCGTGTAACTCATCGAAGGGGCATATTTAAATATATTGGATTAGTTATATTTATCCAACATTCAAAAGGATTTAAAAAAAAGGTCAAAACATCAAACTTAAATATTATACACAAATTCAAATACATCCGAAAAAGAGAAAGATGTTTCATCACGGAACAATTATCTTCGATATCAGAAAATGTGTCCAGAATACACATTTGAAGATAAATCCAATCAAATTTTCTCTAGTGAAAATTCAAAACTCATGGTGCATGATGATACTTCACTGTTCGTGCAACAAATATGAGTCAAGCTCAAACTCAAGTTGAATCCAATGACAGACTTGAGATCGTCAATGACACTCATAAATTTTGAAGCCTGCATTGTTTATGAGGCTCAAGTAGTCAGATGCGAGACTCAGCCTGGGTGTGAATCAAATCATGTGTAAGGCTCAGCCCAATCTTAACCAAATCAGATAAGGAGTTAAGCCACATGGAAAAACCAAAAGCTATATCGCATTCACATGAAAAGTGAGATAACTTATTCTTGTTACAAGGGTTTGATATGATGAGATTAATCAGGGCCATCCATACAACATATAGTCCAACATGAAGAATGAGCTCTCTTTCCTAACCCTAAAAAAGCTCTTATGTGAAAGGAAAGTGAACAAAGTTCTACAAAGGAATGCTGGAGTCGGTTCCGCCATATGAGGCTATATCCATCATCCAAGCAATAGCCAATTTGGTGAACTGCAACAATATTTGAATGTTTCAAAAAAGAGGACAACTATTCTCTCAGTATCTTAAGATACTTCAATTGGATGCAAGCTAAACACATCACCAAAGAACTGATTCTTTCCCTCTACAACAAGAATTAATTCAGTATTCAACGGGGGTGGTGAATGAGATCTACAAAGTTTCCAAGGCATCCCCATTTCCTCATAGCATTGTGAGGCTTTTAACATGGCAATCAACCAAGCCAACAGAACTCTATTCTGAGATAAACATCAATCTTGACAAGAGATCTCTCGTTAGTTCAACTAAACCAAAAACTAGTTAAGACTTTACGACTTTACGGTTGAAAATATTTTTACTCAACTGAATAAGACGTGCATCTTGCCATCCATCCAGAAGATGAAGATGTGCGACTCAAGCAATCCAAGTTTACAAAAGAGCTTCTCGGCCTCAATACAGAGTTCAAAATAACACTCGCATGTCTCAGCTCCTGAACGAGGCTTGGCATGAGACTCGCATGTCTCAGCTCCCATGCGAGGTTGGTCATGACACTCGCATGTCTCAAATGGCATTCGAGATTTGTCATGACACTCATATGTCTTACTCCACAAGAAACTGAGGTTGGTATTCATGTGTTCAAATCATCACATGGGCATATCTTCGGGGTTGCATCCATGTTGCAACCAAGGCTAAAAGTACAAGCCTTATATTCAAGGTCACGTAGTTCATAGGACACATGAAAGAGACTTCCTTTCCGAAACTCTCTCTAAAAAAAAGTTATGCGATAATAGCGTCAGGTTTGAGCCCACTGGAAAGCTAAAGTTTTATGTGAGGCTCACGACCGTCGTGTCTGCATCATTGGAATGGTGCTCACATTTTTTTTTAAAACTATTGTGGAAATAAGAATGAAATCCACAATGAAACTCTTGATGCTTCGATTGTCTGAGTATGAGCATAATTCTCTCCTGTCGCCTCCAACTCATCAAATTAAGAGTTAAAAAGCATGAGACTTAAGTCACTCAAAGCTCAGTCTTAACCAGTTCAAGAAAATAAAGGCTTACCAAACAGCTATAAAATCGATGGTCATCAATGTCATGCATCATAAGAACATCATGCGGACTTATTGATATTGGTCATAGTTATCTATCACTGCTGGTTATATTAACCAACATATCAAAATCCCTGCTCAATGGGTTCTCTTTGGAAGGGTTAACCATATGCAACCATATTCGATGATACTAAAGATGAACATCAAGAAGCCCCTAAAATTAATTATTACGGACCAAAATCATTCCAAATGATAGAGAAAATGAGCTATGACTTCATCTAAATGCCAAAGTTTAAAATTTGGACATGCGACAACGTCTGCGCCTATGGAGTGTTGTGCGCACGTCTGCGCTCGCACCCGCAAGGGCACTATGTGTGCCCATGGAGCGCACCTGCAAAGCGCTATGCACGCGCCCGTGCAAATGCATCCCGCATCCGGGGAGCACTGCACGTGGCAAATAACGTCAAAATATTCTTCGCTCCTTCGTGTCCGAAAGAAAAGAATCAGATTACCATCATAAAACTAGTAGGGGTTGCGATATTTCACGACACATGATACTCCGGTTATAAATGATGGGATCTACCAAAATACAGAAAACTCCGATGGAGACTCAAATATCAATCTGGGGGTACATCCAATGGGCTTGCTACGAATATGATGCTTGTCAGCCTTACTCCAGATGATGAGCTAACTCTTCCTCAAGATGAAATATTAGTCAAACATCTTGATGCCAAATGGAGCATGCACTTTGAATAGTGCGAACCGCCTATCGAAGACAAGATGGTTCGGGTGAATATGGGTGATGAAACTAACCCCATATCCATAAGACCCTCAAGTTGATTTGCACTGGCTAAATATTAAGCCAGATGCAAAACCAGTAAAGCAGCATCAAAGAAGACTCTATCCAGAGCTAATGGAGTCAATTAAAGATGAAGTTAAGAAACTTATGCAACGGTTGATCAATCAACATGGTGACCGGATGATAATGCTGATCAACGGAAAATTCCTTAAAAAATATTATTCTTAAGGGAATAAAGTCATCCGACCTCATTTTCAATACAGCAAATAAAGAAATTCTGGCCGCTACTAGGTGTAGCTGCGCACCCCAACTTGGGACATAAAATGAAAGTAGATCCTACGTCTCTACGACTATGAATAAAGAAAATGTTTGGCATGCAAGTCCAAACGAAATCCTCGCTAACCCTATCATACCAGGGTAAAAGCATAAAATGCCCAAACCATCAAGGCAATAGGAAGAGAACAAGTTTCTCTCCAACCCCATCATGCTGAGGGTAAAAGCATAAAATGTCCAATGCCATCAAGGCAACGGGAAGAGATAAATTTCTCGCCGACCTCATCATGCTGGGGATAAAAAGCATGAATTGCCCAATGCTATCAAGGTAACGGGAAGAAAATAAGTTTCTCGCTAACCCATCATACTAGAGTAAAAGCATGAATTGCCCAACGCTATCAAGGCAATGGGAAGAGAACAAGTTTCTCGCCAACCCATCATGCTGGGATAAAAGCATGATTTGCCCAATGCCATCAAGACAACGGGAAGAGAACAAGTTTCTCGCTAACCCTATCATGCGGTAAAAGCATAAAATACCCAACACCATCATGGCAACAGAAAGATAATAAATTTTTCGCCAACCCAATCATGGGGATAAAAAATATGAATTGCCCAACGCCATCAAGGCAACGAGAAGAGAACAAGTTTCTCGCCAACCCATCATGCTGGGGTAAAAGCATGATTTGCCCAACACCATCAAGGTAATGGGAAGAGAACCAGTTTCTCACCAACCCCATCATGTTAGGGGTAATAGTATGAATTGCCCAATGCCATCATGGCAACGGGAAGAGAATAAGTTTTTTGCCAACCCCATCATAGTGGGGGTAAAAATATGAACTGCCAATACCATCAAGATAACGGAAAGAGAATAAGTTTCTCGCCAACCCATCATACTGGGGTAAAAGCATGATTTGCCCAACACTATCAAGGTAACGGGAAGAGAACAAGTTTCTCGCCAACCCATTATGCTAGGGTAAAAGCATGATTTGCACAACACCATCAAGGCAATGGGAAGAGAGCCAGTTTCTCTTCAACCCATCATGCTGTGGGTAAAAACATGAACTGTCCAAAATTGCTAAAGCAAATGGAAGAGGAAAAGTCTGGCATTTAAGCCCAAACGAAATTCTCGACAACTTACCATATCGAGGGGAATAGTATGACTAGCCCAACTCAAACGGTAGTTGGTAAAGATAAACCAAATTCGTTAATAGCTGGGGTTTGCTAAAAATTCCATGACAAATTTGTCACAATAGTATCCTTGATGTGATATTTCTACTGCAAGCGTATAGTGTCGGTTGTAACGCTATACAGGCTGTCCCATAGAGATCTCAGGTGTTTTGCGATTCTTACTAATTTTATAGTCTAACGGACTAATAAAGAATTCTAAGTCAGATTTGAGCGTTATTCTAATTAGCTTAGTATATAGAATCCACTAGTTTCTAACCATATATTTACTTCTACTATCTTCTTCTATCATAAAAATTTGATATTTTAGTTTAATCTTTATTTAAAATTTGCTAAGCATGAGCTATCAAGTGATGTGCAAGTATAACTCATCAAAAATACTACTTTTCATAAAAATATACTAAATCATTAGATAACTCTTTGAATAAAATGAAAACCAACAACTCCAAACCCTAACTAAGTATAGGCTATAAAAACTTAATTCAAGTATAACCTATCAAAATATTAATCTTCAAGTTCTTATATTTTAATCTTTTCATACAAAAATCATGTCTTTATTTATTTTTCTTTAAGAAAAAAATTCTAGAGAGTAATTACATGTTGGATCCTAACTTCATCTACATGCTAGAACTAACCTAAATTAGCTACTCATATTTCTAACAAGCAAAATCAAATTTTGATTTATAGAAAGCAATTAAATCTAATATAAAAAGCAAATAAATCTAAACTAGAAAGCAATTAAAATAAATTAACTAAGAAAAAATTAAAGAGTAAAGACTGGAGTTCGGTATTATGGCCGTCACCCCTTCAGCAAAATCCTAATTTTATTAAATTAAAACGAGTACAAATTATATTCTAATTCTATATTAACTACTGCATTCCAAAAAATCTTAGAATACAAAAATACGGCCAATATATAGGTTTCGGAAATCAAACCCTAATTCTAATGCAACCAAAAACCTACAAAATTACATCGAAGCTCTCGAAGAAAAATCACCACGTGAAGCCCTATTTTTACCGCCAATTGGTGGCAAAATGCCGCTATTTAGCGGCAATAATATAAAGAAAATTCTAATTTTTCTTCTGCACGAGTCTCTTGTCTTGTAATTTTGATTCTCCTAACTGTATTTGACTTTGACTCTCTGAAGTATCTTAATCTTATAGTTTTGCTCTCTTTGAACTCTTTTATAGGATTTGTTTTCTAATCTGGCTCATTTCATGCCATTTCCTTGTATGAATCGGATTACCTGAAAAAACACTAAAAATACTCGAGTAGCATTTATTTATATACAAAATAGATAAAATATGGGAGGAAAAGTATAATATATGATACTAATCACACCTCCACACCTATCTTTCGCTAGTTCTCGAGCAAAACCTAAACCTAAAAATAAAAAGAAAAATTCTAACTCACTTTCGCAGGAATCACGATTGCACTTAGCGCGTGCAACAAGGTTTTAAACCCCTAGGTTACCCTAGTGGACAAGTGTTGTCTCGTGAGGATTTGCAGTGAATATACCCACAAAATTCATGAAGAAAATAGATTAAGGAATAAAGAAAAGAAAAATAAGGATGACCGAAAATTAATAAAAATAAAAAAAATTATACAAAAGAAAGAAAATTCCTTTTTTAATAATATTTTCATCAATTAATCTCACTAATATACAAACTCAAGAACGCATTTAGATTATCAATTTTCAAATTGAGTATCATATCAGATATATTATTATTTAATCAAAAATTTAAATCCTATCTTTCAATTCCTACTAACAGATAATCCATTGGCTCCTATACATCTACGTGCACGTGTGATAATCTAGTTCGGCCTTAGACTCCAACTCTAACTCATGATTCATCTCCTTTCTCATAACAATTTTTTCTCTTTTTTTCTTTATTTTTTCTTTTTTTTAGAATATTTTACCTTTCATGCGAATATTTACGCTTGCTTAGGTGCAAAATACCCGATTATTCGGATCATACTCTTTTTTCACTCTCTAGACTATTACCTTAATATCAGGCGCACCCCATTATTTTATCACTCTCGAGACTGTTGCCTTAATACCAGGTGCACCCCATTTTTTTATTCTCACTTTTTTCATTCTTTTTTTTCTTTTTTTTGTTTAGAGAGAGAAGACTTACTCAATCATTATCATCTTTATTCTTAACCTAATAGACTATTGTGAAGTGAAAAGTAGATGTATACTTGCTTCAAAACTACTGCTAGCGGTATTTATTTTTTAGATTTTAATTTTTTTCATAAAATCTGAATGTATCGTCTAATCTACTCTCCTATCCAATTTCAAATCTAAATTTATTCTTTTATCTGTAATTAGGTTGATATATTGATAAAAATATATAAATTTATTACAGTTTTTATTATGTTTTAAAATTTTTTATAGTTAGTTATCCTAAAAACTACCCGAAGTGTAAAATAAAGAAACCCAAAAAAATCTAAAAATAAAATAAAAATTCTCAAAATAACTAAAAATTCTAGAAAATACGTAGAAAAGACCCTAACCTACTTCCCCACACCTAAACTCGTGTATGTCCTCATATACAAACCAAGTGTGGTAAAATAAATATAAAAACTATTATACAAATAATGAGAGTCGTAAAAAGTTATGATCTCAATCTCGTCATCCTATTAACAAAGGGAAAGCAGTTACGACCTCTCAATCGTTTCCCACTTTCATAGTATGTGCGTTTTAAATGTGAAGTGGGTGTATTATTATATCTCATCAACCTCCTATAAGTCACGAAATTACCTGTCTGCTTCTTATGTCATCCTCGCTTTTTCTTTCTCCATATGTAAATATTAATAATTGGGTTAAAAAATTCTTCATTATAAACCTGCCAATCATCGTTAGTAACAAACATATATGTAGAAATATTATGAGGTGAGAAGAGTATAAAATGATCAAGTGAATGTGCTGGTGGCCCTTCTAACTCACGAAGTAATGCGAGCTCCTTTGCAAACAAATCCTCAAAAGTTTGCTCATAAATCAATAGCATACTTGCATAAGAATCATCATACATAGAATCAGTATGTTCCAATTCATCTAATAATATGAGCTTATGTTTAAAAATTTGCTCAAATGAGGGTTCATCATCAGTGCAAGAGGTCGAATAAGAGTGCAAACTGTGAATCATGTTGACCTCAATAAGGGAGCTCGTTGTGTGCTCATCCATATTAAATATGTTTAGTGCCACAATCATATTCCCAAATGATAGTTTCATGAAGCCACTCCTGCAATCAATTAATGCATTTGATGTTGCAAAGAATGGTCTATCCAAAATAACGGGGACTTGATTCTGTGGATTGGAGATCGACTTAGTTTCTAAGACAATGAAGTCTATAAAAAAGATAAACTCGCCGACCTTAATGAGCACATCTTCAACCATACCAAGTGGTCTCTTGATCGAACGATCAACTAACTGTAATGTGATCTTGGTAGGTTGAAAGTTTTCTAACCCCAGTTGTTGATAAATAGTGTAAGGAAGCAAATTGACACTTGCTCCTAAATCAAGCAACGCCCTATCAAATGTAGTGTTCCCAATGATGTATAAGATTGTTGGAGAATCTGAATTTTTGTACATGACAGGTAAGGAGTTAGAGAGGATATGTAACATATTTGCAGTAAAAAAAAACTTTCTCAGAAATATTTCTTGCTCGTTTTTTAGTACACAAATTCTTGAGAAACTTGGTATAAGTAGGAACCTATTGTATAATATCAAGGAGTGAAATATTAATATTCACCTACTAAAATATTTCAAGAATTTTTTCTACTTGCGGTGAAGGCTTCATAAGCCGATTTGGATATGGTGCTTTCGGCTCAGGAACAGGTTCTTCCAAATGATTATGTAACGAGGATTGAGGCGATGGAGATGGTTGTGGAGAAAGGGGTGGAAGAGATAATATAGTCTGCGAGATAGTAGGAGTGAGATCAGGAGTATGGCTACATTATTATCTACTTACTTGCCAGATCTGAGCGTGTGAAAGGCATTGCATTGGTGGACATGCGACTGATTAGAGTTTGAGTTACTGGCATTAGGGTTCGTTATGGGTTGACTTGGAAAATATCCTGACCATGTTCACTCATCTGACTCGCTAATTGTCCAACCTGCTGCTCTATATTCTTAATAGATTGAGAGTTCACGAGCAGTTACTGACTTGTACTTTGAATAAAATCAGTTGACACTTTTATAAGATCTTGCATGTGTGTGTCAAGGTCAGACATATGCGTGTCAGACTTTGATTGAGACTTGAGAAGATTTTTAACGTTCTTCTCAAGTGACTGCAGTCGCTTTTCTTGATCATTATTAGACCTCTGTTGTGGATGTGAGTGGTTTTGTGCAGGTGGTTTATTCTGGTTGTTCCCATAATTTGAAGCATTTGGGTGTTGATAAACACCCACATTTGGTCTTGGGAACTGACCATTAGTTGTAGGTTGCATATTAGGGTTAGGGGTCCTCTGATATTGCCCCTAACCCCATGAGAGATTTGGATGGTTCCTCCAACTAGGATTGTATGTAGGAGCGTATGAATTGTTCATGGATTGTTGACACAAAACGTTAGCTTGCTCAAGTGTGGAACCCATGGAATTAACTAATAGTGGATACTCCTCCATAACATGATTTGGAGTTTCGCAATTAAAACATGTGAGACTTTGGATTTGATTCACTTGACTCACTTGTGGAGCATTAGTAGTCACTAATGCCTCAATTCTCTTCATAAGGGCTGCAATCTTAATTTCGGCAGTTATAGAGCTGTCGACGCTATGGATCCCACCCTTATGTGCAGAAATTGATGCACTGGGTTTCTCAGCGGACTCTCCCATTGTATAGTCTTCCATGATAGGTCCTCAAGAAAGTCTCATGCTTCCTCCTTATTCTTTCTCATGAACTCCCCTTGACACATAGACTCAAGAAGAGTTTTGGATGTGTAATCGAGTCCTTCGTATACGATTTGACACAACCGCCACTTTTCTATCGCATGGTGGGGGCACTGAGCTAATAAATTTTTGAACCGTTCTAAGTATTTCCAGAAGGGTTCTCCCGGCACTTGACGGAACTGATTAATTTGATTTTGAATTCTTACCGTCTTATGCGTAGGATAATACTTCTTGAGAAACACTATAACGAATTCATCCAAAGTAGTGATTGAATCAGTAGGCATATTGTACAACCGCTTCTTGGCATTATTCTTTAGAGAAAATGGGATGAAGCGGAGTTTAATTGCGACCTCCGATAAGTGCTGCAGTTTAATCATTACGCATACTTCCTGAAATTGACTAATAAAGAGACATGCATTCTCTGAATCAGATCAGTGAATTTAGGAAGCATACTAATGTACAGCGACTTCAATTCACAGTGATTACCCGCTGCGTGTGGAAGTTTGATGCATGATGGTCATGATGTGTGCAATGGTTAACATCAATCCTGAAGGATCGGGATCGGTTGGTCCATCTTGTAACCTATGAACAAATCTGATCTCACTAATCAACCAAATTGATCACGAATCCAATGTGGTATGAACCAGTGATCGTTAGTGTATGCGTGAATTTCCTAAACTAATGAAAGAAGTAGGGTGTGGTGGAGAGAAACGGTGGAAGAAATAAAATAAAAAAAAATGTGTTGTCCTATAAGTTCGAATTACTTTTTATTTTATTTTTTGTATTTTTTACAGAATAAGATACACGAAATACAGAACTACAGAAAACTAGGTGGACGTTTGTACCTGAAGTGCCGCCAAATGGCGGCAATTACCGCTATTTGGCGGCAAAATTAGGGATTCTAGATCCCTAGTTTTTGAAATATACTCCAAAATATTCTTTCGTCCCTTCTATTTTCCTGTATCTATATTTTTCGGTCCCTACATACTCAACACACACTGTTAACCCGTAAAACGTTAGAAAAAGTAAGAAAAACACTGTCGATCCCCGGCGACGGCGCCAAAAACTTGATGTGATATTTCTACTGCAAGCATACAGTATTGGTTGTAGCACTATACAGGTCGTCCCACAGAGATCTCAAGTGTTTTGTGATTCTTACTAATTCTATAGTCAAACGAACTAACAAAGGATTCTAAGTCGGATCTGAGAGTTATTCTAATTAGCCTAGGATCTTGAATCCACTAGTTTCTAACCATATATTTACTTCTATTAACTTCTTCTATCATAAAAATTTAATTTTTTTAGTTTAATTTTTATTTAAAGTTTTTTAAGTATGAGCTATCAAGTGGTATGCGAGTATAACTTATCAAAAATACTACTTTTTATAAAAATAAACTAAATTATTAGATAATTTTTTGAATAAGATAAAAACCAACAACTCCAAATCCTAACTAAGTATAGGCTATCAAGAAACTTAATTCAAGTATAACCTATTAAAGTATTAATCTTCAAGTTCTTATATTTTAAGTTTTTCATAGAAAAATTATGTTTTTATTTATTTTATTTAAGAAGAAAATTCTAGAGAGTAATTATATGGTGGATCATAACTTCATCTATATCCTAGAGCTAAGCTAAATTAGCTACTCATATTTCTAACAAGCAAAATCAAATTTTTATTCATAGAAAGCAATTAAATCTAATATAGAAAGCAAATAAATCTAAACTAGAAAGTAATTAAAATAAATTAACTAAGAAAAAAAATAAAGAGCAAAGAGAATTACCTTTGGAGTCCGGTATTGTTGCCATCACCCCTTCAGTAAAACCCTAATTTTATTAAATTAAAAACGAGTACAAACTAAATCCTAATTCTATATTAACTACTGCATAAAAAATCATAGAATACAAGTATACGGCCAATATATAGGTTTCAGAAATCAAACACTAATTCTAATACAACCAAAACACTACAAAATTACATCAAACCTCTTGAAGAAAAATCACCACATGAAGCCCTATTTTTGCCGCCAATTGGCAGCAAAATGCTGCTATTTAGTGGCAATAATATAAAGAAAATTTCTGATTTTTCTTTTGCACGAGTCTCTTATTTTGTAATCTTGATTCTCCTGACTGTATTTGATTTTAACTCTCTGAAGTATCTTAATGTTGTAGTTTTGCTCTTTTTGAACTCTTTTATAGGATTTGTTTTCTAATCCGGCTCTGATTTCATGTCATTTCCTTATATGAATCAGATTATCTAAAAAAGACACTAAAAATACCCGAGTAACATTTATTTATATATATAAATAGATAAAATATAGGAAGAAAAATACAATATATGATACTAATCAATTCTTATTTGAACATAAGGATACATCACTGCCCAAATCTGCTATAGCAAAAGGAAGTGAAAAAGTTTGACATTTAAGCCCAAACAAAATTTTCGACAACTTACCATACTGAGAGAAATAGAATGGCTAGCCCAACTCAAACAGTAGTTGGTAAAGACTAATCAAATATGTTGATAGCTGAGGGTTTGCTAAAAACTCTAATCATATCGAACCCCTGTCAAGTTAAGATTTACCTCTGACAGTAAAATATTTCTTATTAATTTTCTTTGATAGAGCCAGCAAGTCTCTAAAATATTTGTCACGTTAAAATCAAACCTCTGATACCAGAGTACAAAATTGAATCAATTTTCTCTATGAGATTAAACTCAATCAAATCTCCTGTCACGTTAAGATTTCACCTCTGACAGTAAAATTTTTCTCATCAATTTTCTCCCGTAGAACCAATGACTCTCCAAAATGTTTGTCAAGTTAAAATTATACTTCTGACACCGGAGTATAAAGTCAAATCAATTATCCTTATGAAATCAAAGCCGATCAAATTTCTTGTCACGTTAAACTTTCACCTCTGACAAAAAAAAAACTCACACTTCATCAAGTCCAACATTACAAACTCTAATGAACTTATTTTTTATATTGTTAAGTTAAAAATTACCTCTGACGAAAACCATCTCCCTATTAAGTTAACAGTTACCTCTAATAGTCAAATTCCAAGCTGAACACGTTAATAGTCAGCTCTTTCTTATCATGACCAGATGCTCTGAATAGGTCGAGTTTTGAGACATGTTTAATGATACCTATGTCTTTTCCTTATCCGTAATACTAGATGTCACTAAACAATTAGGATCCTCTAAGCACGTTAATATCATACCTCTGCTTGTTATCCTATAAGCACGTTAATATCATATGCTTGTCATCTAAGTACGTTAACATCATACCTCTGTTTGTCATCAAATGAGTACATTAACATCATACTTCTGCTCATTTTTCATCTTCTATAAGACACATCTGTCACACACTTAGCCTCTGAACAAGATATTAAAATTATTTTTTTGCATGCAGACAATAAATTTTCTGAAGCAAAACTACAAGCAAAAGTCTAGCTAGGTCGCACAAGTACAATAGCCCGCATTAAGAAAATTCACTAGAAGCAATTTCTGATGCGTCGGAGAGAATCAACAATATACCTCTAACAATAAAATAGCTGGAAGATAACAATTTCAAAATATGGTTCACAGTATATCATAAAAAAGTTACGCCACACAATTAAAACTACAGTATCAAAATTAAAAGAGTCCAAAGTGCTTCAAATTCGTTATAAATCAACACGAAATTTCAAAAACTTTGGAGGAGGTTATGTAGACATGTAAAAAAAATTAAAACGGGTGCGGGTTGCACCCGCAGGTCCCACCCACGAGAGAGCTCCCGCGGGTGCCAACTCGTGAGAGCGCTCCTGCGGTTGCCATCCAATGGGAGTGCCCCTCCGGGTCCCACCCAAGGGTGTGCTCCCGCGGGTGCCAACTAGCGGGAGCCCTCCCGGGAGTTGCTCCTGCAGGTTTGTCCACTCCCGTATTTTGGTTACGCGGTTTGACCCAAATTTTTAGGGATTAATTACATAGATTTGACGGAATTTGAAGGAAAGATTTTATCCGAATTTGAAGGAAAGATTTTATCCGGATTTGAAAGAACGATTACTCCTCCCTCTATAAAATAGAAGGAGAGAGTTCAGAAAAGGGAATTTTTTTTTCCAGAGCATACAAGAGTTCAGAAGAACAGAGAATTCCTTGAGAGCGGGTCTTCTTCTAGAGTTTGCAGAGAGGAGTTTTCCAATCCAGATCGGATCGTCAATGTAGTGCAGAATAAAGGCGCCACCGCTGCCAGACCCACCAGTTTAAAAAGGAAAACGAAATTAATCGTTCCCTATTCTTATAATCTTAAATTTCTTTGTAATTTTCTTTTTATTGCTGTAATTCAAAAGTAAATTATCAATGTAAGGAAGATTCAATTTTCGAGCGTACAAAAATTGGCGACCACAGTGGAAGTTCTTAACCCACAAAAAATACTTTAGATCATTCCCCCATTAGGTGTCCTTGTTTGTAAGTATGATTTTAGATTATGCTGGGGTAAAAGTATATTTGCCCAACACCATCAAGGTAACGGGAAGAGAACAAGTTTCTCGCCAACCCATCATGCTGGGATAAAGGAATGATTTGCCCAACACTATCAAGGAACCAATCATGCTGGAGTAAAAGAATGATTTGCCCAACACTATCAAAGTAACGGAAAGATAACGAGTTTCTCGCCAACTCTATCATGCTGGGGGTAAAAGGATGAATTGTCCAACGTCATCAAGGCAATATGAAGAGAATAAGTTTCTCGCCAACCCATCATACTGGGGTAAAAGCATGATTTATCCAATACCATTAAGGTAACAGAAAAAGAACCAGTTTCTCACCAACCCCGTCATACTAGGGGTAAAAACATGAATTGTCCAACGTCATCAAGGCAACGAAAAAAGAATAAGTTTCTCGCCAACCCTATCATGTTGGGGGTAGAAGTATAAACTGTCTAATACCGTTAAGATAACGGAAAGAGAACAAGTTTCTCGCCAACCCATCATGCTGGGATAAAAGCATGATTTGCCCAACACTATCAAGCTAATGGGAAGAGAACAAGTTTCTCGCCAACCCATCATGCTAGGATAAAAACATGATTTGCCCAACACTATCAAAGTAACGGGAAGAGAATCAGTTTTTCGCCAACCCATCATGCTGTGGATAAAAGTATAAACTGTCCAAAACTGCTAAAGTAAAGGGAAGAAGAAAAGTTTGGCATTTAAGCCCAAACGAAATTCTCGACAACTTGATATACTGAGGGAAATATCATGGCTAGCCCAACTCAAACAGTAGTTGGTAAAGGTAAACAAAATTTGTTAATAACTGGAGATTTGCTAAAAATTGCATGACAAATTTGTCACAATAGTATCCTTATCTGAATATAAGAATACATCACTGCCCAAAGCTGCTATAGCAAAAGGAAGTGGAAAAGTTTGGCATTTAAGCCCAAACAAAATTCTCAACAACTTACCATGCTAAAGAGAATAGTATGGCTAGCCCAACTCAAACGATAATTGGTAAAAGCAAATCAAACCCGTTGATAGCTGGGGGTTTGCTAAAAATTTCATGACAAATCTATTACAACGGTATCCTTATTCGATTATAAGGATACATTATCGCTCTAAGCTGCTAAGGCAAAGGGAAGAGAAAAAGTTTGGCATGTAAGCTTAAACGAAATTCTCGACAACTCATCATACTGAGAGAAATAGTATGGCTAGCCCAACTCAAATGATAGTTAGTAAAAACTAATCAAATATGTTGATAGTTAGGAGTTTGCTAAAAATCCTAATCAGATCGATACCCTGTCAAGTTAAGATTTTATCTCTGATAGTAAAATTTTTCTTATTAATTTTCTCTGGTAAAGCCAGTAAGTCTCCAAAATATTTGTCCCGTTAAAATCATACCTCTGACACCAGAGTATAAAATCAAATCAATTTTCTCCATGAGATTAAACTCAATCAAATCTCATGTCACGTTAAGATATAACCTCTAACAGTAAAACTTTTCTCATCGATTTTCTCAAGCAGAACCAATGACTCTCCAAAATGTTTGTCAAGTTAAAATCATACCTCTGACACCTGAGTATAAAGTCAAATCAATTATCCTTAAGAAATCAATGCCGATCAAATTTCTTATCACGTTAAACTTTCAGCTCTGATAGAAAAGAAAACTCACACTTCAAGAGCCAACTCTTGTACGCTCAAAAATTGTAGATTTCCTGATATTGCCAATTTACTTTTGAATTACAATAATAAAAAGAAAATTACAAAGAAAATCAAGATTACAAGAATTAGGGACCACAGTGGGAGTTGGTGAAATGACCATCAAGGTCGAAGATGTTGGAGTTGCCATTTGCCTTGGTCTTCTTTGAGACATTGGACCCTCCAGCTCCATAGCCCTCCTCAAACATGGCCCAGGGCCTATTTCTACACATGAAGAAAAACATGATGCAATAGCCATGATTTAACATCCACGAGCACAAAAAGGCAGAATGGATGCAAAAGTTTAACACTGTAGTGAAAGATAGCCATGATTCAGCCATCATCACACTACAAGACGACTATGATGGTGGATGCATCATGCACTCAGCGGTAGCGCGTTGTCGACCATAAGGTTTGCCTTGCAGCTGTAATAGATGAACTGGCCAGAGTGCATGCCCTCGACAGCGATCTCTTTCTGGTGCTTGTACTGGAGCAAGTGGTGAAAGGTGACACATGTCAGGGGAGGACTCGCCATCATCTCGGTGTTCAATTTCGCCTCGAGCCTCGCATCGGCATTGTTTTGATCCTCAACACGTTGTTGAAGCCCGAAGCTAGGATCTTTTTTCTGTCCGAAGATGCGGACATCGGTCAAAAGGCGATGCTTTTTGGCTAGTTCAGCGGTCGAGGTTATGTAGACATGTAAAAAAAAAATTGAAACGGGTGCAGGTTGCACCCGCGGGTCCCACCCGCGGGAGTCCTCCATCGGTTGCCAACCCGCGGGAGCGCCCCTACGGGTCACACCCATGGGAGCTCTCCCACGGGTGCCAACTCGCGGGTGCCATCACGCGGGAGCGCCCCCACGGGTCCCACCTGCGGGAGCCCTCCCGCGAGCTCTCCCGTGGGTCCCACCGTGGTTTGCTCCCGCAGGAGTTCCCAATCCCGTACTTTGGTTATGCGGTTTGACCCAGATTTTTAGGGATTAATTATGCAGATTTGAGCAAGATTTGAAGGAAAAATTTTATCCGAATTTGAAGGAAAGATTTTATCCAGATTTGAAGGAATGATTACTCCTCCGTCTATACAATTGAAGACCAGAATCCAAAAGAACAGAGATTTCCTAGAGAGCGAATCTTCTTCCAGAGTTGTCAGAGAGGAGTTTTTCAATCTAGATTGGATCGTCAATGGAGTGCAGAATCAAGGCTCCACTGCTACCAGGCCCACCAATTAAAAAAGGGAAACGAAATTAATCGTTCCCTATTTTTATAATCTTGAATTTTTTTATAATTTTCTTTTTATTGTTGTAATTCAAAAGTAAATTGACAATGTAAGGAAATCTACAAATTTAGAGCGTACAAGAATTGGCGACCGCGGATACACCCGCGGGTTGCAACCACAGATGCCATCTCGCGGGAGCGCTCTCGCGGGTCCCTCCGCAGATTGCTCCTGCAGGGTTGCCCAATCCCGTACTTCGGTTACGCGGTTTGATCCGAGTTTTTAGGGATTAATTACGCAGATTTGATCAGGATTTGAAGGAAATATTTTATCCGGATTTGAAGCTAATGATTACTCTCCCATTTTTAAAAAGGGGGGCAGGGTTCAAAAAAGGGGGATTTTTCCAGAAACCGGAGACTAGAGTCCAAAGAAATAAAGAATTCCTAGAGAGCGGGTTTTCTTTCAGAGTTTGCAGAGAGGAGTTTTCCAATCCAAATCGGATCATCAACGGAGTGCAGAATCAAGACTCCACCATTGCCAGACCCACAATTAAAAAAGGAAAATGAAATTAAACGTTCCCTATTCTTGTAATCTTGAATTTCTTTGTAATTTTCTTTTATTGCTGTAATTCAAAAGTAAATTGGCAATGTAAGGAAATCTACAAATTTTGAACCCTGCCCTTTTCCGTTAACGGTCCCACCACGGGTTGGTCCCACAGGTTTGCTCGCTCCAATGCTTCGGTTATGTAGTTTGACCCAAATTTTTAGGGATTAATTACACAGATTTGACCGAAATTTGAAGGAAAGATTTTATCCGAATTTGAAGAAAAGATTTTATCCGAATTTGAAGGAACGATTACTCCTCTGTCTATAAAATAGAAGGGGAGAGTTCAGAAAAGGGGATTTTTTTTAGAGCGTACAAGAATCCAGAAGAACAAATAATTCCTAGAGAGCGGGTCTTCTTCCAGAGTTGGCAGAGAGGAGTTTTTCAATCCAGATCGGATCATTAACGGATTGCAAAATCAAGGCTCCACCGCTGCCAAACCCACCAATTAAAAAAGGGAAACGATATTAAGCGTTCCCTATTCTTGTAATCTTGAATTTTTTTTGTAATTTTCTTTTTATTGCTGTAATTCAAAAGTAAACTAGCAATGCAAGGAAGATTCAATTTTCGAGTGTACAAATGCGCTTGCTTGACTCAGGTGGCAGCGCCAAAGTTGTAACGAGTGGCACGAGGGTATATTCGTACATATTCTTTTGTCGCGACACATGGTTAGTGTGAATTTTTTTAATTTATTGGTTATTTTGATTGCCTCTTGATGATAGAGCACAAGAACTTCATTTTAAGCTCGTACTCTCCAGCATGGAGTTGGGCTAGCAATAGTCTATTTTCGGTAGAAACAGGATTAGATCTTTCAATTGCCATTGATAAAAAAAAAATTACAGATTATCAAAAATTTCTCTTTCTCGAATTACAATGAAAAGAAAATAAAAAAAACAGACAGAGATGACTTATAGATCGTCGCTCTCTTTTTATGAGATTCGAGACAGTTATGGGGATTGGTCATTTCCCCATTGACGATTTGACGTCGATGGTTGGAGGCGAGCTCGTTCTTCTTCTCTACTGATTCTTGGAGAAAGCACGAACGCTTGCACGGGAGAGAGATCTCGCCAAAAATCTTCTCTTTTTTGGTTGCAAAGCTTTGAGGCTCTCGCGCGTAGATCAATTTGCCAAATGTCCTTTTTGAGTTCTCTTATGGGATATTTATAAGCCTCCGGTTGTTGAAGAGGTTTCCTTGTAGATAAGAATAAGATCCGATTTCCTTTTAAATAGAATTGAAATCTCTTTGTAATCTCGATGAGATATTAGAATCACTTTTTTCTTTCTAAACTGGCCGGAGTTCTAGCATGATATCTTCTTTTCTTTCTAAAAGAATCAATGTTTTAGTTTTTCCATAAATAATATAAAGAGAACATTTGTAAATTGTTATCTTTGATAGATTATTCTTAAGATGATTTTGATAATTTATGCAGATTAGGTTTGGAATTTGGTCCCTTTACTTTTGTCTATATAATTACTAAATTGATATAATTAGATTAATAAAAATATTACATTTGATGGTTTATGCTTACCCGCCACTTGATATATCATTGCTTAGGGACACTAGATTAAAACTAAATTAAAATTACCTTTTTAATATGTTACTTAATCGTGCATCTTAAAAAGATAGGAAGAAGAAAGAATTTTATTATTAGATTATTAGTTTAATGAATTCGAGCATGTTCGGCTATCCTTTAGTATAGTAAACAACCCTATCTTCTAACCTAACTGTCATAGTTAACTTGCTAGAATAAGAGGAATAGCGAGATTTACAAAATACCTTAGATTTCTATTTGATGACCTGTAAAGTACTACAACCGGCATTTTACGCTTGCAGATAGATTCACATCATGTTTAGCATCGCAATACAAAAAACTTTTTTGGTATTTTCTGCAATTAATCTTACTTATCTACAAAATCAAGAACACATTTAGATTATCGATTTTTCAAATCAAGTTTCATGTGTCATTTTAATCAAAAATTTGAATAATATCTTTCAATACCTACTAATAAGTAATTCTTCGGCTTTTATATATTTACATGTACTAATGATAGTTTATTTTGATTTTGGACTCAAACTTTAACTCTTGATTCATCATTTTTCCTAATTTTTAATTTTTCCATGAATATTTCACCTTTCATGCGAATATTCATGCTTGTGTAGGCAAATACCTGATTACTCGAATTACACCCAATTCCATAAAAATATCATTTATGTGAATACATATGCTTCGTGAGACATATATATCCAACTATTTAGTAATTTAATAGATTTATTAATTTATAAAGGATCATTGCCTTAATTTTAGGTTCACTCTTTATTTTTTTTTTTATTTTTTTTTTTCCTTTTTTCTTCCTTTTTTAGAGAGAAAAAATTACTCAATTATTATTATTTTCATCCTTAATCTAATAAACCATTGAGAAGTGAAGAAAATAAATGTATAATTACCTAAAAATGACCATTAGGGATATTTCTGTTTTGGATTTTAATTTTCCTGACAAATTCAAATGGTATTATCTAATCTATTTTCTTATCAAAAATTCAAATTTAAATTTATTTTTTCATTTGTGATTAGCATTATTTTTGCGGAAAACATTTTTTAAGTTTTTGACATTTTTATATAAATATATTCTTTCAATAGAAAAACAAAAGTCTTTTTTTAGAACCTAAAAAAATACCCCAAGTGAAAAAAATGAAGATATCTAGAAATTTTAAAAACTAAAAAAACTAAAAGGAAAATTAGAATCCTAGAAAGAAAATACAAAACTCCTAACTTCTCCATCACATCATTGATCAGATCAACAATGTCCTCCTTTAGGATGCTCCAAAATTGTCGATAAAAAAAATAGGGGAAAATCGTTTGATCCTGGTGCCTTATCGGCACCTAGATCCCAGACTGCCTTCTTTATCTCCTCCTCTAAAAATTTCCCTTCAAGATCACCAAGGTCACGTTCCTCTTTTCACAGATGCCTCATGCTAAAATAGAAACCCGTATCCCTACAAAAAATATCTTTAAAATATATATTCATGATTTCGGGGATTGAACCTTTGGCTGGTTAGATACTGTCGTTCGTTAATAGCGAGTGGATGTAGTTGTTTCTTCGTGCATATTCACCATCTTATGGAAGAAATCTGTATTTGCATCCCCTCCTTTAACCACTTGTGTCTAGCTCATTGACACCATTTAATCTCTTCCCTCCTATATATCTTCTTCAATCTGTCTCTGTTATTGTTTAGTAGGCTCCTCTCTTCTATGTTCAGTGGCTGTTATTCCTCGAATTTTGTTAGCTGATCAATCTCCTTAATTAACTCTTCCTTCCCCATCTGTTGTTGCAAAAATCTTCTCTCCCATTGCCAAAGAGTCTTCCATAAGCGACATAGCTTTGCACAAACTCTTACGGCCGCATCAGTTGCATTGACCCTCTCCCCCCAGCTCTGCCTAACCAGATGTTGCGCCTAACCGTACTCTAACCACCATTTCTCAAAACGTAAGATCCTCGGTGTTCTAGCTTGCACTTCGCCTATCATTAAACACACCGGAACATGGTTTGATGTTCTTCTCGACACTGCAGATGCTGAAGCCAAATGAAATTTGGATTCCTAGTTTTCCAAGACGAGGACTCTGTCGAGTTTTGTAAGATTGGGGTTATCTCTCATACTTAACCATGTATATCTATGGTCCCTTAACGGAATGTCAATGATTCGGACCTCATTAATGATATCACTAAAATTGCCTCTATCCCTGACATTATTATCCCCTTACATTCGTCAGAAAATCTAGCAACGTTGAAGTCCTCTCCTATAACCCACGGGTGATCCCTCCAAGCCCTAATCCCTCGCAATTCATGCCAGAACACCCCCTATTCTCCATGTGATTTGGGCTGTAGATTGTCATGATCATTTGCGTCCACCCATCCGAATGGCGAGTGACTATAATTGTAAAAGAGTATCGGTCAACTCTCGATTCAATAATGTCAAAGGTTGCCTTCCTTATACCTAAAGATGCCTCCAACGACCCGTTCGAGTCCTTAATTACAAAATCAAAGTGAGACTTTGCATTTAACTCCCTCAACACATTCATTTGCGGATTGGATAGCTTAGTTTCTTCTTAAAAAAAATATCCGTCGAGCTTGCCCGACATGTGTCTACCACCATTCTATATTTGGCTCTATACCTGAATCCCCTAACATTCCAAAATAATATATTCATCATGTATTCTAATTGAAAATCACTTCACCATTAGGGTTTGGTGCCAGGCACTCCCCCGTAACAAGAGCTTCCTTAACTCTGGAAGACTCCACCTCTCTAAGTGCCCTTAGGTTTAATGTTGTACCCGAAAGGTCTCTTCTCATGTCAACATCACAAGTGTTGCAATGGCCAATAATGTTTCATCTGATAATAAATTCAAAAGTTATAAAGAAATATGATGAGTACCTAGATCAAACCTTGCAAAGTCTGTCTTGCATTTTGCAGCTAAGGCTATCATTTCTCTAGCCCGGTATTTGCTACCTCCTCTTTTGAGCTCGAGTCGCCTGCTACATGTGCTAGGTGTTGCAATTGGCAAGCCCTACAGCACCAATACTTGACTGATGGGTTTCTTCCTCTGTCATCTTCTCTTCCACTAGAAGCAGATCTAACCCCCCATGTCGACTGGTGGAATACCTTGTGTAATCTTTTCTGGAGTGACATCAGATGTCCCATCCTACCCGAGATCTCCAGAGGTCCCTCACTATCCTGCATTGCGTTGTTCCCTAGCAAGATCCCTCAGTCTCTTTGGGAGTCATGATGGCTGACGTCTCTGAGATTTCTATCCATGGCCACTACCATCACTCCCACTATTCTATCCATTAATTTCATCATTGCATCATTAATGATTTCCCTATCCAAACCGGGGTAGCTATTTGATTGATTTAAAAGTAGCATCACTGTTCTCCAGACCCATCTCCTTCATTTTTGCAAAGAAATCCATAATCGGATCTGTTTTTGGGCTTGAAAATTGACCAATCTGACTGTTTGGGTTATCTTCATCGCATATGTGACCCAAGTTGTGCTGAATCATATTTACTTCATCCATGCCCTTTTCTTTCAAGGGGATTTCCCAATGGTCTCATGAATCAGGTTGCAACACCCTGTGGGCCCCACCTCTGAGCTGGCATATTCTATAATTCTCCCTCCCCTCATCGTGTGTGCCACCTCAACCTCCCAAGAGCGGCTTTTTAGCTTTCCCATGCAGGGACTGTCCGAGGTAGCCCGCTCATTTAATGATGCTGGTTTCCCTTCCTCAATTCGGCAGCTCCCGTGTCTCCATCCCCAAACTCATCCCCTTCCCCCACTCTTCTTGTAGTGAAATGCCGCTAATGGTTGATCGCCAAATGTGGCAACTAATTTATTTGCTTTTCCCCTCTGATACTCTATACACCCTCTTTCTCCGTCTTCTTTGTCATTTCCTTACCCGACCGTCCCCTGCTCCTCTGACCATCACCCTCCATGCCATCTCCCTCATTTTGAAAGTAGGGTTCGTCTAACCCCAGCTTTTTCAAGGCACTTTTTGTATTTTTCCCAAAATGGACAGTTCTACGGTACAGTTGATAGTACGACTGCAACATAGGGTTCCTCTGGATGTGATCGGCAGGTGGTTCACCTTCCTTAGGTAAGGCCTCCCCCTTGTCCCTCCGTTGCAAACGAGGTGCCATAGGGCTCCGACGTAGGGTTTTGTGGAGGTAAATCTGTTGGGAAGGGTGACTAGCACGGCCAGACCCTTCCCCTTCCGATCGACCTCCCTCTCCCCCATCGTGAGGAACGACGGCTCCTTGTCCTCCGTGAGGGTGGCCTGAGGTATGGCTAGATCTCTTGGTGTGGACAACTTTAATGTTATCCTGATTCTGATTTTACATAGTTGTTTTCCGATCACCGTGTTGCACTCTCTCAGTATATTATCCATATTGTCGCAACCGATTACTGCTTTGGTTTCTTGTAAGTCTATCTTTGTTAGTGTGTCCTCATCTACCTCAACCAGGTGAGCAAATTTGTGATCAATTTGTTGATGTCTGGTTTGTTCTAATGATGTAATAGTAGGCTTGCAATGGAGATCCATGCTTTGATAGGGGAAGATCTGGAAGTTATCATCTTCCTCCCCCAACCATCTGTATACCTTAAAGCCCGTCGTGTAATCCCGATCGACAAGGTATGGATGTTCGTCCAACTACATGTTCTAATTACCCTTCAAGATCGGGAAATTTGACAGGATAGTACTTCTCCCAATCTGCCAAAAACTAGTTGTTGACAGTAAATTTGGCAGAGATCGCTCTGAATCCCCGCCAATGATCCTAAACTGAGGGGATGTCGTGTCCAGTATAGACAACGTATGCTCATTACCCTCCTCAGCCGACTTCCCTCCTCGGCTGCCTGGTCTAAAGTTGGTATATAAACCAAAGTTGGTAGTGGATAAATGGACACTAATCCTTAAAGTGGTCATTTGGACCACATAGCCAACACCCTTCATGAGAAATCCTCTTGCCGGTCATCAACGGTAAGAGTTTGTGCTTCCGGGTAGAAGAAGGCGCTCTCTCCTTCTTCAAGGTGCTCCTAGACTTATATGTGGTCAATTTCTCCTCGTGATCACCACTCTGCACCAGCATCCCCTCAAGCATTGCCCTCACCTCCGAGCCCGAATAAGTTTCTTGTGGATCGATGGTTCTAGGCTTCACCAATGTGGACTGGGCTACTGGATTACTAGACTTGCCGACCACCGGCACGCCTGCACGACCTCCGACCAGTTTCTTCTATGGTGCTTTGGGTTTTTTTGTCATCCTTGTTGCACCCTTGTTCTTTGGTTTTGTCCCTCCCAAGCCAATTCCAGTTAAAATTCATGTCGGTGAGGGGTTTGATGCTAAGATTGGATGCCGATGATGACGATTCTCTGAGGCTCCCAACTCCTCCCCCGCTACCAATTTTTTCTTTTTCTTTTTTAAGGGTCGCCTGAGAGTTCGGTGTAACGCTCCATTTTTTAGAGCGATACGGAAACGAAGTGTGTTACCGGCGGGCACGTGTGAATTGACGTGCACGAGCCCAATGAATATATAAAAGCAGGAATGAATAAAATTAAAATACAATTCATCTACCAGGATCTTAGAAGTTAGTCTACTGCCATATAAAAGAGAAAATATACATGTCTAAGATAAGAAGTAATAAGTACAATACTGATACAAAAGTTAAAAATAAAGTCCCAAAAGGGTGATACATACCAAACCAAAAATACAAAAGCGAAAGCTTATAAATCTACTGTTGCTCGGCCTGCTTCAGAAAGTACGGGTCGTGTAATGGCGAATTCTCGCTAACATCTTCAGTAGTTGAGCGTGTGGGGGAACTCAGGGTCAAACCTGGCAAGTAAAATAATAAGAAATAGGGAGCGTGTAATATAAACAAATAGGTAAGATATGAGTGTGGATATGAAAGTATGCGCATGTGTGGAATACATTAAACGATTAAGTAACAGTATCAAGTAGGGATATACATGCATATCAAATCTAAATTAATATCTTATTTTAGTTTATATTTTGAATTAAGTGGTGAAGAAATAGACTCATATGTGATCAATATCAAGTACGGAGACTAATGCATATCAATTCTAAATTAATATTTTATTTTATTTTATATTTGAACTAAATTGTGAAGAAATAGACTCATATGTGATCAATATTAAGCAGGGATATATATACATATCAAGTCTAACTTAATATCATATTGTATTTTATATTTTGAACTGAATGGTAAAGAAATAGACTTGTATGTGATCAATATCAAGTACGGAGACTAATGTCAATCAAGTCTAAATTAATATCTTATTTTATTTTATATTTGAACTAAATGGTGAAAAAATAGACTTGTATCGTAGGGAGTGTACAATATGCACTAATAAGTAAAATATGAATTGATATAAAAAGCATATGCACATGTATGGGAAACAATAATGATTAAGTAACAATATCAAGTAGGGATATTCATGCATATCACGTCTAACTTAATATCATATTTTATTTTATATTTTGAATTGAATGGTGAATAAATAGACTCGTATCAAAGGGAGTGTGCAATATGCACTAATAAGTAAAATATGAATTGATGTAAAAAGTATATGCACATGTATGAGAAACAGTAATTATTAAGTAACAATATAAAGTAAGAATATATATGCATATCAACTCTAACTTAATATCATATTTTATTTTATATTTTGAACTGAATAGTGAAGAATAGACTCGTATCATAGGGAGTGTGCATATACACATGTATGGAAAACAGTAGTGATTAAGTAACAATATCAAGTAGAGATATAAATGCATATCAAGTCTAGTTTAATATCATATTTTATTTTATATTTTGAACTGAATGGTGAAGACATAGACTAGTATCGTAGGGAGTGTGCATATGCACATGTATGGAAAACAGTAATGATTAATTAATAATATCAAGTAGGGATATACACGCATATCAAGTCTAACTTAATATCATATTTTATTTTATATTTTGAACTGAATGGTGAACAAATAGACTAATATCGTGAAAGTAGCCGTATATACTCGGGACCCGGCCAAAATTCTAGAGCTGAACCAGCCGTGCTGCTAAGCACTCAAGCAGATACCGATAGTGAGTATTTAGTTGTCTCATCAATATGGACTAAATAAGAGATGATGGCTCAATACCATCCGGGCGCCCCGCGGATGGGACCCTATTTCGGTTGCGCAACCTATCATAAACCTTTCACGATACAATATTTGTCCACCCTTTAATTCTCCCATAACCTAATGTTTCAAGCTATATTACATGCAAATCAATCCGAAATATGATAAACCAATCATATCAAGATTAATATATATACATGTCTAATAATAAGTAAGATGTGGTCCATGTCAAAATCAAGTTAACAGGTAAGTCAGGATTCATGGCACTATCAAGACATGTGTATGTACTAATAAGAAAATTTCGGCATATTTTCATGTATCTTGTACAAGTAATTAGTATGTATATGTCAAGACAAACATAATGGATTGTCAACATCAAGTTAACTGGCAAGTCAAGATCCATGGCATTATCAAGATATGTATATGTACTAATAAGAAAAATTCGGCATATTTTAATATATCTTGTACAATTAATTAGTATGTATATGTCAAGACAAACATGGAGTCTAAAATGTTAGAATGAATGTTATAGAAATGATCATGTATGTAAACCACACATATATACAATTATGCATATAAACATGTATGTAAGTGGGAATTAGGGTGTAAAATGCATGTGTATCATACATATACAATTATGCATATAAACACATATTAAGTAAGTGGGTACTAAATTGTAAAAATAGAAATTAAATAGGCTTAACACTATTATAACAATTGCTTTACAATGTATGAATTTTTCAAATTCTAGAATGATTTCATGGTATGGAAAATAGCAAATTTATTAAACCCTACTAATATATATATATTTCAAATTTATATCCAATATGTTGAACATTAATAAAGGTAGAATTTTTATAATTTAAAATAAAGCATATAGTTTAACTTTACAACTTGTAGTTTAAGAATGAGAGATCATAAATAAAATGATAAATTTGATACATAAACATAAAGTAAAATGTAAAAATCATATTTTTATTTTTCTAGAATAATTATAGGGATTTTTTTGTATGCAGATATTATCTTTCTAAGTTTTAACAAATCAAAATTTTAAGTTAAATATAAAATATTTTGAATTAAAAAAAATATGAGAGTGAATGTGATTTAACTTGCCTTGATGGGTTAGGGAAGATAAATCTATTTTGAAACTAAAGAACTTTTTTTTCTTCTTTTCTTATTCTTCTTCTTAAGAGTTTGAGACTAAATAACTTCTTTTCCTTCTTTTCTTCTTTTTCTTGAGAGTGGGAGGCTAAATAACTTCTTTTTCTTCTTTCCTTCTTCTTCTCTTTTCTTATTCTAGTGAAAAAAGAGGAAGAGAGAAATAAAAAATGACGGAGAGTGAATAATTGATGAGGAGAATAAATGAAAGGAAAGAGAGAAAAATATATAATAGATAAATGAGAAATATGGGAGTAAGATGATGGCTAGTCATACTTGGCCAAAGGACAAGTATGGTGAAAGTAAGATATGGGTGAATAAAAACAAAATAGGTATAGAACAAATGACTAGTAATAATAGGTTATTATAGTTGTTTAAGATTATAATTTCAAATTAAACTAAGCCAAATAAAATCAAACTTCATCTTTACAAGTCAAAAAAAGAGAGACTAGTCCAAATATGTGTAGGGCCTACAGGTGATTAAAATAATATTATTTTAAATGACTATTTAGAAAATTTCAAGAAAATCACCAAAACTATGAAGAAAAAAATGAGACGAATATAACGCACTCACTCTAGATTTAATCTGATATCAAGGATGTAAGTTATGTTAAAATTAAGTTGTTACAATCGGCAACGCCTGCTCTCACCTAAAAAGCCCATATCTTTAGAATTCCTATTTAACTAAAATCTATTCAACGTTGGGGTACACTTCTTAATCCTTCTGTCTCGTTCCTTTTCCTTTTTCTTTTCTTTCCTTGCTTAGGGCTTTATCGTTGATTCCATTTCCTTAACGCACTTAACTCGGTTCCTGTTGTATCATTGTATGCCTCCTTGCAGTTATCACTTTAATATAATACTCTCCGACGCTTGTACAGATGACTCATGTACATCAACATATATCCCGGGCCCTTCTTCAGCCTCTTTTATTTAAAAAGCTCTTTTTTTAATCGTTTCGTTCGCAAGGATCTGCATGAGAAGAAACTCTAATGTCGGAGTATGTATTAGAAATGGAATTAATAACCACCCATCCAATCTCCTTTAATACAAGATAATATGCTACCCTCTATTTTTGACTTGAACGGCTTTTTGAAGATAGAGGATCGTCATTTAGAGAGACAAAATAACCATTGTCAGAAGAAAGACTAGCAAAAACTCATTAGGAAGGCGAGGTTTTAAAAGAAGTAGTAGTATTGCTACTAGAGCAAGACAGAGTTTAGAGTAATTTGTCCAGCCAATCACAAGAAACTAACTTACGCTCTTAGGCTAACTATAAAATCAATGTTGGATGAGAAAAATCTTTACCTATGGACTTTTATTTTGCACAGGGACAACCTTGCGTCAATTAAAGAATAAAGAAAAAAAAAAAAAAAAAACTTAAATCATCAGTAGGGCCTGAAAAAGGCAGTTCTTTTTTCTCTTTTTGTGTGGAAGTGAAAAGATCAGGCTTCGCATAGGAACCTGCCTAAAGAGAGAAACCTCAACACCTTGCCGCTTGACAATTGCTTTCCAAACTACTCTCTCCCTAAGATATAATTGCAACTCAAACTCGACATTGGGTCAAAATAGAATTTTGACATTGGGTCAAATAGTATTTGATGGGGAAATGAGTCGGACTTGAATTCGCATTTTGCATTGCCAAAGTTTAAGATGGTGCAACTCCACATAGATCAGTTAGAATTGGATCCGTTGGCACTTGTGCCTCCAACAGTTGATGTTCTGATCATAGACATTTCCCTTCAACATCCAAGGTCACATACAATTCATGAGAAAGAAACCAAGGATCTTTCAGGACATGTCTTCTTCTACATGAGGATCTCTCAGCAAATGCTTCCCTTCGTAAAAACCTAACCCACTTGGATCATTCTACCATTCCTTTTAATGAAAGTTTCCCTTTATTATGCTTTTACGGCTGCGCAATCTAACATTATGATGCCCTTGTTGTTGTGAAGTATGAATACATATTTGAAAGGATATACAGTTGTATGTAATATCTTCTAGCTTCTATTCAGATTAAGCAAGTAGACCTTGTGATTGGGATGGCAAGTTTTCAAATACTGACATGAGAATGGATTTGCCAATAACAAAAATGGAGAAACTCTTAAAAATAGGCCAAGTGAACATTGGTTCTAATCAATAATAACTCACTACCATCACCTCACCACTGATACTGATGTTTATTCAAGCTACAATACAGAATAAGTGCAAGGATGATTATAAGAGGAAAAAAAAAATGGAAGATGCATAAGCATTCTCTGATTAGGACATTGCAGCTAGCTCCATGCAAGATGCTCTCACACGCTTCTATCTCAAGAGGAAATAGACAAAACTAGACAGATGATACAAATGGATTTTAATACGCCAACTCAAGATCAACTGGCCCATCTCATCCTCCTTTCAACCCATTGATACGTACACGAGCTTCTTGATATTCATGATTCTTATTTAGCTGAGCTTCTTGATATTCATGATTCTTATTTAGCTGTATATAAAACTTCTTTTCTATCTTAATCTGCTGATCGGTCTTAACCATTATAATCCCCAATAACAATAGGGATGCACATATAAAGAAATAAAAACAAAAAGTAAGGAATTGGTTTAAATAGTTGCTTGAATGGGACCTTCGGAACTCAGACTGCACCTAAGGAAGAAAAGGGAAGAAACAAAATATAATTCAAATGATCTTCTGAAGTGAAGCCTGCAGAGATCCTAAGATACATCAATGCGATGTTGACTTACAGTTATGACTTATTGAAAAAATAAATTACATGGAAAATGATGCTTCAGATACACTAAATAGGATATACCTCTAAAAGAGATTGTTTATTCAAATAAAACCCTTCATTTTACTCACCCGCATTCTATTGTTGGCTCCTCTACATGTGTCCACTCAAAACAGCAAGCAGATAGTTTACGCACATGTTTGTCGCAAGTGCAGACAACACAAAGCCTTGAAACGTTCGCAAAGGAAAATTAGCAAAAGGTCAAACTCATCAACTATGCTCAGTACCTCAATTTGCTCAATAAGCAACTCGATGCATGATACAATCCTGTGAATATTCATCAACAAATTAGCAAGACACATTCATATAATCAATAGAAGCAATTAGTAACTTCCCGTACAAATAAATGTTAAATTATGCACCGTATCCAACTTGCTTCACAAGCACATTGGCACATGATCACATCCTCTGGATATTCTTCAAAAAATTTGGATGAAAACAAATTAACATTGTCAAATTCCTGACATGACAGCTAATAAATTTTATTATGAGTGAAACTAAGGGTGAAAATGGTTAGGTTTTGTGGTATGTTTACACAAAATGCTTCCAGGGGAAAATTGAAGCAACAATCTACTTTTTCGTCTATGTTAACTTTTTGTATATTTATGACAATATGTTTATCTCCGTATTGATCGAGGAAATGAATGGGGGAGAGGAGGTAAAATGATTTTTATCACTGTGATTTTAACCCTGTGGCTTCCTTTGGAATTAAAAAGAGGAAGCCAATGGGAATGAGAGTGCAAATTACTTGCACCATCAACCCATAAAGAAGGTTATGATAAGACCCCGACGAGATGTTCAGTAGCGAAGCCAAACCAGCACCAAAGAATGATCCCAATGTGTTGCCAAAGTTGTTTATGGACATGAACAGAGCAAAAAGAGTTCCTTCAATTCCTGGTGGGCAAAGTTGTCCAGAGAGGATCAGGAAGGGCATCAACCTGCATATCACAAAAAATCATACTCAAAAGAATAAAACAGAAACTGCAAGACATGATGTAAAATTTGTTAAGGAGCTGAGAAGAGTTTCTGTTCAATCAAATTGATTTGCACAAGTTACTAAAGAAAGGAGAGAAAAACAAACAAAGAACAAGCTATTGACATGTGTGTAAAAGCTACCAGGAGATTCATTGTACCTGGAATTCTTCAGCAAAACAGGGGAGTACGAAATGCCTATTAACAAAGAACAAGCATTCTTATCCGCTTCATCAAGAATGAATCACCATCAAAACCTCACCATTTGATGGTGATCCACTTTTTTGTATTGTTTCTAGTAGAATCACCATCCCAATTATCATCCAATTAAAATATCATTACATACTTTGAAAGTAATATATCTCACCATTCAATCACTATCACATTAAAATCTTATATCTTTAGTACTTTAATTATTATATCTCACAATTCCAATCACCGTCCTATTTAAATATTTTACCTCACAATCTCAATATTTTCAATATATTTTTTTGAAGAGATGAAAGATGTGGAACCCATTTTCGGTGAATGGTGATTGGAAGTAAAATCACCAATTTGGTGATTCTTCAAGAGCTGTACTAGTTTTTAATGTGTGAGGCCCACTTTTGGTGATTATGTTAGACATGGAAATTTGGGGTTCACCATATTACCAAAAAATTTGGTGATATGGTGATGCCGACACGAATGCTCTTAGTATATATATCTTCATAGTACCAAAAATAAGCATATGTATTAAATTAATATTTCCAGTGGTGCTAAACTTTACAAATAGAGAAAACTATACTGCAGTGCCATTTCCACTTCTTTTCTACCATACCAACTCTTTCCTGAACTCAGATTCCATAATAAGAACCCTTTTGCTCACAACAAAAATAAGCATAAATTTCTAAATGCAACATATATAATGTGTATCAAAATTCATAATTATTAAGACATGTTTTCTTTTAAGAAAAGAAAAAATTTAATAATTTAAAATATAATTTCACTTCCAATAACTATGTTAAAGAAAAAGAATCCAAATTCAATCCAATGAACTAGTATATTGAATAAAATATTTGAAGTCTCTACCTTTCTTAAGCATTTGAGTCTATTAGTTTAGTATCTTTTTTATGTCAGATAAAATTTTATCTTTTTTAGCAATGTACAACCCATATTGCCCGAGAACAATCTCTGACTTTTTGAAAGCGGACATGGCCCCAATGCGCGATTTGTATGACTTTCTGAAAGCAGACACGATTCCAACACATACCTTTTTAAGTTATTTAAATCCGATATGACTTCGATGTGTCTTATATGTATCAAGAAGTGTGGTGCTAGTGCCAGTGTCCAGTACATATCCGATATGGCACTCACTTTGAAGTAGATATGTTCAAAAAGCTCGAAAACCCGAGCCCGGCCCAGACCATCTCAAAGCCTAGTTGATCGGGTTGGACCTGGGCCCAGGCTCGGCACCGAGTAAGGCTACTAAAACCTAACTGGCCCAGCCCAGTCAAATCCGAATGTTGACAAAAAATCTGGGCTTGGCCTGCCCTGCTAGGACCGGCCCTTGCCTATTTCCCAACGGCTCTTGAAGCCGCTAGTAGGGGGTTCTGTAATTTTTTTTTCATAAAGCCCTCGAACGGCTTAAATAGCCATTGGGGGCTGTTTGCAATCTTTTTTGCATATTGACTTTTTTAAGCCTAAAAATAGTCGTTGGGGGTTATTTGTAATTTTGTTTTTACATTCTAACCCCCAAGACTCCAATATCTATAAATAACCCCATTCTCTTCATTTTCCCCATAAAATCTCAAATTCTCTCAAATCTCTAATCTCTCCTCTCAATAACTCCCAAAAGCTCTTACTCTCTTCATCAACAATATCAAAGCATTCAATTATTCTTTTTAATTTATCTATAGCATCTTCATTCTACCATGCTAATGAGATCGAAGATACACCACCCAAGCTCACTACACTGGAAGTTGCCTCTACTTCTCCCGCTGAAAAGGCTATGCAAGTTCCATCTTCCAAATGGCGAATATCCGACATGTAGCTTCTTTGAGAAGGTCACAATAAAAAACGACGTCGACATTGTGACAACGATCAAAGGCAAAATATCTCATTTGCAAGAAGATTTTGGCAGATCGCACGAGGATACATGGTCCAAGAGTTGTGATGAAAGATGAGAAATCTCTAGAGTAGAAAGGCAACAAACCTCCAACTGACATCAATTGCTCTTGATCAGCCTACTGTAAATCTCGCTAAAAGGTCCATCGAAGTAAAAAAAGAAAAAAAAAAAAAAAACGAGATGACGAAGCGTCATATGAAAGATCAAGGCAAGAGACATGAACCCAACCTAACATCTGCCAAGTTATGTTTTTACAATCATCCTCAACAAGAAGTCTCGGTATGTTCTATGAGATTATATAAAAACTAGAAAATTACTTGTTAGATATGTTATTATTAAGAACTTGTCTTTTAATATGGTAGAAAAAACTGATCAAGAAGACATGCTTATTGAAGGTTTCAATCTGACTTTTAAAGTTTTCATCAAACTTGCAAATGAAATATTATTAAATATTATACACTTGAAAAGGAAATTTTAATTACTTATTTTTCAAATCTTAGTTCTCAAATTTCGCTTATGATATTTGGGCATCCAGACAAAAAATGGTATATTTAACTATTACTTCATATTAAATTGATGATGGTTGAGAAATGTCAAAAAGAGTGTTTTTTTTGTTCCTTTTGACGTTGCACACACGGGTATGAATATTGCAGATTTAAGTTTGGCACAAATTGCAAATTATGTACTTACATTGAAATAAAATAATCTTTCTTTTGACAATGGATCCAATCAAAATGTTGCTTGAACACATAAAAAAATTTGCCACTTGTTTGTATTGGTGCAAATTATTATTTTCACGTTAAATGTACATGTCATATTCTTAATTTAATTGTACAGAGTGCTTTTGATGATATTAGAGACATGATAGAAAAAATTAGAAAAGTTAGAAATTTTGATTCTTAGTTCCGCAGCTAGAATTAGAATTTATAAAGAGATGTGCAAAATAAAAAAAGTAAGATCTAAGAAACTTATCCACAATGTTAAGCCTAGATGGTATTCACTTATTCGATGTTAAAGGTTGCATTAGAATATAAATTAATTATAGATGAATATATTAAACAATATAATAGTTTAGTTCTTATTTTCTCTTCTACAATAGATTTTATTTCTCAAAATGAGTGGTATATTCTTCGTTGCTTAAAAGATAAGCTACGCATGATTAATGATGTTACTGTAGGATTATATGGTTGCTATTATCTAATAATTTCATAGGCTAGATTACAAATTTTAAATATTCAAGAATTTTTAAATTAAACATCGGAAGGGTAGTACATTTGGACATATGATTACAAAAACGGAAAGAAAATTTCACAAGTATTACTATCTTATTCCTCTTATTTATGATTTAGATATTTTAATTGATCATGCATAAAAGAAATTTTTGAATTTATTCAATATTACTCTGCCCCTTAGTACATTGTCCGGATGGTGAGGATGATTTTGACATATTTTCACGGTAGAAGACACATATTGCTGGTACATCCTGTTGTCTCCGTTATTGCTTGTGATCTGCTAATGGTTCAACTATCTACCATTCCTTCATAGAGTACATTTAGCAACAGATGGTGCTTGATTAACGACTATATAACATCTCTAGATCCAATCATGGAAGCGGTTGTGTACCTCTGGATTGGTGGAAGGTCGAAAAGAAATAATAAAGCATAAATGACTATCGAAGAAGGAATGCAACGGTTAGATTTACAATAATAAAAAAAATGTACATTTTCTTACTAGTTTTGTAAGTAAATAGTTGCATACGACTGTCGAAAATAAATAACTAGCTGTCAACCTAATTGGGATGTACCATTCTATTGTGATGCAATAATTTCCTTTAACTTATAACATTACAAAGATCAAATTTATGTAAAATAATATGAATTTTTTTTTAAAATATTTATGTGTCTTGGAATCATTTTTCCGAATTTATAATACTTTTTTTTGGATTTTTTTGGGCATAATTTTTTTTCCAAACAATTAAAATCTCCTAAAAAAAACCCATATGAGCTTATTTCAGGCTGCCTAGGCCTAGGGTCTACCCGGACAATCCGCATCTAGTTCCAGACATAAGGTAAAACCTAGTCCGGGACTGAATGGAGAGCCCTACTTAGAAGTGTTTGTGCTTTATAGTTGAATGAATGGGAAGAATTAGGATTTATTGTTTAGTTTTCATTATACTTTATTGAGATTTTATTAGATATTTATTTAATTTTTAATTGCACAAATGGTGCACATATTTTAGGCTAAATATAGCCATTTAAAAACTATTAGTTGATTAGAAAAAAACTATGGAAGAAATCTTGATTCTTTGATATTGTTATTTGTTACTCCTAAATCTTTCGACTGTGGTTCGCAATAGTAGGCGCATGATTCTCCTATGTTAGGCCTAAACAATATTCTTTATTTTTTTATCAAATCCTAGTTTTCAAATCCACAGAACCCCCAAATCATCACCACAAACCCTAAATTGCTTCTGTTTTGCATAAAGAAAGGCCCAGAGTAGAGTAACAGAGGTAAGTGTAAAAAATATATATAAATGACATACTTGAACTGGTTAATGGCATCACTAACAGCTGACCCACCAAGCACCATGTACTCATCGGGTATGCCTAGCTGGATATTTGATCGGGCTACTAGAGCAATGTCCAGAATGTTCACAATGGCGAGACTAATGTGTGTTAACCTGTCATGTACAAAGAAAGAAATTAGCTCCATCATGTAGAAGTCCATAGAACTAGAGAATAGAGGGTATCAAACTGTAAGTTTGTACGGCATACTAATTCAACAGCTTGCACAGGATATATCAAAACATGGGGCCAGCAATTATTATGAATATAGCTGAATCAAATAACTTTATATATATATATATATATATATATATATATATATATATATAGACACACACACACACACACATATATATATATAAACTACAGCTAACTAGAATCTATAAACGCAAATGTTAAATATTCCAAAGAAGTTTAAAAAAAAAAAAAAAACATGGTCTTCAGAGGTTATGCAAAGTTTTGAATTAATGAAACCTGATTCCGGTTGTCCACGAGTTTCCTAGAAACAAGATTATATAAATTTGCACTCTAAGGTTTATTGAGAAACAAGAGAGCAGATTTTTCCAATAAACTAAAGTTTTTTGCTTTATGTCCTGTCAGCTCCTCAAAAACCACATTCATGTAAAACAATACACAACCAGTGTGTTCATAGTGCCACTTATTTTCAGGTTTCATATAGATTTACTAAGATAAAACTTGCAACAAAAAATGCCAAAAGAAGAATGCATTCCTTTCTTATAGATGCATTCATATCTTTCTGATGCACTCATTTTTTATCCTATTTCCTAGCATGTTATGGGTATTACTGGTCATCCATCTTAACATTCTCATTCTATCTCACTCATTTTTTTAAAAATCTAAAATGATAATTACATATGCAACTAAATTTTGTACTAGCTATTGGCTACCTAATGAAACCCTCCTCCTTTCTCCTAGCATGAGACAGGCACCAAGAAAAATAAGACATGAAGCACAACAGTGGTGGAGTTTGCCAGAGTAGAATTATGCCATGAAAAACTATAAAGAGTTAATCCATATAACTACCAAGGTTCCTATTACAGCCGACACCTAGCCTGACAAAAATAGGATACAAATTGAAAAATAGTCAGCCCAGAAAAATTAATATTCAGTGTTTAATTCTCGTGTACTGTGAAAGTGTTTTTTATCACCTACTACCTAGTCTACCTTTAGGAGGCACATATGCACCAAACATCTTCTCTGTTATGTAAATAGAGAACTTGCTATTCACTTCTATGCGGTTTAAACAAATGTCTTAGTGCTACTTAACATGGATAAATTGTGGGATAACCAACTAACTACTCTATCCAACCCTATCCAACCGCCTAAGCTAACGAGTTTAAAGGCTAAATAATCATGCAACCTTAATGCTTATGGATCCTAAGCACGTGGCTGTAGGCCACTAGAAATGCTTCCAGTAAGAAGATGTTTGCTTAGAAAGGTGAACCAATACTCTCAATATTCTTTTTTTTCTCTCCTAATTCATTGGCCTAATCTGTTGGTTTGCAGTTCAGTTCTATCAAATTGGCCCCACTGGCAACAGAGTAGGAAGGAGTGTACTCAGTTTTCTCATAGAGAGTTCCAGGAGTCGAGTCGTTTGACAAAAGGAGAGCATCATGTGGGAAGGAAAAATAACTAAAATGGAGAGTCCACCCTTGATTGTAACTACTTCATATTTTAGGTATTTGGGGTTGTCAGGATGGAATTAAATCCCTCATACTAAATCTAAAAATGCTTCCAAAAGTTTGAACTCCCATGCCCAAGCAAGGCTGAGGGTATTTAAACCCACAAAGGAATTTGGGGATACAAGGCAAATGCCCTAAAATGGATAGTGACATAACTAAATTATCATTACTATTATTATTTACTTTTTGGAAGATGGTTGAAGTTTGATCTTGAACCTAGGACTTCCTATGACCTAAACCCCCTTCCTCCCGGCAGTTTACCACTCAGACAAACATTAGTGGCGAAGGATTAGATATCTCAAGCATAAGTACGGTTAAAGCTACATTACAAAGGCCGTTATTTTTAACAATGATTAGTTTGACCACCAAAATGGGTATCTAACCACATCATAGAAGATCAGCATGTTGATTAATGTTAAACGAACAAATTGAACTTTGGGTTCTTCGTGTTTTCTTCGTGTTTGTTCAATTAGTTAAATAAGCCTAGATTTTCATTCAGCAATATCAACTAATGTTTCTGCAGGAAATGTTGGAGCAACCCACAAGATCAAGCCAGTTGGAAAGTAGCATTAGATAGTCTCCAACATAAATTGTAGCATGGTACAAATCCCCCCACACCTCCCTCCCTCCATCCCTCACGTCTATCTAACAAAATTACGAAAGGGCCGACCAATGTCTGCTGATGGAAACTATTGAGAATATATGAACTTGCCCAAAATTGTCAACTCAGGATTTGTATCATTATCATATCACATATCATATCTCAAGATAACATTGATCATGGTGACTGGGTGAGTAATCAAGCAAAAACTAATATATAACATAAATATGAGCAATAGCATGAAATGACGAGTCCAAGGGAAAATGTTTTAAGCCAGTAAAGTACATAATACAAGTCGTTAGCTAGATAAATAGATAACTAATATACAATGTGCAATGACTATAAAATCATTAATCAAAATGACAACATTAACACAAATAATCATATTCACTTGAAGTTATAAATAGCTATTTTCATTTTGCTCTTCTACATCGCTCGCTTCACGCAAACTTATCATTCTCCATTATCCTTTTATTCTCCTTCCCTTTGCACTTTTCTTCTTTAAATTTCATTCCATTGCGAGTTTCTACATATTAAAACTTACTAAATATTAGAACTAAACAACTAATTAATTAAGATTTTACTATTACTTGCTCTTCTTTATTTTTATTTTTGTTAGACCCACCTGCTCCAATTTTAAACGCTCACATAGATTCTACCAAGGGTATCTTCCGATAAACAAGGTCCTTACTTAGTAGTCTCTTCATAACTGGATTCCATATCTAGTAGATGAATTGTAGCATATATTTTTCCCCTCTTTCCTCTTTTGTTTGTCTCAATTACAACTGTGTATTATAATTAACAAAAAAAAAAGAACATTGAGCCTAAATCCTTGTGTAGCATAACATATGTAATGATTTCCTTGGGCTTTGTACCACAAGATATGTATCACAAGTCAGGATATTGACAACAATATACATACCCACTACAACTTCCAAAAGACAAAAATAAGAGTAGACATAACGAGAAGGGAGGTGTTGAGAAGAAGCCCTACAGACATATCACACACATTTTTATTGATTTCTTTAATGACTTGCAAAGTTTCACAAAGGTTTCCTTAATGACTAGCAAACATTTATAAAAATGCATAGAAGTTCCATATCATCTCTTTTGAGAAGAAAGTTCTATGTCATAGTAGTTTCATACGTAGTTCTCTCTTCATAATTTTTTATGCAACATGAAAACTTAAAATTTTTAAATATTTCCTGACACTTGGATGCTTGACTTCTAGAAGGATCCGACCTATTTTTAGAAAGGATTTTATAGAGGGGTACTCTTGATATCTTCAATATTTAGAAAAATACGCCCCCAAAAAACATGATAATAGCTATTCGACCCTTCCAAATCTTGGGAAGTAGACAAAGTACCCTTTCCGTTAGTCAAATGGCAGTAGGAGCACGAAATTTCTATTATACACCCAATATAATGTAACTCCCCAACCTACCCATCTCTCTCTCTCTCTCTCTCTCCCTCCCTCCCCCCCCCCCCCCCCCCCCCCCCCCCACAATCAGAACCAACTCTCCTCCATTGCATGTCCTAATCCCCTTCTAGACCCGTTGAATTCCCAAGGAAATTTCAATCTCTTCGCCCAAACCTGATTTCCAAGATTTTGAGATCAATGGAAAGTACAATAAGCTATTCTTCTATCAATTGCGCATTTAGATTGAAGAAATATAACTAGCTGATTGTTGAAAAAATTGTTGAAAATTCTCTAGATTTACAGAAAGAAAATGATGGAGCTCGGAGTTATGGGGTGATATGGAATGCAGGGGAATCGCCAATAGAAACTTTCCCTTCGAAAAGTGAGGTAAATTTTTATTTATGAAAACTTTTAAGTTGTTGAAAGTATTGTTAAATGTATTGATTTGGGATTAGTTGATTTTGGGTAGAATTTGTTGTTATGACAGTATGGTTTTTGGATAAATTATGGCGATAGTTTGTTTGTTTTCAAAAATTTGTGGGTAAATTGGTTTGAAAATTGATTAGTGATAAATAGAAAATTTGAGAGTAAATCATTGTGAGCATTGAATGATTGATTATGTAGAAAAATGAAATTTGTAATTAGAGCTAAGCGCAAGTAAAAGAAACTTGTAATTGGAGATTTATGTCATTTTTTGGCTAATATTGGTGCGAATAAATATTAGTGATTTAATGAAGATTATATATGTTATATAGTTAAACTTTTGATTCTATAAGGGTTGATTGTTATTTACCCTTATGTATATTATGGATTGGTACTTGCACATGCTATGTTCGAACAATAGGAAAGCCGAAGTGTTGATAATACTGGAAGAAGAAAAGGACAAGCAGAAAGAAATGTGAGCTAGGGAAGTAAAAAAAAATGAAGCCAGAAGTTTATAGTACAAAGTTGCAAGATATACATGATACACACCTTGGTTTGGCCCCTTCGAGCGCCAGGATGATAATTAAGGTCTGTTGAATGAGAAAAATTGATGAGAAGGATACCCACATCTGCCAATATCTAAAAAAATCCAAATAGAATCGAAGTTGATGGAGATCTTAAATCTAATCAAATCCAAAATTAAATCTGATCTAATCAAATTAGAGATCTCAGAAATTCTGCCAAATCCTCCCTGATCAAATAAGGATCAAATTCATTGAACCAAATCAAATAAGATTAAATCAAACATTTGATTGAATTACAGTATATTTCCATCCTTATCTACAAGGCAGGTGATCTACCCAACCTATGCCTATAAATAGACATCATTAGGCATTGTGGAAGCCATCTTTTGGGAGTCCCAAGGTCAAGTGCTTAGGCGCGTTCAGAAAACTTAGCAAACTAGTAGTCGTCATGCTGCTAAAAAAAAATTAGCAAATTGGACATCGTCATACTGCTCTCATTTCTGTCGGATAGTCAACGGGGTACGAAGTTGACGCCCCATAACCACGTGAAGAGCCCACCACTTTTGTAAAAAAAGAGAAATCTATAAATCTCTCTTCTTATTTTCTATTTTCTTTTTATTGTAATTTTGAGTTTATTGTAATCTTTGAAATTTATGGCAATTTGTGACAATGAAGAGAAATCTAAAATTTCATCGAAAATAAGATGACGATTACAGTAGGAGAGCCCTTTTTTGAAGATATGGTGCAATCCGACGGATAACAGGAGAGCAACGTTCGACACCCAATGACGTTTGTGGCCTCTGCAGAGAATAGACTCTCAAGCCCACTAACTATCAGGGACATGTCGACGTCGTATCCAAATCTTGGATCTTCCCCTCTTAAAAACGAAGCCCAAAAAAAAAAGAGAAAAGAAGAGCCGAAGCAGAAGACAAGCAAAAAAAAAGGGAATCTAACCCTCCTTTACCATAGGCCTCCACTCCAAAACCCTAGCCGCTGCCATGCTGCCCAAGTTCGACCCATCCCAGGTCGTCGATGTCTACATCCGCATCACCAACGGTGAGGTGGGCGCCGCCTCCTTCGACCCAAAGATCGGCCCCCTCGGACTTTCCCGAAAGAAGATCGACGAACATCGCCAAGGAGAAGGCTAAAGAGAAGGAGCTGAACGATCTGTTCAAAATTGTCGTCAGCCAGCCTAAAGTCCCAGTTGGTGTCGATCCGAAATTGATACTTTGTGAGTTCTTTAAGATTGGGCAGCGTGCGAAGGAGTTCAAGTGCAAGTTCTCCCATGATTTGAATATGCAGAGGAAAAGCGGCTTTCTTGGGATTGAGGAACAAAAGCTGGTTGATTGAAATCTCATCCATGATGACCCGGCCGCATCTTCAACAAGGCCTTCTTTGAATTGCTGGTGAAACAACTGGTGGATCACCAAGAAAGCCTACATCAGGAGAGGACCAACCAAGAGCAATCGAGGCGAATCCAGATAGAGAAGGGTCGGGTCCTCAAACCCTTGATCTCGAAGACTGTCGGCTACAACTCCTCAGGCCGGATCACCTCCTTTCACTGCGGCGGCGAGTCAAAGCATCTCCAGTGGAAGGTCGACCTTAAGCACAACACTCCAGCCACCGGCGTCGTCGACCCCAATCGCTCCTCTCGCATCGCCCTCAATCGCTGAGTCAACAGAGTCAACTTCCTCTGCCTCTAGAAAAGGGTTGACATTGTTGATGCTCTGTCTTCGCCACCTCGTCGAGATGCTGACCCGATCCGACGATTGGTGGGTTCGGATCACCGATTTGGACCCCGCAATCACGCTCGAGACTGCTAAGGGGCCCCGTTGGCAAGGCGCTCCGCTCCGATCGAGCTATCTGCGCCGATCTTCGCAACAAAACACGAGTTATCAAAGCATTTGAAGGAGCAGAGGCTGTTGTGGCTACTGAGTATGGTGTTATGGGGATAGTTAGAGCCTAAAATCACTACAAACTTTATTTGATAGTGTTGTATCTGCACCCAAGTTTATCCTCTTAGGAACAAGTTCGAAAGAAAGGGTGCCTTACCATATGTTAACATCCTTCGCTCACAGGAACGAGTTTGTAGATGCTCTTATGTTGTATGAAGGTATCCCTAAGAAAGACAACAGAAATGTTGGAGACTTTAGCAGGGAGGGGATTTGCCTGCAGATGCAGAATATGATGCTGCAAGCTTTAGGCTTAATCCTGAAAAGGCATTTGCTCTTACCCATTGCAGGATTTTGTACGAGGATCAGGGTCACCTACTCAAAGCTACTGGTTCCTTGCATTTATATCTCCTCAAGATGTTGCACAGCGATGCAAAGAACTTGGACCACTGCTCAGCTGCAGAAAACTTGTGAAAAAGGAAACTGGTGGAAATGCACCAGGACACCTGGTTTTTGTGCTCGGTCTGCCCTCAGGGCACTTGCTCTATCTGGGATGAAAATTGGTTGCATAAAGGATGTCACCCCAAAAGGGGAAAAGAGGCTAAACTTAATCCTAATCCTAATCCTCCCACAGACAGCAAGGAGGAGAATGCCAATCCAAAGAGAAATAAATCAGCAACAACAGAGGTAGAGGCCGGTGCGGATCGAAGACATCAAAACCTGAGCAAAAGCAAGGCAAGAACAAGCCTTCAACTTCTTGCCACGGTCAGCCTCAAGCACACCGAGCACACCCTCTACGCTCTCCTCTCCTTGTTCCTCAAGAACAAGTTGTTCGATCACCTCACCGCCCGACATCATGGGGCGCAACATCCTCATGCAGGTACTATGCGAAAAGAGAAATGTCAATGCTGCATGCAAGGGGCTCAATAAAATGCCCATGAAGGAGATTAAGCCCAACGTGGTCAGCTACAACATGGTATTCGATGCCTGTTCTGTCCAGCAAACAATGTATGCACTCCTGAGCAATTTGGGAGAAGCCCACGAGGTGTTTGATCAAATGCCCGAAAGGAATTTGATATCTTAAAAAAAAAAAACTCAAGACCAAGGAGAAGCTTCTTCCTTTTTTCCAACCAGGAATCAGTCTTTTCTCCGTGGGCATACTAGAGCTCCAGAAGCACTAGGCTAGGTTGCTCTCCATGTTATGAGAGCTTGACAAAAGTTACAAGAGATACAGTGGACAAATGCTGGTAGCAGTTTCATCATGGCGGGTCAGGGCTCAGCAACTGTGTACTCAGCGTTGGCGTCCAAGACCATGTCGAGGCATTTCTGTTGCCCGAGAGATAGTATCATGAGACAAATTTAGCAAGTAGAAGAAATTGCTGAGCAAGAGAGCCTTCCTCTAGTATACCAGACCGTCCATCCAGACCTGCTTCAAGATCATAACATAAACTCTCTCGAAGAAAATCTCATGCATCAGGCCTTCACAAGTTAGCATAAAGCCAGTCAATCGCAAAGCTACGCCCGCGACTAAAACGCGAGGCTAATTCAGTGTGCGAGACTAAACCAGTGCACGAGTCTAACTCAGCGCGCGAGGCTAAGCCAACATACAAGTCTAATCACGCATATAACGCGAGATTAAATTTACACAAAGTAATCCAAATGCGAGACAAAACTCGCTAAAATCAACCAGAATGTAAACCCAAATTCCAGCCTAGCGCAGAATTGCCAAGACATGAGGCTAAGTGTCCCCCTTGCGCAGAAAAATCAGAATGCAAGGCTAAGTCTTAGCCCAGGAAAAGTGTCAGAATATGAAGCCAAGACTCAGCCCTACGTAAAAATATCAGAACGCGAGGCTAAGCCAGCGTACCCAATGTGCGAGGCTAACCCAAAACACAGAACTCACTCAAAGTATAAAAGTGACAGAAACGCAAGGCTATGGAAGCTCTAGAACGAGAGGATAATTTGTAACACCACATAAAATAGTTAATACGCGAGAAGAATACTTGTGTAAGAACGACAAAATGCGAGGCTATCTGGCAGCCCGCGTGGTTTCCATTATTGGAAGAAGATGCAAAACACAAAGCTAACTTGCAGCCTGGCATGAAACCTTTGGTACACAAAACTAAGCCAGCGTGCGTGATTAACACAGCGCGTGAGGCTAATTCAGAGCTTGAAGATAAATCAAAATGCGAGGCTAAGTTCCAGGCTTGCATAGAAAAACCCAAACGCTAAGCTAAGTTATAGGCTAGCATAGAAGTGCTAGAATGCAAGGCCAAGTCTCAACCTGCGCAGAATCATCAGAACGAAAGGCTAAGACTCAATCCCGCATGGTCGACCACGAAGATAAAAATAATCTATTACCATATGACGAACTCTATGGAAAACCAAACAAGTCCCATGCAAGGGGTGGGACCCACATCCAATCTCACAAGGATACATATGAAGCCAAAACGCAAGGTTATGCTCGCATACAACGTGAGGCTAAGCCAACGTAAAGAGCGCGAGCTAAACCCCATGTATAACTCAAGGTTATGACATCATGAAATTATTTAAATGCAAGGCTAACTCAAGGTTATGCCAGCGTGAAATTATTTAGACGTGAGGCCAACTCAAGGTTATGCCAGCGTGAATTCATCTATACGCGAGGCTAAGTCGAGACCGGCCAACTTGAATTCATCCAGACACGAGGCTAAGTTGAAATCGAGCCAGCGTAAATTTATTCAGACGCGAGGTAATGCTCGTGTATGAGGCAAATATACGACACAAGCCTATGCTAGTATGAAGTCATCCAGATGCAAGGTTAAGCATGCGTATAGCAATTCAGATGCAAGATAAACCTGTCTAAGGTAACCCAGACATGAGGCTATGCCTCAGCTTTACGTAAAAGCTCCAAAATGTGAGGCTAATTTGCAGCCCTGCATAAAATTGAAATACAAAACACTTGCATACAAACAACAAGACGTGAGGCTAAATGGCAACTCGCATGATTTTTGTTGTTGGAAGAGAGGCAGAATGCAAGGCTAAGTCGTAGTCCGGCATAAAATTTCAGTGTGCGAGACTAAACTAGCGCACACAGCGTGCGAGACAAATCCAGAGCAAGAAATTAATCCAAAGCACGAAGCAGTCCAGAATGCGAGGCTAACTCCCAGCCCTGCGAAAACTTCAAAAAAATGGAAGGTTAAGGCTTGAGTCAAACGTCAAGCCAATCAGCAGTCTTGCATGACAAGAAAGGTGATCAAATTGAATGACCCATTGTAACTAGTCAAATGTGGCCCATACAGGGGGTGAGACCCACATCCAGTAAATCCCACATACAACACGATGCTAAGCCAGTGTAGAGTTATCTAAATGCCAGGCTATACTTCCAACTGAAATGTGAAGTTAATTCACTGTGCAAGGCTAAGCCAGCGCGTGAGTCGAACTCAATGCGTGAGGCTAAGCCAACACGCAAGTCTAACCCCACGTATAATGAGAAGTTATTCTAGCCCAGTCGCGAGGCTATGCCAGCTTAAAACGTGCAGCTAAGCCCGCAGCTATAAGGCTAAGCTTGCACTTTAAATGTGAAGCAAATATCATATAACACAATCAAAGGCGTAAATTTTGCGATTTTATGGTGCTTTGCAAAGGGGTCAATTTTGCAAGAAAGTACGAATTTGTATCAATCTCATAAAACCAGATACCAGAGAACCCGTAGGGGTTGGAACATATTACAACTCCTACTTCTCACATGGAGTGGGGATGCAACTCCTCCTTCTCATAAGGGATGGTAATATATTAAAGCTTTTAATTCTTGCAGAGATTTGAGATACATTACAACTCCTATTTCTTCATAGATAGAGTTTGCTGAAACAAGAAGAGCTGCCCTAGGAGTGGGTAGTACTGATATTTTCTCACAAACATATAATCCCTCCGGGGTGCTCACTTACTGAACCATGCACAAATGACGCGACAGACTATAATGCACTCGTAATCAACTTCTAAATAGCTCAGCAGCTGGGGCTGAAGCGTTTTAAGGCATACAACAATTTGAAGCTTATCGTCGACCAGACGACTAGAGAGCACGAGATTAGCATGAAGTCCTTGTGCTCTATCATCAAGTGGCAATCAAAATGACCAACAAATTCGAAAAATTTTACATCGACCATATACTATGTACGTTGATGCCCTCGCGCCACTCGTCGCGACTTTGGCGTTGCCATCTGAATCGAGTAGGCGCGTCATTATCGGGAGCCACAATCTTCTTTGGCCTAAAACAGTATTGGAAGCAGACAAAGTGCACCAAATTAGATCGAGTATTAAGCCCCTAGACGGGCATACTTCCGAAAGATCCAAATAAAGCGCCTCAGTAAAGAAGAAGGCAACTAAATTCTACTATGATGCAGTGCTACAAACCCTGTACCGCAAATCACATGATGGTATCCTACTTTGCCGTCTCTCAAAGAAGGAAGCTCAAGAAGCGCTTAAAAGCACGACAGCAGATCAAATTATATCAAGCAAGCATCTTAAAAGCGTTCAACAAGAAAGTCAAAGAAAAGAATCAAGACCCATAAGACCAAAAAAAATAAATTTAAACCCCAAATGGGAAGGACCCTCCGTGGTAGAGATGGTCTACTCGAATAGCATTTACCATCTAATCAATTAAGACGGCTTCACCCAAAGGCCACAATGGCGAAGGGAAGAGAATGTGTTTATTGGCCTATCACACTGGGGGTAAAAGTATAAAATCAACTGTCTGGAGCCCTAGAGGCGAAGGAAAGAGGGAATGTTTGGCATTTAAATCCAAACAAAACCTTCGACAACTCATCATGCTGAGGGAAATAGCATAGCTAGCCCAACGTAAACGGCGATTAGAAAAGGCATATCAAATCTGTTGATAGCTGGGAGTTTGCTAAAAATCCCATGATAAATTTGTCACAATATTGCCCAATAAGGACATATAATTGCCCGATGCTGCGAAAACAACGGGAAGAGAAATCAAAAATTTCTCATCAACCCTGTCATGCAGGAGGTAAGAGTATGAAACCAATCACCCAACGCCAAAAAGGCAAAGGGAAGAGAGAACGTTTGGCATTTAAGTCCAAACAAGCCCTCAACAACTCATCATGCTGAGGGAAATAACATGAATAGCCCAACGCAAACGGCAATTGGTAAAAGTATCTCAAATCTGTTGATAATTTGGGGTTTGCTAAAAAATCTCATGACAAATCTATCACAATACTATCCTATAAGGATACGTCATAACCCAATGCTTCAAAAATAAAAGGGAGAGGATATCAAATCCTCAACAACTCTTCATGATGAAGTAAAAGTATGAACTACTCAATACCGCTAAGGTAAAGAGAAGAGAAAATAAAAATCCTAACCAACCTATTATGATAGGAAAGAATGTGCAAACAGCCCAACGTCATCAAGGCAAGAGACAAGAGGAAACTGAAATCCTCAACCAGTTTTATCATACTGAGAGTAGAAACAGCCCAATGCCGAAAAGGCAAAGAGAAGAGGGAACGTTAGGCATTTAAGCTCAAACAAAACTCTCAACAGCTCATCATGCTGAGGAGAATAGTATGGCTAGCCCAACGCAAACGGCGATTGGTAAAACCATGTCAAATCCGTTGATAACTGGAGGTTTGCTAAATATCCCATAAACCTGTCATGTTAAGCTCTTATCTCTGACAGCGAGACTCGAACCATCTCAAATCAAAACAATTTTCATCATGAAAGCAGGAGGAAATAAATAAATATCACCCTGCAATTACAAATGCATCAACATAACCAGGCATTAAATTCCTCTTCTATAATATTTCATTGTGATATATAATCAAATAGCTCACCTTCATACAATTGCTATCTTACAGATAGGTAATGTAGCATATATCAGCTACTTTGGAAATTGCTGTCTTTTTGTGGGCTTATGCTAAACTGCATATCGTTATTGAATTATTTAACTTGTTGGCCTTTGTTGGCTTCAAATTATGGGAGTCACATTGTTTGCTTATGCTAAATTACAGAAATGTGGGCTTCAATGATCTTTTTGATAAATTGTTGGTTTCAATTTTCTTGGAAAAGTTCATCTATAACAATAAGGAAAAGCTATAAGTTTGTTATGAGTTAATGTTACTTCATTATTTGATGTTGCAGAATTTCATTCAGTGTTGGAAGCTAATTTGGTCCCCTGTATGCTTTTAGCACTAAATGATGGTAAATAGTGCTATGTGGTGCTTAGTAAGGCTATCATACAAGGTGATGATGATTGTTAATCTGAACCTTGCACTGATTAAAGTCTCATAGAATGGTATTTGACTTTTCAGGCTCTTACATTCCATGTGCTGTCATTCCATATGCTGCCAAACAAGGTGATGATGATGGTTAATCAGAATTTTACAGTGATTAAAGTCCAATAGGATGTTGTTTGATTTTTCACGTTCTCACATCTCATGTGCTACAAAACATGGTGATGATGATGGCTAATCTGAACCTTGCACTAATTAAAGCCTCATAAGATGGTGATGGCGATCGTTAATCTGAACCTTACACTAATGAAAGTCCTATATAGTGGTCCTTGACTTTTCAGCTCCTCATGTTTCGTATGCTACGAAATAGTGCTCGAAAAGCATGAGAACTCGGACGAGTACTCATTCGAGTACTTGGTCTTGGAGAGAAACCAAGTACGAGTCACAAAAATCGCTCTAAAACTTGGACAAATGAGTACTCAGAGTACTCGACCGAGTACCGAGCACTCGCCGAGTAGGAATTAATAGATGTTGAGTTTTTTTTTTTTTTTTTTTAGTTTTCACCCGCTACCCAAATCCGAACTTTGTGTTATAAACGCAAAGTCGGGCTAGGATTTTGCGATACCCTTTCATCACTTCCCTCAATTCCCGACCCTTAGCCCTAACCTTCGATTCTCCTCGGTGATCGGCGCTCTCCTCTATCAGCAACCTTCTCTGTTAGCGGCAATCTTCTCCATTAATCTTTTTGGTCTCTCTCACCTCTTAGTCTCTCTGAGCTTATTCCTCTTCGAGCTCTTAGCACAGTGCTCTATAAGTTGGAGTTAAAATTTTTATTTATATTACTTCAATTTTAGTCCATTTGTGCATTGGATTTACTAATGGATTTCGATTGTGGGTTTCTCTGGGCTATGGCTTCGATTGTGCATTCAGTTTGGCTTTAAAACTTCAATTGTGTATTTCGAATTGGTTTTGGCTTTCGATTGTGACTTTCGATTTGGTTATACCTTTCGGTTGTGGGCTTCGACTTTGGGCCTTTGGCTCTCTATGCGACTGGTGCGCACTGTATCTGGCTTTGGCTTCTTGGTGCTTGACTCTATGTGACTGTATAGTCTATGTGAATCCTATGCTTGACCCTGTGCACTGTATACATATTTTTTTATTACATGTTTTATATATGCATAATTATTAAAATATTATTCTGAGTTCTGAACGAATACTCGAAGTACTCACTAGTCACTCGCAGACCGAGCGATTATTGAAACTGAGTTTTAGTGCACTGCTACCAAACAAGGTGGTGATGATGAATAAATCTGAACCTTGTTTGCACATGGGAGTGTCATTCGTAAAGAAGAAAGTTCCATGTACCTCCACATAGGTGTGCACATGGTCGTGCTGACCAATGTTTAAAATAACGATAACGGTAACGTAACGTTTTGTTTTTGTTAGGTTATATAACATATAGCGTAATGCATAACATAGGTTACGCGATTTTCTATTTATTTAATAAAAAAAATATAAAACTATATAAAATAAATTTTATAAATTGAAAATTGAATTAAAAAATTCTAAAAGAAAATATAAAAAAATATATTCCAGTATTAATTCTAAATTTTTAACAAGTTTCACAGTAATTCTCATGTTTACATTTATAAATTAAATTACATTCACACCGATAATTTCAGTCATCATCTAAATAAGAAAATAAGATTTTAAATTTATTTTTAATTATTATCAATATTGTAATTTATATTTTTATAATGCTCAAATTATGTTATTTTTAATTGTTTATTTTAGATTAGCTGAGAATTCAATTTAATCAGCAGGTAAAAAATTTCATTAATTGGAAAAGAATTATAACCAAAAAAAAAAATCAGTAATTGGAAAAGAATTATAATAAGTAAATAAGGATGTACAAGTTAACAATACTATAAGAAATCAAATAAGGAAACAACAAGTCATTAAGTAAAAAAACTACAACAATTCGCTAACAATCAAAATAAATAGTCGAAATCAATATAAAAACTATTTAAAAATTATTGTAAATAACATAACATAACGTAGTTTAACGTAACGTAAAATAACGTAAAATAATATAAAAAATGCACCGTTATGGTGCATTGAGTTATTTTCGACTATTAAGTAACGTTAGCTTTCTATTAGGTTTTATAACGCAACATAACAGGTTTCATAACGTGTTATTTTCAACATTGATGCTGACACTGACAAACAAGGTGGTGCTAAAGAAGAAAGCATGATATGAAACTGCTCGGGAAATCATATTATTTATCAACAATTACTGCATATCATCTTATTTATCTACAATAATTGTAATTGCATTAGCATAACCAGTATGAATTTCTTCTTTAATTGTTTTTCTTTGATACATTACATCTAACACCTTGCCCAATTACACCTTAGCCTCGTACAACTATGATCCTACAAATCAAGCCAATGCTATGATATACACAACAATACTTACTAGTTTCATAGCATTAGCGATTGTTTTCTGGATATTTTCAATTTTTTTTTACCAACCTACCTTCCACCTCTTTAATGTCTTTCATCATAACCATATGAATGCCTTGTTCAATCTTCCTAGATACTCTAAATCTCTAATTTCCAATTCTTTCAGTTCATTCATTGGGTCCATATGCAAGAAAGCTAGTTGCTTCAGCTAAGCCTTCAATTTCTCTCCCTGCAACATTTCATTACCTTGCATATTCTCTACAATCCACTCGAAGTAGCCACAGCCTGGTTCTTGTTGTCCCTTGTATCCAGCACATCTATAAAACTTCTTAACCTTCTTCTTCCCTCAACAATATGTCCAAATCTTTGATTCTATTATGCGCAAGCAAATGGGATTGCGTGGTTGACTACTACAGCTCATGGGTTCAGTTTGGCAGGACTGTAACATAAGAAGATGGTGAGGAAAGAGAGATGTTGAAAGGACTGGTGGAGAGGGGGGAGAGAGTGGGAGGGACTAGTGAAGGAGGGGGGAAGAGAGGAGAGACAACAGAGAGGCTCGAGGCTTTAAGAGCATGGAGAAGGGAGAAAAGAGCCGTTGAAGGGGCAAAATTATCATTTCCAAAGGCTGGAAGTATTTTGGAATTTAAGATTTTATAGCATCAAGGGCATATTCACTATTTTTAATGGTTGACTAACAGCAAAGTGATATTTTGTTTGACTTTCCACGATTTGGGGAGTCGAAAAGCTATTATTATGCTTTGGAAAGTATTTTCTAAATATTGAAGATTTAAATGGTACACTTCTAAAAAACCCTTTTTGAATAAGGAGTAAACCTGAATGTCTCTATTTCTTGGGATGTAGTGGTAATGGTCAATATTTACCTTCGGCACTCACTTAGCTTGGCAAAAGGTAAAAGAGACCGTCTGAAGTTTCCTTAGGCTTAGAAGGCCCACAAAGGAAGCAAAGAACTGCTTGATTAACCAAGGCAAAGATCTAATTACATTGTAGCCTACGGGCCATTATCCAAAGGGAAGAAAAAAAAGAACTAAGTACATTACGACCAAAAAGAAACAAAGAGTCACATTCTAACTAAAAACCAAAAAGAACCTCTCCTAATAACTAAGGCTATACTCAGTATTCAATACCCTGTAAATCTAAGATTCAATATTTCCATTATGTTCAACCAAACTTAAATCCCATACAGTTTACTTCAGTTCAATGATGTGACACAAAACCCTTCCCAATCTACATGAAAAAAAATAAAAAATAAAAATTATTATAAGTTAACTTCATTGATTACTTAACCACAAAGGAGAAAAGGAAAAAGACAATGATTGCAACAAAACTATGAGGTATATTGGCTCTCAATATAAGAGAGTGCTGTAGATTTAGAAACAATGCAGTTTCCCAAATTGGCATTACAAAGTTATCTAGTAAGTTCTAAATTAGCTTCATATACATTGAAGATTAGCCCACAACCTAAAAGCTTAATCTTTTGAGTGAAGTGCTATCTTGACATGGCATCAGAGAATTAGGTCCCAAAGGTCCAAGGTTCAACCATAGTCATTGTCAAATTTTAAATATTACCCCCATTTATATGGTATCTACAAGCAAAGTTCAAAACTGGAGGCATTTCCATTGGCCCAAAGGCCCATGTTAGGGGAAGTTTCGAGCGTTAAATTAGTTTCAGTTACACTGTTAGCACACCTAACAGCTTAAACATTTGGGTAAAGTGGTTTCTTGATGCATCTTTCTTCAAGCGCTAAATTAGCTTCAGTTGCACTGTTAGCACAACTAACAGCTTAAGCTTTTGTGTAAAGTGGTTTCTTGATGCATCTTTCATTTCACCTATGAGCAAGGACAAGGTCAATGATTCCAAATAAACATATAAATGAATAGTTAACCCTTGATGATTAATTATTCTACAAGATCTCATGTGAACTACTATTCATTTACCACTTATTTAAACCTATAAAAGAGAATCAAAAAGAAAAGAGAACAATTGCAAAAACCAACTAATTGTAAATGAAGTATCATTCTTTCAGGAAATAGAACTTGCAAATCTCTTTCAGCGAATCCAAATAGGAGACTTTTCAAGTTAAACACATTGTACACAGTAAAGCTTAAGAGTATACATCTATGTGCAGCCCTAAAGTTCAGACAACCGAATGGGAAACTGAATTTTCTCATGTTCCTACAAAAGTTGGCAAATGAACACACTCATGCGGCTGAAATAAATTACAAGCCAACCAGCTGCATATTCAGCATGTTATTATCAAACATGTGCTTCCCATATTTCTAAGAAATTTGGCTTGATGTGAAAATGCTTTCACTGTAAGATAAAGTTTCTTAGCATGCTCAAAACCTGTTTCCAGCTTTTACCAGATTATTACTATGCATTAAAACCTGTTTCAATTCATAAGCACCAGATTTACATGTTAGTTGTAACTAGCATCATCATGATCATTTCCTTGTTGCCTTGTTGCTATTGGACAGAAGCACAGTGTAATTCTTTGGGGGTAAAAAAAGTAAAAAATAAATAAAGGAAAACATGAATTAAAAAGTATAATAAAACTTACATGAGGATTCTTCTAAGTTGCATATGTTTCAGATAGCGATTGTAGGTATACGTGCCGAGCATCAGGCCAAACCACCCTATCACACGGGAAGTCCCCAAAAAGGATGCTTCCAAGTGCAAAACTTCAGTCTGATAATAGAACATGATTGTTGAGAGATTGGGAACTGTAATATGCGAAAAGAAAAACCAGGCCATAGGCCTGAAATTTCAATTTGTCAAATACACAACAATGATATCTCAACAAAATATTAAAGCGTGTAGGGACATAACAAGTATAAAAAAAGAGATCATGCAACAAAATCTCTACCTTAAGATCATTGGCTGCCTAAATGCACGGCACAAACTAAAGAAAGCCAATTTCAGAGATTCATGCCATGTTGCAGTTAATGATGAATGTTGATGTGTGATAATCTCATATTTCGTGGAGATTGCCTTCTTTTCCCCATTTGTATGGCTATCTTTTTGCCTTCTTCTAGTTTGACCTTTTACTTTTTCAGCAGAGTAATAGCCTTTGCTGCTATCTGATTCATCTTGTATGTCTCCTTGTCCATTTTGATCCATCTTGGGAATTTCTGAGAGAACCTCCTTAACAGAAGTACATGACATTAGCTGTATGATTGGAAGTATAGAGAAAAGAAGGAAAATTTTCTCTATTCTAAAAGTTGATAATGCAAAGCCTCCCAATAAGCTCCCACATATTCCTCCAAAAGCCATTGCAGACCAAGATAGTGACTGGAGATCGCCAGAAAATTCTGCTCTGATTATAAAATGTTTTCTGAAGTCAGATTCTGAATATTATACAGGACATTCAGGAAAATAGAGAATCATTAAGTTGAACATACTTCTCAGCTCTAACTGCTTCTGCAATCATTGCGTCAATAACAACATCTGCCATGGCAGCTCCCAGGTTCTGTACCGTTAAGAAGGCCATGAGAAAATTGCGAGAACTTCTTAGAGATGTCAGGCCCATGAAAAGCCATGGGAAAAGAGTGAGGATAGTTGCTATAACCAAGTATGGTTTTCTCTTCTTCCGTCTAATAGGGATGCAATCAGATAGAATTCTGCAAGAACAAGATACGAAAACTTCAGGAACCAAACCAAATCAGTTGCCTATATTTAATCAAACTTAACATTGTTCATTGCTTCGTAGAAATGAGAGTCGACCTTAATAATGGATGGTATAATGAAACCTCTACCTCTTATTTCGAACTTCTCTACTTGTACCTTTCAAGCCGAAGTCTAAGGCATAATTAAGACATTGGTATTACCAGAAGTGCACTTGCACTGATGCACTATAAAAATTCAACTCAAGAATGTGCATGTCATGAAGGTATGCTTTACATGTGCATATAAATAGTTTAAGAGTCATTTAAACCATAAGAAACCTCACTACAACTAGAAGTAAATAGATTTCCAAAAAAATAAATTAATATAAATGAAAGAACCAGCAATGAGATGCTTTACTTGGAATATCAGATCCGGTAACTACCAACAATTCACTCTTGCATATAATACTACTTCAACTCAGGACCATGCATGTCATAAAGGTAAATTTTACATATGTGTATAAATAGCTTAAGAGTCATTTCACACCATAAGAAACCATGTAACTAGAAGTTAATATATTTCAAAAAAAACAATTGAAGAAAACTGTAAGATCTGGCAGAGGGATGCTTTACTTGGATTATCAGATCTTGTAACTGCCAACAATTCACTCTAGTATATTGTACAAGAGCAATGAATAAGTACAATAGAATACCAACTCAATCTACTCTTTTCCAGATACATTTTTCTAGACGTGATTTCCTTGACATTAGAGCTCCTACTGCTAATTTTGAACCCAGAAAATTATTTAGAAAAGAGCTATAGTTTCTAATGATTCCATCATTTACTAAATGATTCCACAATGTCCCCTCGCCAAACGCAAAAAAAAAAAAAAAAAAAGGAAAGGAAAAAAAAAAAAACCAACCACCTCAACAATAGATCTCCTCATGCTTTCTCAAATGAAAGATTGCTAAATAGTCTTTTTTCTGGACCAACAGAATTTTGACAGTAAAGCTGACATAAGGCAGAAAATATTGGCTGATACTAACTAAGATGAAGATCCTACAAAATCGTTGTTGATATTTCTAATATTGCCGAGGATATTGATGATATGATACATTTGACAAAAGCCAATTTCATAACCATTAGCCGTCTGATATCGATCCGGAGATTCTAAACACCTTAGGCTAATGTGGGCAATCATAATAACCAGATACGACTGGAGCCTCCCGATCATCACCCTGCAGTTTATTAGTCCCTGAAGGAATATTTTGACATAATGATATAGTACAACAGTTCTTAAATACTTGACCACCAACAGGCCTCACTAGATGTGGTTCAAGAATCTTGTATTTTAGATTATGGTCTCTGTTTACAATTTGAGCTCTCTCTAAACTGACAATGGCCGGGCCATGATCAATTCACCTCCCAACAATGACATGCTTGCAATCTTTCCAAGTCATTGATCTGAAATACAGCCACTATCACCAATACCTGAACAGCCATCATCTTATCTTCCCTATCAATACCCAAAGCACCACCATGTCATTCTTGGGCCTTGTTCCACCAGCTAAATGTTTCTCTCCTACTGTCAATTGTGACATACAGTTATGCCATAACTGATTATGCATACCCTACTCCTTGAATAATCACATGAAACAACTCTTAGATTCTCAGTGATGGTTTGGAGGCATTAAATAACAAACAATCATCGATATTGTTAAGGTTCATAATGGCATTTTATACTCCCCTACATCTACATGGCTTCTGATGATGTTCATCCAAATTTCCCCATGGTCAAATGCTCATTCTTGTGTTACTCCCAGCTCTGACAAGGGCCTTCTTAAGTATCCTGCCTACCTTGATTTGCTTCGAATGGCCATCCCATTTACAGTCTATAATTTGCTGGCTATTGATTGCTCTCTATTTTCAGCTTTAAACTAACATTTCAAAGTAGTGTGTCAGGTGTACTACCAACAAATAACTCTATTTTGCATGATATATTGTCACTTTTCAGCATCTCTTCCTTCTGCTTGGTCATCTATGCTTGTGAATCAAGCCTCTAAGGTATATCTTTTTTGGCTTCTTCAATGCCTAGTATTTGATATTGTTATCCATTTTTTTTTGGTTAGCCCTCTACTGTACTCTCTTCCATATCCTTTATCCAATAGTTTTGTAGCATACCCCTCTCTCTGGGGCATCTTGGTCCCCTCACTATGTAAACTCTAATTATTTTCTTCTTATATACACACCTTGGTTTGCTTCTGGAAAAATAATCCTTTGTTCCTCATTAATAATCGGATGCTAGCTTATTACTTATTACATTCCCCTTTAAATTTCTAGTGATGCTTGGAGTAAAAAAGGATGAACATTTGAAGAGTTGATTGTATATGTGTTATTATCACGAGAGCATATATATTCCACAAATTTAAAGAATGGAAGATACAGTTATATGGTAATTCTAAATGTATCTAAGTAAACTAGATTAACCATTCTTAGGAATATATACCTTCCTAATGCATGATGCATATCCAAGCAAAACACCCCCAACCCCCTTCAACAAAACAAACAACAAACAACCATTCCATTAAAAAGACGTTAGTAAAAAAATCTTTCTATCTCCCTATACTAATGAAAAATACAAACCAAAGATAACACCCACCCCCCCCCCCCCCAACCCCCCCCCCCCCCCCCCGGCGGTCCCCAATGACCCACCCACCCCCGCACGCCCCAAAAAAAAACAAAAACAAAAAAAAAAACAAAAAACAAAAAAGAACAAGAAAAAGAAAATTTAGTGCATGATTACTGTAAATGAGCCACCAGCTTAGGTAAGTGACAAAAACATAGTACTCCCAATATTTTTTTTTAAATCTTTTGGGACCACGGCCCCCCCTCCTTAGCTTATTTAAGGAAAAATTTCATGGATTTTGAAATTCATATCATTCCATCAAGTAGTATAAAATGTTATATTCACCATAAACTGTTAATTTGATGGAAGGCCAAATCAAAACTAAAATTCAAGAAATTAGATACGTGTGAACTCTGGGGGTTGAGACTTGAGATTATAATAAAAAAAAATATTTCGAACAAAATAATTGGAGATAGTAAAAGCAAATTGCAGCTTAGGTAACTTACGTAAACTATCAACTCATTTCCATCGGTCTCAATTTTGTGTATATGTTTGTACTTGCCAATATGAAAATATATCACAACCTCAAAAGCAGATCAAAAACAATATTCCAGATAAATAGAATTTTATTGTCACTGGATTCAACTCAATATAAAGAAGTACCCTCTGGATTGTTATGAATAGCCTATTTAACTCTGCCAATCAAATACTTAACCATGCATGTATACTACAGTATTTTTTATTTGCACTCTCTTTAACAAACAAATGACGGTTTATAAACATGCATTGAAAATTTTGGTTGTCATAGAGCGACAATGAGGTTTTTACCCATATAAAGGTTTTATACTCCAAGGGAAATATGCCACAGAAACCACAAATTGGGCGGCCGAGGGTGACAATTTGAGGATATCTTTCATCTGGTAAGAAACTGCAGTCCAGACAAAGGATCTGAAACCCTGTTACAACATTTAAAGCCATCAGTATCTAGGAGATCAAGTAAACACTTTCAAACAGTAAAAGAAAATAATAAATATTTCTTGCAAAAGTTTAGAAAACAAACATATACTAGATTTTACAAGAACAAAATCACGAAAGTTGCAACGGGTAGGAATCACCCTATGGCCAGTACTCCAAGACATGTAGCAATCCACAATGGACTTAACATTCGGAAAACTAGTCCAAATAAGAGTGTTACAGTCAACTAGCATATCCTTATGCCCCTAAAATCAAAGAAGGGTATCTGTGGGTGTGTGGCCACTATGAATATCGGCCCAGACTCAAAGTCCAATAACTGATCTTATGAAACAACATTAACGTGACTCAAGGCAAGTAAAATGGAAAACGTAGCTAGATAGTTTCACCTGGGAGGGACCACTTTTTAATTTGGGAGAAAAGGATCTAACCGTAGCCCAGGATATATACATCCTCAGATGCACATTGGATACCAACAAATATACATTTATGTATGCATATAGATGAATGTGAGTGTTGGGAGTCACCACTAAATATATGGAATGTTCATAAGGCCAGCCACAGCCCCTGTATACTTTTCGAAGAATTCAATATTACTTAATCTTATAAAAATTGATCTCCTAAATGTTGAAATTTTTAGTATATTATAATAACTTGTGTTAGGGACTAATTAGAAGACCATCTATTTTCACCATATGGGAAGATAACAACACTTTCAAGGTCATTGGGACAGAATTTCGAATCATTGAAAAACCTATGGCATTTGAAGCAAGCATAGCTTGAGCGATCAAACAAAAAAATTGGAGTATGACCGCTCATTTTGAAGCTCTCAATTAATACTAGATTTCTCATACTTACCAGTTTTCAGTTTCTAACATTGATGGGTCAAAATTGCAGTCAAAGTTTATAGGCAAGCTTAGGCAAAGTTTCTCAAAATAAAGTTTCAGCTATATTAGGATATAGTCTTAATTATCCTAAGGTCATATAGCCATTAGTTATTTTCAGCTAAAGCTATATTCGGATAAAGTTGTATCATGGAGTCTTTTTGTAGACTAATGATAAAAGCTAATTAATAAATTTCGAATTTGATTAGGAAGTTAGCTACTAAAGAATGATAGTTTGTGTAATAGATTTCTAACTAATATGTGTTCTGCATAGGTGCTTATAATGCTCCCTTTGTATTTGTTGTGGTGTTGAGAGTTGATGAATTGAGTTTAAGATTTTCAACTTAGTAGTAGCAAAATGCTGTGTAAATTTGAAGGATCTAAGGAAACAAATCCAAGTCCCGTTTTCAGCCTCCATAACTCTTATTGACATCATCTTCCTCTCAGTTATTGAAACTGTGTCATTTCTGATTTATAGTTGATTCTCCATTACTAGAATCACAAATAGATACTTAGGCGCAATGTCTCCAAGTAGCTAAAATACTAACAATAAAATTCTAATTTCCAACGTTGGTACCAATATTGCCAATATCGTTGACACGATACATCAAATATTGCTGGTTTTTTATACTATAAACAATTGGCCAATACCGATTCCAAGATTTAAAATCTTGCTTTATATATCTAAAAGTTGCACAAGTTAACCCCACCCCCCGGGACTCGTGTTCATAGTCTCCTTCGTCTATCAAATGTTTAGACTAGCTTGACACTAGGTACTACATGAATATGGTTTTGATCTAGTGCCTGGCTCTATTAGTAGTTCACACTTATTCCTGTCGATTTTTCTTTGTTTAAATTTCAATTGTTTCTCTTCAAATTCAAGGCTTAAAGTACTGGATCTCATGGAAAATGTAAATATTCCTTACAATCTTTGTTTTCTCATTTTTAATGAGATCAAACAAAAAGTAGGCCAGTATATATACAGAGTTTTTAATTCCTAGAATTTTACAAAAGGAGAGTCTATAAACATACAAACTTTAGTTTGTGAAAATAGAGTTTCCCTTAAGTTGGGTCTTGTTTAGATACAAGATTTTAAAATAAAGAGATATGAACTATAAAAGAATCCAACCTAAGGCCTGGTTTAGGTATTAGGTTTAACAAAATTCTGGCTTCACTTAAGTTTTAAAAAAGCTGGCATTTGTATACATACAAACTCAAGTTTCTGAAAAAGGGAGTTTCATTTAAGTTGGATTAGTTTAGGTACAAGATTTCAAGATGGACTTTCACCTTATCATAGGTATTCACTGTAAAACTGTAGAAAAATTCACCCATACAGGATCCTTGATTAAGCACAACAAAACCAGATTTTAGATGCTCTAGCCAAACAGGATATAGTTTCAAAATTACAGTTTCAAGTTGAAAATTTCTAAAACTTTGGTTTCACTTAGGGTGTGTTTGTTTGTATGGAAGTAAAATGGAAGTAGTTGAAGTAAGGCTATTTCTATTACTTCATTTGTTTGTTTAGTTAAGAAGAAAACTAGAAGTTACTTCCCCTAGAATGATATGGATTCTATATGACGCCCTTACTTTCTTTTTTCTCTTCCCCTCAATTTTTGTTAGAAGAGCTCTTGAAACTTAAGAAACTAGGTAAAATATTATTTTTTATTCAACTCTAATAATTACTTTGAAATCTATTACATGAAACAAAAAGAATATTACTATTATAATATTTTATTAAATAATAAGACATAATAGTTTTTTACTTCCCAGTCTACTTTCAACTTCCAAGAATTAACACACAAGTACTAGAGTTCTATTGAAGAGGATTCTTCCTAAATTTCCATTTTGAAAGTTACTTCTAGTTTTCTTCCTTACTTCCTCTACTTCCAACATCCAAACATGCCCCGAGTGAAACCTTGCATCCAAGCTTAGCCTAAGTGGAGTTTTCAATTTGGAGCTTTAGAATTCTACAAAACCAGAGTTTAGAAGCTCCATTTTAGATACCCAAACTGATAAATAGTTTTAAAACTGGAGTTCTATGTTGAAACTAATCAAAACTACAGGTTTCACAGTGAAATCTTGTACCCAAACTAGGCTGTATTCTTTATTTTGAATTCAATTGCCTAAATAACTTAGAAATTCATGTAAAATTTTCCCAATTAAATGTAATAAACCTTATCGTTAATCAAAGCCTCCAATTAAAATTAAATAAAAAATAAAAAAATTCGTTCAAATTACTGACTTTTCCCACCAAAACTACAAAAATCATTTTAAAAAAAAAAAAAGAAGAAGAAGCTTGCAACGTAAGGAAAAAAGAACCTGAGTAAAGTAGATCAAGGTGACGAGCCACAAGAACGAAGCCCCAAAGGTCGCGCTGACCCTCTTCAACCAACCGATCGCCATTTTTACACCTTAAAAGAGATCAGATCGCAGGGTACTACTCTGATCTGACTCAAATTTGGGGGTATGAAGCGAATTTTTGTGTTAATCTTTGCTCTGGGTCAGCGAAAAATTTTCTCCCCAATGCGGCTCTCGTCTCGTGTGCTCGAGCGATTAAGGGGCCGTGGCATTTGGGCAACCCTCAGGTTAGTCCCCCTCTTTTGACCGCTCCCACAACCTTTTTGGGAGGTCAAGGTGGGCCCTAGTTTCCCGTAAGGATTGGTAGAATTTTTTTGGGAAATTGCAAGGAAAAATTAATTTTTTTTAATTTAGGTCTTTAGTTTAATAAATAAAATTGCTTGTAGGAGAAGCTGAGTGCAGTTTGTGGTAGATATTGCATTTGACACGTCATGGGAAAGCCACGGAAACATTAAAACATTAAAAAACAGTGTAGAACGAAAACCAAGAAGTTCCATTTGGTCCAATCTTATTATTTGTTATTAGGGTTAAAATCTATCGCTCATAAATTTAAAACTCTCACTTAGACTTCTTGAACCATAGAAAAAACTAATAGAGAAGATCAGACGAAATTATTTTTTTCACGGTCCAGGAAATCTAAATGAGAATTTTAAAATTTAGGAGTGATAAGTTATATACCCATCATATTACAGTGGGACTGACTGTAATTAACCCTTATTATTATTATTAAATCCGTGTGGAATGAAAATTCGAGATGTGCCATTTGGTGCAATCTTCCTTCTTATTACTATTACTATTATTATTATTATTATTATTAGGAAAAACACTAGCATAGAAATTACTAAGACTTTAAAAAATCTTACCTCTTAGTTAGTATAAGAGAAAAAATCCTATTAAAAAAAACTGTTAATTATTTTACTCATGATAAATATTCTCTATGAAAAAATACCATAATTTCCAACAAATTTCTCATAGAGCCTAATAAATTGTAACGTCTGGCATTTCAAGGCCACGTATCGCAAACGAATACGCCAAGTCTAAATTACAATTAATAAAATGAATACTACTGCTACAAAGTCATATGCATATATGTACAGAACGAATAATAGGAAGATACAAAACAATTTTATTCGAACAAAATAATAATGAGATCAAAGGTTATAAAAGAATCCAAAAAGATAATAATACTTATTACAATTTTAGATTTTGAGTCTAAAAAATAAGAACTAAAATGGATGATATTGTCTAGTTTACTAAAGTAAACATAAATAAATAAGTAAAAATTCTCTAATAAAAGTCCTGCAGCAGAAGCACCCACTGAGTATCTACTAACTCTTGGCAATATAATTCCAGCTGTGATGGGTCATCTTCGATAACCTGCAAATTGTCTGGACGTGTCAAATCAGAATCGTTAGAACGACCTAACAAGTGTTACAAAAATGGAGATAAAAATACATGGACACGCTATATGTGATATATATATATATATATATATATATATATATATATATATATATATATATATATATATATATATATATATATATATATATACACACACACACACACACATAATGTACAAAAAAACAGTAAAATACGAAACAAATGAGAGCATTATGGAAAATACCTTTTCTAAAATGAATCGTGAATTTTATTATACTTGTATTGGAGATGATAATTTTAATAGGTAGTATATACATGTTATAGATGACATTATAGCAAACATAGAAAAATAAAATAAAAATATGCATGCATATAGAACATGATATATTGCATTTATATTCACTATGAATTTATTTGGAACTATCAAGAGGAAAGATTATATGTTTTAAGAGTGTCCAGTACATACATAGGACAATGGCCTCATGATTCCCGCCTCATGACTCCCGGTACTGTCCTAAGATCGTACTGTTTAGTACTAAAAAAAACACGATGGACGAGCTTACACTCGGACCCGAAACCCTATAACATGATATAACGGTAATCCAATAATCACCTTAGGACCTCTTAAGTTAGATCCTTAGAATTCGGCTGCACAATCTAAAAATGTATACCTCTCAAAATATATATTCAAATTCCTCCATTCAGTTTCTTTTTTAGCCGTTAGTTTGTATTCATGCTTTAAGTATAAAAAAATATTACTAACATGTAACACACGGTTGAAAAAAGTTAACATGCGATATCTTAATCAACAAATATGTTAAAAGGAATTTTGTGTAAAAAATTAAAAATGAAATATTAAGAATTAAATCGGGCAGAATTGAAAGTATATGAAAGTAGATGATAATACTAAAATATTTTTCTACATGCTCAAACACATAAGATAAACTTTTATTTTATTTTTTATAATTTTTATTTTCTAATTGAAAAGAATGATTTCTTGTGCAAAAGAATGTGACATTGGTATGAAGAAAATACAAGAGAAATGCAAGAGAGACAATATATTATTGCATACAAAACAAACATAAAGGTGCACTGACCATCTACACATGTGAGTGTGGGCCTTAAGATGGTTGGAGGTTTTGAATTAATTTTTATAGTTAGATTTATTTAAATAATTTTATGGGTCTTAAATAAAGCAAATAATTTTATGCATCTTAAATAAATCAAATAAAATAATAATAAATAATATTTTGGAGTATATCAGTATATTCCTAACTACAAAACCACCTACACTCCTACTTTAGTACAAAACTGCATCATACATATGACTAAGATAATATTAATAGTAATACCTCAAGAACAATACACAAATCATTGAGTAGTAAGAAGCCTTGGAATTTTCTAGTTTATAGCAAAAAAAAACAAGTTACACATAAATAAATAATTAATACATAGTTTAACACTGGTACAATAGTTAGCTATTTCACAAAAAATTCACTGTAACGTAAGCAATACTTAAAATAAATTAAATTAAAAGAAATTCCAACAAGGCATGCATTGGTACAGTAATTCTGGGACAAATATATCATGGGCCTCCATACATAGACTCGTTTAGCATTTAAAAGAAATTTTTGATTGAATATTTTATCATCATCACCAACTAAACTTATTTATTTTTAATCATTACGAAACTAAATGAAAAAATAATTTGTACGAAAGCTAAAATAATTTAAAATAAAGATGGTTTAGTACAAAAAACATGCCTTGATAGAGGACTCAAAGATGAGCTAGATCTCCACTTTAGCTACCATGATCTTCTTCTCCCTTTCTTCTTCTTCTCTTTTCTCCTTTTTTACTCTGTTATTTGTTTTGCTTCTTCTTCTTCTTCTTTTTTTTTTTTCCTTCTCTTTTCTTCTTCTTCTCTTCTTCTTCTACTACTTTTTTCTTACTATTTGTTTTTTCTTTTCTCTCCGCATTCCTTCTGAACAAAGAAGACTTTATATTTTTTTCTGTGTTTTTTTTGTTTCAGTTTGTTTTTTTATTTAGATATTTAAATAAAAATAAAATTAAATAGGATAAGTTCATAACTACATGAATTCAAACTAACTAAATTTGTTATCATCAAGCTAACTAGTATTTTAATTAAACACAAATTATAAAATAGTAAAAGATAACATTTGTTAAATAATAATGTTATCATTACTATCACATTTATTTTTGTTCTATTAAGAAAATAATGTTTTTGATTTATTGAGATTGGGGTGATACATAAATAAAATCAAAGACATGGTTGTTCGTAATTATTTCTCAGTAAAGTTTCATCTACATCGTTTTTATTAAAATCTCATCGAGTATACTGACATAATTAATGATATGTATGATTGAATAGTGACAAATATCAGAATTTATAGTAACCTGACAAGTGATTCTTTTTTTACAATTTGATTACATAAAGGATTTGTTTTGGATTTATTTTTATTTTCCATTGTGATTAGTGAGCTGAATAGAGCATCTAGCATATATTGGTATATGCTATTTATTGATGATAGTATTATATTTGATAAAATAAAGAGAAAATGTCAAATTAAACATATGGAGGAAAACCTTTAAATTAAAGAATTTTAAATTAAGTACGTCTAAAACAAAGTATATATAGTACAAATTCGATAAATAAAGGATATAAAACTATAAAGTTGTCACACTAGACAGACCAGAAATACTAATACAAAAATAAAATAACTAAGCCTTTTCTTTCAAGCATTTGGGATAGGCTAAAAGAAATAAAAGAGAATCACGCTATGTTAGTCACATATATGATCATTCCTTACTCATTTGTTGAGAAATTAGTCTTTATTAAAACCTCTAGCATCCATATATTTTCATATCATCTACATCTATATATTTTTTGTTATTCTTTTCTTATTTAACTTGTTCTAAGTTGATAAACTCCACTCAGGAACTAGTACATGTGTAGATCTATATTGCATATGGTCAAATCATCAAAGCCAATTTTCTCACATTTTCTTTTAATGAAAACTACACCTATCTTAATACAAATATTCTCATTTCTCACTTTTATCACTCCAAGTATTATCGAACATTCAATGAAGCATACACATCTCTATCACACTTATCTTTTACGAATAATGCCTCTTAATAGCCCAATATTTTATATTATATAACAAAACCAGACTAATAGTAGCCCTATAAAAAAATTTCTCCATCCTTAATGGCATGTTTCGTTTGCATAAAACACCCATTATGCTCCTCCATTTTAACTATCCAACTTAGATGCTTAGTTGTATTACTATTGATGTAATATCCTAAAATTCATGTTACTTGTATTTTTTCTTTGAGTCTAATTGTGCCAAATTAGGGCTACACAGGCCGATTTGGATGTAGAAATAATTTTCAATGAGCGTAACTTTAAATTCGTAACTCCAAAAGATATTCAGTATTCATAGTTATTAGTTTTCTAATATTTATAATTTAAAAAAAAATTCAGAAAACCAGAAATTATTTCCAAATTTTACTAATTTTAAAATATTAAATTATTCTTCTAATTATTTCGAAGTTTTGTTTTTCTCATTCTAGACATCGGAATGACAAATAGATAATTTTGTAGTTTTTATCTCATTGACCGCTACGTTCTATATTAATTTGGTAAAAATTGAAGAACATTACATAAAACTAACATTATTAAATAAATAAAAGAGAGAAGCAAAACGAAAGAAATAGGATAGTGGTGTTTAATTGCGTTGTCACAAGAAAGTGAAGTGTGGTAGAAGAGTGTATAGGTGGCTTGCTTTGGTAGAACACTTGTGAGGAAAGTTTTAAGTATTTACATTATTACCACTCTTGCATGTAATCAATCCTCATCTCATTTTCTTCTGTTTTTTCTTCCCCTAAGGACTTTCTTCACTCATCTCGTCACTCTCACACAAAAAAGAGTTGCTACACAATAAAGAATTTTGGGGGATTTCCTTTGAGAAAAAAGGATGGAAAAAAAAGAGAAAGAAAAAGAAAATTCAAGAAATCAAAGGCAGATAAAACGGTAAATAGCAATTTAATTTCTTCCTCTTTTTTCTTTAGAAATTTACTTATTAATATGTTTGAATGTAAATAATTTATTTATAACTATACTTGATCTTATTTTTGATTATTATGGTATGATCTCCTAGAATATTTTATGAGAAAAGAATATATATATATATATATATATATATATATATATATATATATATATATATGAGAAAACTGAAAATTCACCGGCGGTGAAGGGAGTTCCTTCACCGCCGCTTAGGTGCCCCAATACAATTATTACACGTGGCACCATTTATGGTAACAAATAAAAGAACTCTTTTAACCGCCTTTTGAGTGGCGCCACATGTAATAATTTTATTGGGCCATCTAAGCGGCGGTGAAAGAACTCCCTTCATCGCTGGTGAATTTTCCGTTTACTATATATATATATATATATATATATATATATATATATATATATATATATATATATATATATATATATATATATATATATATATATATAAAATGAAAATCTTAATCTAATCACTTGAATAAATTGATTTTAGGTTTGAGAACTGTAGAAAGAAATTGGAGTTAGGTAGATTATTTACTACAGTTAATACTTTCCTAAGTATATAAATTTATTCATGACATGATTATTTTGCCAAACTTAGTGATGTATAAGGCTGGTAAGTATTGGGTTGGCTTCTTAGAAACTAAATAGACTGTAGTTGGTTGAAAAAAAGCGAAAGCAAAAATTTGGTGTCCTGCAGTGAACTGGAGAAAAAGAAGAAAAAGAGAAAAATTGATGGGCTGCAATGAGCTGGAAAAAAAAGGAAAAAAGAGAAAATTTTAATATGCTGCAGTAGGCTGGAAAAAGTTATGGGATATGAACCGAATTGAAAAGGACAATAAATATATTAAGTTGGCCTAACTATAGTAGGCTTTAATAGATAGGCTACAATGGGCCTTTAAAGAAAACATTAAAAAAAGAAAAATAAATAAGTTGTAGTAGCTTTTAGTAAAAAAATAAAAAATAAAAAAGAAGAAATGAAAGTGAGATGGGCCTATAAAAGCATTCATGTGAAGTTCTAGTGCATTGGTTTTTATGTAGATCCAAAGTATATTTTCCTCTTATTAGGTAGATAATTGTTATTGGTTTATATTGGAAGATCCTTGAGTTTGTGATTAAGTTTTTTTTGAAATATATATAAAAGTTCCAAAATTTAGGAAAAATAAAAATTAATACATATTTTGTATAGGAAATATTTCCAAGTATTTAACTCATTAATTAATTAAAAGTTTATAAATCACCCTATTTTGGACATGTTTTGTTATACCCAATTAATATTAAGCATAGCTCAAATTGCCTAAAATCAATGAAAAAGTACATTTTGTATGGTAATTTGTAGAGTTGATGGCCTAAATCTTCTAATTTAATTTCGATAGTGTAACATGCCATGCGGCACTTGTTTGTGACTTATGTTGCATTAACATGACTAATGCAGGAGGGACATGAAAGAAGTGTACTGACATGATAAGGAAATGAAATAGTAATACTGCGTATACATGATCTAGTAATGAATTGTAAATAATATCATAAATGATAGAGACGGGCTTGTACATGCAAATAAATAAATCATGCCATGATGTCTTTATAGATCATGTGTATCATATATCATGAACTCGAGAATAGGGAGAAGGTATATAATTGATAAGAGCCAAGTCATATAAGAATTAATCAAATGTTAGGATTGAGAATTTTTTACAGTAGCGACCTGGGTGATACTAAATTAATGATTGATAATTAGTACATAGTATGATATATCCGTAACTGTTTTACAATACGGAGTGTGAATTGTAGTAGCTAAAGTATGGCATAGTTCAGCGTCATGCGATTGAAGCCGAGACCCGAGTATATACGGACACTTATACGATAATGGAGAATACTATTATCTTATCAATTAATACAGTTTATATAATTAATTTGGACGATGATTAGACTAATAGAATACATGATTAAGATACATAGGATAATTGTTCGTCATGTTCATCTATTTATTTATTTATACTTTTTTCATATTTAATTTTATATATTCACGACCAACACTAATATGAATATGCCCATGTGCACTGATACTTCTGTACTATGATAGTACACTATTTTCTTTCTATTAAGTATTACTTATTATGTTTAATCCCCTAGTTTCTGAACCCATGTAATAAGAAAGTAGTGGGAGAACCTACACCAATCGAAAATCTATACTTTGGTGATCAAGTTGAACGTCAGTAAGAAGTGGATCTTCTATTATAGCCTTGTATATATTGTTCATATTTTTTGTCGGGAACTATTCTTTCTTTTGATTATTTTGTTGTACAAATCTAAAACAGTATGCCTTTTCATATAATCAATCTTATATTTTATAAATATAACTTTAGTTTCAGGCATATCACTTATTTATCTGTTATAACAGTAGTTACATTTATTCTAAAATCATGTGACTATTGAGTAATCTAGTATAGTTTTAAATAGCATCCTCCGTTTTGGGAAGCAACTAAAAAAATAGGAGCATTACAGGGTGGTATCGAAGTTTAGATTTAGATGAAAGACCGTAAAACTCCTGCCACATAAGAACATATCTTGACTCATTCTTACTAATTATTCCTTATTTTTTATATCTACTTAATCTTGTATCTTACCTATCATATCATGTTCTATTTGTTTGAATTATCTATCTTTGAAATTTTATTTATTGATTCTTATCTAGTCCGTCACAGAATAATGTCGATCCATCTTCTCCGAGTGCGAGTCCGAGGGATGAGACTGTGGAACTTAGAAACTTCGTGCAATGAGTAGCACAGACACAACAAACCACGATAGTATTGGTAGAAAGAATAATGCAGTCTAATGAACAAGAAAGGACCGGGATGATATTGAATTTCTGAATATTGCAGCCGTTGGTATTTTCTAGAACAGAAGGACTATTAAAGGCTCAACAGTATATTATGGATAAAAAGAATCTTCTGAAGACGACAAGCATTTCGAAAGAGAATCGGGTGGAGGTGGTGTGTGTTCAGTTGCATGATATGGCCAGGACATGGTGGCTAGCCAAAGAAATAAGGCACAAGGAACCTCTAACTTAGGAGAAGCTTGTGAAGTATTTCATGTCAGGTTTTTCCATGCATCAACGAAGCAGGAGATCAGGAAGGAGTTCCTAAAGCTACAACAAAGAGATTGGACTGTGGATATATATGCTACTAAGTTTATGAGACTCAGTCGTTTTTCTCCGACCCTGGTAGCTAATCAAGAGGAACGAGCATATATATTCCAGCAAAGACTGACGTATCATCTAAAGGAGCATCTAGTAGGTCATAACCACAACACCTACTCAGAGATATTTGAAGCAACATGTCTCCTAGAGTAAGTAATCAAGGAAGGGATGCTGATGATATTCAAGAGGCTATTTAATCAAGGAGCAGGTTCCTCCCAAAGGTTTGGAGGCCTCCGATAAAGCAACAAGTAGTGGCCAACAAAGGAGGTCCACTAGTGTTCAATTTCTGCAATATGTCGGACATGTTCGGAAAGAGTGTAAAAGAGCTTTGGGACTATGTCTGATATACAGATCAACAAATCATCGAGTAACTAGTTGTTCGAGAGTACAATCAAGGCAACAACCAGTAGTTGGAATTCCTTACCAATAGGCACCAAGACTGATTGTAACGGGACCACCAATTCGGATGACTCGAGGACCGGACCAGAGAAGACCTTTGGAGATACAACAATAAGTCTATGCTAGATCCCAAGGGGGAGAAGAATGGAGACGGGGCACTGGAGGAGTCGTAGCAGGTATATGTTAGTTGGCAATACACTAACAACTATTTTATTCGATTCTGGAACTTCGCATTATTTTATATCTATCACGTTTGTTTTCCACAACTCTATTAATTTCATTATCTTACATGCGGGATAGGACATTAAGACTAGTAACAGAAGTATCATCACCAATAAAGAGTGTAGATTATGTTCCTCAGTGATTAATGGTAGAGAATTTTATGTCAACTTGCTAGCTGAACCTTCTGCCGGGATTGCCCGTTGATACACAACCCAAACCATTATTTATTTTATTACTTAACTTAATTTCTTCATTTTATTTAGTACACAATCAATAACTAGTAAATAGAGGTTGATATGACATTATTCTAAGCATGTTTTGGTTGGGTACCTTCTATATGATAATAGATTGTAGAAAAAAAGAGTAATATTTTAGATTCTTGATCATTCGGAATTTGAATTTATTAGTTGAAGCCAATGCATAGAACCAACTGAATCTAAAGTGTTCTCAAACGGAGGAGTTTTGAAAGTTATGAAAGTAGGAGAAGCAATGATGCTAATAGTATCAGAATTTATAAACATATTTTCTGAAGTGATACCTAAACTACCACCAGTAAGAGCAGTAGAATTTACTATTGATATTATTTCTGGAGTTAAACTAGTTTGTAAGTTACCTTACCAAATGCAAATTACATAATTAGAAGAAATCAAGAGGTTAAAAGGGTGAGCTATTAAAGTTAGATTTTGTAAAACCCAGTGTTTCACCTTGAAGAGCTCCATTATTACTAATAAGAAAGAAGGATAAAAGTCAAAAATTACATGTAGTACCCATTATCGAGAATAATCAATCTATTTGATCAGTTAGGAGGCGCAAAGAAATCCTTAAGGATAGATTTTTGTTTGGGATTCCATCACGAAAGGGTCCAAGCAGAAGATATTACAAAACTACATTTAGAAGTAGATATGATCACTATGAATATTTGGTAATACCGTTTGTAGTAACTAATAAAGATATACTCAGATGGAGCAATTAGACTCAATGAAAAATTATGGGAGCCTAAGGGAAAGGAAGAGATAGAGTTTTAGAATAAGCTCATAGATTAATATATTCTATTCATTATGCAAGTAACAAGATGTATAAGGATATGAAAAAATATTTCTGGTGAACAGACATGAAGAAAGATTGCTTGATATATATCTAGATATTCCACTTAGCAGTAAGTAAAAACTGAACATCAGAGGATGACTAGATTGCTTCAACCACTAGAAATACCATAATGGAAGTGGAGATAAATATCGATGGGTTTTGAGACGGGTTTACCTAGAGGCACCAGAAGCAACAATGCAATTTGAGTGGTTGTGTACAGGCTGATCAAATTAGCTTATTTTATTCCATTTAGAATTAGTCAATCAACATAAATTTTAGCAAGAAAATTCATGTAGAAGGTGGTGAAATTAAATAGAGTCTCAATCAGAATTGTATTAGATAGAGACACAAAATTCAGCTCACTATTGGAAGGGATTGATAGATAGTCAAGGAACACATTTAGATTTATTTTCAGCTTACCATTCACAGGCAGACAGTCAGTCAGAACAGACTATCTAAGTATTTGAATATATGCTTAAAGCACTTGTGTAGGATTTTGGTGGATCTTGGGATGATTATTTGTATATAATGAAATTTTCTTAAAATAATAGTTGTTAGGAGAGTATCAAAATAGTATCATTCGAAGTTTTGTATGGTCAAAATTGCAAATCTCCATTGTGCTGGGACGAGATTGGAGAAACAAAGTGTCTTGAGACCGAAGTTGATTACTGATGTGAAATATCGACTGCAAGCGTACAATGTCGGTGTAGCGCTTTACAGGTCGTTCTCACAGGGATCTAGGGTGTTTTTGTATTCTCACTAATTCTTTAGTCCTAGCGGATTTACTACGGTTTCTAAGTTGGATTTAAATTATTCTAATTAGTTTAGGATATAGAATCCACTAGTTTTTGATCATGTATTACTTCTATTATCTTCTTCCTATCATAAAAATTGATCTTTTAGTTTTAATCTTTACTTAAAGTGTTCTAAGCATGTATTATCAAGTGGTGTGCAAGAATAACGCATCAAAAATATAACTTTTCATAAAAATAAACTAAATCATTAGATAACTCTATGACAAAAATGAAAAGTACAACTCCAAAATCTAATTAAGTATAGGTTATTAAGAAATCTAATTCAAGTATAACCTATCAAAGTATTAATCTATGAGTTGTTATATTTTAATCTTTTCATTGAAAAATCTTATTTTTATTATTTTATTTAGGGAAAAAAATATTAGAGAGCAACTATATGGTAGATTTCTAGTTTCATCTGCATCCTAAAGTTAAACTAAATTAGCTACTCATAGTTCTAATTAAAAAGATCATAATTTTCTTAGAAAGCATTAAAATTTTACACTAGAAGTAAGATAAATCTATCTAGAAAGCAATTAGAAGAAGATTAGCTCAGAAACAATAATGAACAAAAAAGGGTACCTCTGGAGTTGGTATGGCGATCGTCACCCGTTCAGTAAATCCTAATTTTATTCAATAAAATTTGAGTACAATATTACATCATATATCCCTAGATTACAAGGATATGACCAATATATAGGTTTCTCAGAATCAAAATCTAATCCGAGTACAAGTGAGAAACTACAAAATTACATCGAAACTCTTACAAAAATCTCATGACAAGTGGGCCCGACTTTGTCCCTAATTGGCGGCAAATGCCCCTAAATAGCGGCAAAAATTTGAAGAATTGGCCTGAATTTTCTTCCGCATAAAGTTCCGGTCCTTTTCATTTGATATGAATGACTGTATTGAACTTAAGTTTTTTGTACCTTCATAATCTTATAACTTGGCTCACTTTTAGCTCTTTTCTGAATTTGATTTCCTAATTCGGCTCTGAATTTATGTCATCTCTTTGTAGGAATAGGCTTATCTGAAAAGCACACTAAAAATATCCAAATAGTATTATTTAAATACAAAAATAGATGATATGGAGGCTATAAATATGCAATATATGACACTCATTACACCCCCACACCTATATTTTGCTAGTTCTCGAGCAAAATCTAGACCTAAAAAGAAAAAAACATTCTAACTCACTTTCGCAGGAATCGCGATTGCACTTAGCACGTGCAATAAGCCGTTAAACCTCTAGGTTAACTTAGTAGACAAGTTATGTCTCGTGAGGGTTTGTAATGAATATACCCATAAAATTCGTGAAAAAGTTAAATTAAGGAATAAAGAAAAGAAAAATAAGGATAACCGAAAATCAATAAAAATTTTATACAAAAGAAAGAAAAAATATTTAATGATATTTTCTTCAATTAATCTCACTAATATACAAACTCAAGAACGCATTTAGATTATCAATTTTCAAGTCAAGCGTCATATCAAATACACTTATAATTTTAATCAAAAATTCAAATCCTATATTTCAATACCCACTAATAGATAATTTATTGGCTCATATACATCTACGTGCACGTGTGATAGTCTACTTCGGCCTTAGACTCCAACTCTAACTCATGATTCATCTCCTCTCTCATAACAATTTTTTAAATTTTTTTAAGAATATTTCACTTTTCATACGAAAATTCATGTTTATTTAGGCACAAAGTACCCGATTACTCGGATCATACTCTTTTTTTTTTTTCTCTCTGAGACTATTGCCTTAATACCTGACTCACTCCCTTTTTCTTCTCTCTTTATTTTAAATTTATGAGGCTATTGCCTTAATAGCAGGCTCATACCTTTTTTTTTTCTTTTTTTTCTTATTTAGTAAGAGAAGACTACTCAATCGTTATTATCTTTATTCTTAATCTAATAAATTATTATGAAGTGAAAAATAGATGTATATTTACCTCAAAACTACTATTAGCGTTATTTATTTTTCTGATTTTAATTTTTTTTCATAAAATTCTTAGTGTATCATCCAATCTACTCTTTTATTAAATTTCAAATATAAATTTATTCTTTTATTTGCAATTATGCTGATTTATTGAAGAAAGTATATAATAATTTTTTAGTTAGTTAGTTACCCTAAAAGCTTTTTTTATTCAGTTATTTACCGTAAAAACTATCCAAAGTGTAAAATAAAGAAATCCAAAAATCTAAAAATAAAATAAAAAATCTAAAATAAACTAAAAATCCTAGAAAAACACAGAAAATACTCTAACATGCTCCCCCACACCTAAACTCGTGTATGCCCTCATACACGAACAAATGGTGGTAAAATAAATATGAAAACTATTGTACAAATACTATACAAATAATAAGAGTCGTAAAATGTTACGATCTCAATATTATCACCCTATTAACACATAGAAAGCGGTTACAATCTCTCGATCGCTTTCTACTTTCATAGTATGTCATTTTAAACGTGAAGTGGGTATATTATTGTATCTCATCATCCTCTTACAAGTCATAAAATTACATGTATGTATCTTATGCCGCCCTCATTTTTTCTTTGTCCACATGTAAGTATTAATAATTAGATTAAAAAATTCTTCATTATAAACCTGCCAATTATCGTTAGTAACAAGCACACATGTAGAAATATCGTGAGATGAGAAAAGTGCAATATGATCAAGTGAATGTGGTGATGGCCCTTCTAACTCACGAAGTAATGCGAGCTCCTCTGCAAACAAATTCTCAAAAATTTGTTCATAAATTAATGGCACACTTACACAAATATCATCATACATAGAATCAGTATGTACCAATTCATCTAACAATATGAGCTCATCTTTAAAAATTTGCTCAAATAAGAGTTCATCATTAGCACAAGAGGTAGTATGAGAGTGCAAACTGTGAATCATATTTACCTCAATGAGGGAGATCGTTGTGTGCTCATCCATATTGAATATGTTCAATGCCACAGTCATATTCTCAAATGATAGCTTCATGAGGCCACTCCTGCAATCAATTAATACATTTGATGTTGTAAGGAATGGCCTACTCAAGATAATGAAAATTTGATTCCGTGGATTGGAAATCGGCTCAGTTTCTAAAACAATGAAGTTTACAGGAAAGATGAACTCGCTGACCCTAATGAGCATATCTTCAATCATACTAAGTGTTCTTTTAATCGAACGATCAGTTACCTGTAATATGACCTTGGTAGGTTGAAGTTTTCCTAATCTTAGTTGCTGATAAATAGTATAAGGAAGTAAGTTGACACTTGCCCTAAATCAAATAATACCCTGTCAAATGTAGTGTTCCCAATAGAGCATGAGATTGTGGGGGATCCTAAATCTTTGTATTTGACAGGTAAAGAGTTAGAGAGAATATGCGATATATTTGCAATAAGAAAAACTTTCTCAGAAACATTTCTTACTCATTTCTTAGCATACAAATTCTTGAAAAACTTGGCATAAATAGGAATCTGTTATATAATATCAAGAAGTGGAATATTAAATTTACCTGCTGAAATATTTCAAGAATCTTCTCTATTTGCGGTGAAAACTTCCTAAGCCGATTGGGATATGGTGCTTTCGGCTTAGGAATAGGTTTTTCCAAATGAACATGTGATGATAATGGAGGTGATGGAGATAGATGTGGAGAAAGAGATGGAAAATATAGTGTAGCCTGTGAAATGGTAGGACTGAGATCAGGGGGCATGACTACATTATTATCCACTTACTTGTCAGATCTGAGCGTGTGAATGACATTATATTGGTGAACATGGAATGAAACAGACTGAGATGAGTTAGAATTGTGGTTCATTATCAGTTGACTTGGAAAGATATCTGGCCCCCGATCACTCAACTGTGTGGCTAACTATCCAACCTACTACTCTATATTCTTAATCGACTAAGAACTTGTAAGAAGTTGTTGGTCAGTCCGTTGTATAAAATCATAGACACTTTCATTAAATTTTGTATTTATGTGTCTAAATTGGACGTCGTCTTGAAAATGTTTTCCACATTCTTTTCAAGTGTGGTTAGCCGTCTATCATAATCATTGTTAGACCTCTGCTGTAAATATGATTGATTATATACAGGTGGTCTATTCTGATTGTTATCTTGATTTGAAGCATTTGGGTATTGATAAGCACCCACATTTGGTCTTGAAAACTGACCATTGGCTGAAGGTTATATGTTGTTAGGGTTTGGGGCTTCCTGATATTGGCCCTGACCTCAAGAGAGATTTGGATGGTTCCTCCAGTCAGGATTGTATGTAGGAGCATATGGATTATTCATAGGTCTTTGATATAAGACGTTAGCCTACTTAAGTGTGGGACCCATAGGATTCACTAACAGTAGATACTCCTCCATAACGTGATTTGGAGTTCCACAATTAAAGCATGTGAGACTTTGTATTTGATTCACTAGACCCACTGATGGAGCACTAGGAGTCTCCAATGCCTCAATTTTCCGCATAAGGGCTAAAATTTTAGCCTCGGCAGCTATCGTTGTCGATGCTATGAATCCCATCCTTGTGTGTAGAAATTGATGCGTTGGGTTTCTCAGTGGGATTCTCCCACTGCATAATTTTCTATGATAGGTCCTCAAGAAAGACCCACGCTTCATCCTCATTCTTTCTCATGAACTCCCTCTGACACATGGACTCAAGAAGAGTTTTGCATGTTTAATCGAGTCCTTCGTACACGATTTGACACAACCGCCACTTTTCTATCACATGGTGGGGGTATTGAGCTAATAGATCTTTGAACCGTTCTAAGTATTTCGACAAGGGTTCTCCCAATACTTGACGGAATTGATTAATTTGATTTTGAATTTTTGCCATCTTGTACGTGGGACAATACTTCTTAAAAAACACTGTGACGAATTCATCCCAAGTAGTGATTGAATCAGTTGGCATACTATGCAACCACTTCTTGTCGTTATCTTTAAGAGCGACGGAATGAAGCGGAGATTAATTGCATCTTTCGACTAGTGCCACAGTTTAATTTTCACACACACTTCCTGAAATTCACTGATAAAAATATATGCATCCTCAGAATCAGAACCAGTGAATTTAGAAAGTTTGCTGATGTACTGTGGCTTCAATTCATAGTGATTACCTGTTGCATGTGGAAGTTTGATGCATGATGGTAGTGATGTATTCAACGGGTAACATCAATCCTGATGGATCGAGATCATTTGGTCCATTTTGTCTCCTATGAACAAATCTGATCTCACTAATCGACCAAATTAATCATGGGTCTAATGTAGCATGAACCAGCGACCGTGAGTAGATGCGTGAGTTTCCTAAACTGATGCAAGAAGTGGGGTGTGGTAAAAATGAAACGGTGGAAGAAATATGATAAAAAGAAGTGATGTCTTATAAGTTATAATAATATTTTTTTTAATTTTATTTGTATTTTTTTACAGAACCCGGGACCCAAGATACAGAACTAGAGAAAAACAGGGAGAGAGACTCACCAACTTTACTACTAAATGGTGGTGATTGCCGCTATTTAGCGGCAAAACCAGGGAGTTTGGCTCCCTGGTTTTTGCAGTATAATTTCGAGACTTTTCTCATCCCTTTTTGTTTCATGTATCTGAACTTCCATGTCCCTGCTCACTCAACACATACTGTGTACCCGTAAAACGTTAGAAAAAGTAAGAAAAACACCGTCGATTTCCGGCAACGGCGCCAAAAATTTGATGTAAAATAACTACTACAAAGCGTACAATATCGGTGTAGCACTTTACAGGTCGTTCCCACAGGGATCTAAAATGTTTTTGCGTTCTCACTAATTCTTTAGTCCTAGCGGATTAACTACGATTTTTAAGTTGGATTTGAATTATTCTAATTAGCCTAGAATATAGAATCCACTAGTTTCTAGCCATGTATTACTTCTATTATCTTCTTCCTATCATAAAAATTAATTTTTTAGTTTTAATTTTTTCTTAAAGTGTTCTAAATATGTGTTATCAAGTGGTGTGCAAGTATAACGCATCAAAATTTTATAAAAATAAACTAAATCATTAGATAACTTTATGACAAAAATGAAAAGTAATAATCCCAAACCCTAACTAAGTATAGGCTATCAAGAAATCTAATTTAAATATAACCTATCAAAGTATTAATCTACGAGTTGTTATATTTTAATGTTTTCTTTAAAAAAAATCTTATCTTTATTATTTTATTTAGGAAGAAAACATTAGAGAGCAACTACATGGTAGATTTCTAGTTTCATCTACATTCTAGAACTAAACTAAATTAGCTACTCATAGTTCTAATTAAAAAGATCATATTTTTCCTAGAAAGCGATTAATGTTTTATACTAGAAAGCAAGATAAATCTATCTAGAAAGTAATTAGAAGAAGATTAGCTCAGAAATAATGATGAACAGAAAAGGGTATCTCTGGAGTCGGTATGACGGCCGTCACTCCTTCAGCAAATCCTAATTTTATTCAATAAAATTCGAGTACAAAATTACATCATATATCCCTAGATTACAAGGATACGACCAATATATACGCTTCAGAGAATCAAACCCTAATCCGAGTATAAGTGAGAAATCACAAAATTACATCGAAGCCCCCGCAAAAATCTCATGATGACTGGACTCCACTTTGCCGCCAATTGGCGGCAAGTACTGCTAAATAGCATTAAAAATATGAAGAATTGGTCTAAATTTTCTTCCGTATGAAGTTCTAGTCCTTTTCATTTGATATGAATGACTGTATTGGATTTAGGTTTTCTGTAGCTTCATAATCTTGTAACTTGGCTCACTTTTAGCTCTTTCTGGAATTGATTTCCTAATCTGATTCTGAGTTTATACCATCTCCTTATAGGAATATGTTTACTTGAAAAGCACACTAAAAATATCCGAGTAGCATTATTTAAATACAAAAATAGATGATATGGAGGCTATAAATATGCAATATATGGCACTAATTAATTACTCAAGTTACAGAACAAGTGAAGGTTATCAGAGAATATATGAAGTTTGCTAGGACAGACAGAAAAAATGGGCAAACTAATATAGTAAACCATTAGAGTTTGATGTGGGAGATAAGATATTCATCAAGATATCCCAAATAAAAGGCATCATCAGATTCAGCAAAAAAAAAAAAAAGCTTAGCCCAAAATACATTAGACCATTTGAGATCACGAAAAAAATTGGAAATATTGCCTATATATTATCATTACCACCTGAGATGAAAATCATTCAGATGTGCTCATGTATCATAGTTGAGGAAGTGCTTGGGTATAGAATACAGAGTTAGATCTGTCCGAGGTGGATCTAGGGCTGGACCTAAAGTACGAGAAACAACCCGTAGCGATCATCGACCGGCGGGAGAAGGTCTTAAGGAACAAAGTGAGACTATTATTTTACCATTTGTTTTTGTTTCATGCGATGCACAGTGACCGAGAGATTTTACTTGGGAGTTTGAGAAAGATATCAGGATTATATATCCATACATTTTTTCATGAGCATATATGTTAATTTAATTCATTTCTATATCTATACATACCTGTATATACTTTGATATTCCTTAATTTGGAATTTTGAGAACGAAATTATTTTGTTAGGTTAGTATGATGTAATATCCCAAAATTCATACTACTCGTATCCTTTCATTAAGTCTGATCATACCAAATTTGGGAAAATTCTGAATGTGCACCACATTTTCTAGTGAGCACCACATACTATATAGTAAAGTGATTTACAACATAGGGAAAAAAGGTCTCACTAGTAAAATATGGTGCGCATTTAGAATTTTTCCAAATTCAGGGGTCAATTTGGACACCAAAATAATTTTTGGTGAGTGTAACTTTAAATACATAACCCTAAATGACATTAAGTATTCACAATGATTAGTTTTCTAATATTTATAATTTAAAAAAAAAAATCCAGGATGCCCAAATATATTTCCGAATTTTCCTAATTTTAAAATATTAAATTATTGTGCAAATCACTTCCGCTATTTCTGTCATTCTGGACATTGAAATGATAAACATATAATTTGTAGTGTTTGTCTCATTGATCGCTATGCTCTATATTAATTTAGTAATATTTGCAAAACATTACATGAAACTAAAATTATTAAATAAATAAAAAAGAGAGAGAAACAAAACAAATGAAATAGGGCGATTGAGTTTAGTTGCATTGTTACAAGAAAGTGAAGGGTGGCAGAAGGGTGTATAAGTGGCGTGCTTTGGCAGAATACTTGTGAGGGAAGTTTTAAGTATTTACATCATTATCACTCTTGTATATAATCAATCTCCATCTCATTTTATTTCTCTCCAAAAGACTCTTCACTCATCTTGTCACTATCACACCAAGAAGAGTTGCTGCACAGTAAACAGTTTTGAGGATTTCCTTTGAGAAAAAAAAAAAAGAGTGGGAAAAAAAAGAGGAGAAAGAAAAAAGGAATTCAAGGAATCAGAAAGTAAGTAATGCTCTGATTTCTTCCTCATTTTTCTTTAGAAATTCACTTAATGACATATTTGAACAGAAATAATTTATTTATAATGTGATTTATTCATATCTTGGGATCTTTTTTTGGATTATAATTGTATGACCTTCTAGAATATTTTATGAGAAAAGAATATAATTATTGCATATGTCATAGTGTGTATGTCACATAGTGCCATTGATACATTTAGATTGTGACCTTATTGTCTAAAAATAAACAAATTATACATAAAAGATACATATTTCGAATACATGAAAGAATATAATTAATCAACTATAAAAAAATAAATAAGAATCAAGAAATAAAGTTTAGAAGAGATACAGATAAACCACCTATAGAATCATCATCGACATTTCACCAGGAATTTAGCCAATACCATAAAAAGTGAAATTTTTATAAAAAATAATTAAGTATTGAGATATAGAGATTCATACAAAGAGACACATCTTCTCTTATTTATAAAATTTATAAAGTCCTAAAAATCCTTTTTAAAAAATTCTATTATTAAATCCACAACTAATAAATCTCAATGACCAAAATTATTGTCCTAAAAAGAAGTTAAAAAGTCAACTTTCTAGCTGGTGGTTCCAGCAGGGGACTGCTCTCGAGCTAATAGAGTCTGTTATGCAGATAATGCTTCAGTAAAATGATTTTTTTTTTTTTTTGCATTTTAAGTTCGATGAGTTGATTATTGAGCCGCTAGAAAGATATCAGAGCTTAACAACTTCTCCCTTTATAAATTTTTCTAGTTTGATTATATATGTGTGTGCATGCATGTGTGAAATCTGGCCTTAAAGATGTAGCTGTTGTACAAACTTGGTTGAATTTGATTTCTCTCCATTCGATCATCAATACTTTATCTTTTCAAGTTCTATTTGATATCAAATTTGAACCCTAGCTTTGATATAATATTCACGTAATAAAATTATAAAATCATGTATTAATCACCTTTTAGCACAATAAACAAACAATCTCATTAAATCTAAATTTACTTATTATAACATATGATTTCATGTGAATTGGATAAAGAAGGTACAAATAAGATATTAATACAATATTAATATCTAGTAAGTATTATTCAGTATCAGTTTCATATCGTAATCATATCAGTTAGAAGTGTTCTAATAGTATTTAGTATTCAAATTATTTCTCTGTATTGCTTTAGTCTTTCTTTCGACTACTGCAAATATTAATTTAACCTTTTAATTATTAAATTAGGGTCGATCAGTACCTAACAGGAAAGTATAAGTACAATGAAAGGTTTTCTGCATTAGGCGAGTACCTCAATTAATTAATTATCCTATTTTCGAACAACTTTCTTTAGACACTAGTCAAATGAGCTATTTGAACTAGCATTCTTTATGTTAAACCATATTTTTTCTTTCTAGTTAGGTTATTGTTAGTTTATGAATTAACCAGCCCTGTTTCACAAAAGAGAATATCTATTAAGTAAGAATTCATTAAGTAAGAATTCATAATAAGCCCGAAAGGCTCAGGAATCCCTCACCAAGTAGAAGTTCTTTGAGAAAAAGTAATTGACTTCTGTTATAATAAAAAAACCTCACTCTAAAAAATAACCGAATCCCTTTTATATCCGGAGATAATACTGAACTTCAATTATGACTCTACCAATAGAAACACTAGAAATATATACCCCTCTTCTATGAGGAAAGGAAAATCTTGGCATCTTTTGTAGACAATAGTTCTCGTTAGTTTGAAGTTTCTCCTTTACATCATTCATCTCTACATATTCCAACTAATTGTAAAGAAAAAATAAGAGATTGAGAGATTACACCCTCAATTTAACTATAAAGCCTACTTCATAATGGATACCATTCCTCGAGGATGTAGACTCGAGATTACTTATTGGTCAAACCTTATAATATTTGTATATACACTCTACCTATGTTCTTTTCCTTTACTATCTAACAACCCCTCTGCAGGTTATTCGAGATTAAGTCGTCTTGCAAATCTGACCTAGCTTAGGATTCGATTGTGAGTCCAAATTTTTTTTTATACTCGAATTTAGCTCGATGATCGTAGCTGAATAAAAATTGACGTCAACATTTACAAATTTCAATTTGCTTTAATCATGCAATATATATATATATATATATATATATATATATATATATATATATATATATATATATATATATATATATATATATATATATATATATATATATATATATATATATATATATATATATATATATATTATTTTCTAATTCAACATGATAATGATAAATAACAGTAATAAGAAAAATTGTTAATATAATTGCATCAAGTAGGCATGGATTTATGCAAGATAACAAATTCATTCTTATAATTTATACATAACTAAAACAACAATTATTTAAAAATGAGAATGGTTTAGTGAGTAAACCTGTAATTCCCATTGTCCAGAAAATGGATAGCTAAGTCTTCAGCAACTGTGATAATATGACTAGCCTTACATAAATAATACAGTCAAATCATGATAGAATTTAAGCATAATAATTATCAAATGAACGTGTATTCATGTTCAAAATATTATAACTTCCATTAAATTGAACTAGAGAAAAGTAGCTTCAAAGAATATCATCTAAGCAAAAAAAATACCGTCTGGAGTCAATACTAATAAATAGACCAATGATACTTATTACATGTTTAATAAAACTATTAATAGGTCTAACTATAAGAAAGAATAATAGTTGATTAATTAATCCTGCAGCTTCGTCTGTTCCAGAAAATTAATGAGAACATATTCCGTCTCTGTGAGTCTATTTCTAAGTCTGAACATGCATACCTAAGTTATCAATTAAGCGATCAATAAAATAAAAAAAAATAATATGAAAACTATGTATCACAGTGTCATATAATCAAATATAAATAAACCATTAAAAATACCATACAATCATCATTGCATTTGTCTTAATTTAATTGTTTCAATTATCAATATTTTTATTTATGGTATTCGAAAATTTCTGGATAGTGTAAAATTTATAAGTCTAAGTATTCTCTCATTGCACTGGGAAAGATGATAATAGTCATATACATATCTCATGGCATCCAGAAAAATGATACAGTGAGATTATCCTATTGCACTTGAGAATAAAGTATGTAGTAACATTCAATCCATCAATTTACTTCAACTCTTAATTTCTGTCAAAATCCAGTGTTTATTTAGCTCAGTTTTTCACTCAATTTTAGTCTGGTTAGTATAATACTAGTAACCGTAAGGTTTAGTATCAATTTCAATATCAATTAATAATAATAGTGTAGCAACTTTTTTGGACTTATAACCAATCGTATTATTTATTTCTTAACAGTTTTGACTTGTCATCAAGTCATTAAAATATTTGGATTAATAATAATATTCAGTTATCTTTATAATATCTCATATTCAAATAATATTTAACTCATTGATATCCATTTATTTTTTGAATTTAATTATTTCCATTAAATAAGTATAAAACAAACTTATTATACATATATGGTGGTGACAAGGTTCACCATACATGGGGTCAGGCCCGACGTCGAAGGTGGCCTAGGCAGGGTAGCCAGGTCATTATCGTGATCGATGTAGCCATTGATCGCAACTTTGCAGAGCGATCTGGTCGTTGTCATGCTTGATGGGGTCATCAATTATGACACGACTTAACAGTCCAGTCGGATTGTTTATTGCCCATTCTTTGGCGTTATTGTGACTATTCATGGATCACAACATCGATGACATCAAGATCCCCTCTTTCATGTAATTTTTCAACAAGAATATATTTTAAAACAACACGCATATTTATCTATAGGATCATATAAAATAATAATTTAAAACATCAATTATATTAGCTAGCATTATTAAAGTGAGTTGAGACTCACATGGTCTTGGATGATGAAAGAATCTAGGGATGTATGTCAAAAAACTCCATAGGCTAGATCTAAAATCCCCAGACTGATCCTCTTTCTTCTTCTTTCATCTTTTTCTCTCTTTCTTTCTCTTTTTTTCTGCACTTGGAATATATGGGACTTTGGCTTGAATGTTTTCCTTTCTATAGGGGACTATAGATAATTAATTTGATTTCAACATCTAGGAAAGTATCTAGTGATTATGGAAACTATATCTAAATCAAATCTAATAATTAGATAAGGTTATAAATCATATTTAAATAATTTAATCTATTTTACTAATCTCAACCATTTATCTAGAATATATTGTCTTAGGCTTGGGTGGAGTCCAATAAGGCTAATGGTTCGAGTCTTGATGTCATCTATTTAAATAAGCTATCAATAAAATTTCTCTTCACCTTTTTCATTTAAAAATTCTTATTAATATAAAATTTTATTTTTAATAAATCATAAAATCACCAATCAGAATTGGCATAACAATACTTTCTTCAGTTGAATCAGAACTAAATAGGAAATTTTTAGGGAGAATCTAAGAGGAAAAAAGATGAGATGATTATGACTGGCAGTGGGGTTTCAAAGTCAGTTAAGTGACGATCGACAACTCTGGCTGGATGCAATGATGCTTGGCAAGATGGTGGTCGACAGGTAAGGGAAAAAGATATCTAGTGAGACTTTGGTCTACAAGAGATTTGTATGAATGGGATGAGTTACAATGAAGTTCATTTGAAGAAATGAAAGGACGGTCAGGATAAAAAAAAAAAGTAGCAAAAAGAAAGTCATAGAAAAGGAGAGTAATTGAAAGAAAGTTTAATGAATGGAAAACAACGAAAGAAGTCAAATGAAAAAAAAAAAAAGTGATGGAATAAAAGTATGAGTAAAGGAAACTATCAAAATGAAATGAAAAGTAAAGTATTAACATGAAAAAATAAATAGTGACAGAAAATATAAGAAAAGAAAGTAGCAGCATGAAAGTAATAGAAAATCCAATGTTAACATCAAAAAGAAACTAAAGAAAGAAAAATTCAAGAAAAGGAAAGTAATGAAAGGAAAATTTATGAAAAGGAAAGTAATGAAAAGAAAATATTAAAATCAAAAGGAAAGGCCAACATTTATGTAGATTTTATTAGATTGATGCATTATTGCATGTGTTATGCACGTACATTGGGTTTTATGGTTTAACATTAAATATTTAGCTATATAATATCATTTCAAATTCTAAACTTTTAAAATTTTACCCAAAAATCGTATTTATATGGTAATCTAGATAGAATCATTACATTCTATCCACTTACCAAAAATTTCATCCTCAATATTTAAATAAGAGTATAATAATAAAATATCTAAGATCCTTTACTAATAGTCAAAACAATAGTCTATCGTTAAAGAGTTATAGAAAATATATTTTGAAAATAAGGATATATATCAAAGGATGAATGTTTTGTCCCCAAATGTATATAGGAATCTTTGATCACTAAGGACTTTGAACATGAATCAAACTAAGGACTTTGAACATGAATCAAACTCTTAAGAAGAAAATAAGAGACGAGGAAAAAAATTAAAGTACTTAGATCTAAATCAATTTAACCATCAACTCAACCACCTAAAAGCTTGTAACGTCCTGAAAAAGGAACAAACTACATTAACTCTATTTACATCCGATTTGAGACTATACACTAGTGACATTATATTAATTAATAAATTATAGTGTTTTTATGTCCCCAGTTTAAATTTAATATTTAATTGAATCTTATATCCTATTCACTAAAGTGTCACTAAAATTATGAGCTGCAAAATCGAAAAAAACGAACTTGATTCAAATAATTGACACCCCCACAATGAACTCCACTTAATCATGTAATTTATGTTAATTTGTTTTTGATAATGTTCGGTTAGCAGGCAAATTTTCTGCCTACTCCCTAGAAATGATGACTAGGGTTTCACATCTTCTTCGATCCGAATCTTAAATTTCTTATTCTGAGCATGAAAATTAATCCTGTCAGGGAACTCTATTATCAAGATGCTATTTTCTTTTATAGAAAAAAAAGAAAAGAAAAGAATTGTATAAGATTATGTTTTTTTTTTTATTTTATTATCAAGCCTCCATCAATCTTAACGAACACACATTCTTTCTCATTATTGCTGGGGTTGAGCAGGAAATCGAAAAAATCGAACCGAACCGCAAAACTGAATCGAACCGATCGGTTTGGGTTATTCGATTTTCGGTTCGGTTCGGTTTAAAAACCGAAATTAATTACAGATTTCAGATTGGATTTCGATGGTTTTAGCTCCAATCAAAACCGATCGAAAAAACCAAATTATTGCAATTGTAATTTATTCTTTTTTTATTTTCAACATGTTTTTCTTTTAAATCTTTTATGAAAATATGTAATTGTCATTTTAATTGGTAGAAAAAAAAATAGAAAAGAAAATTATTATCTTTTTTACAAAATATACACATTTATCACATATTTAGTTTAAAATCCAAATAACAAAAAAATCAATCGAATCGAACTGAAAATTAGTTTTCGGTTTTCTTGGGAGTTCGGTCAGTTTCGGTCTCGGTTTTAGTATTTCGATTTAGTTTTCAATAGAGATTTTTTTATCAAAGCGGAATCCAACCCCCCGATACTCTCTCAATTATTCCCAACAACAAACACGTTTTGTTCCCCTAGCAAAAAAGGGCAAAAGGAGAAGTTATTCTCAATTTGGATTATATTATTCCCAACAGTGGAAACACAAGGTCAAGTGACGCGAGGCGAGTGAGAAAACATCTGACCCACAAGCAACCGCACGTGCGCGGGGGACGCTGTGTTGACCCAATGGCCCCCGGTCCCGCACGTGTGAGACAGCACGAATGATTGGGGTCGAGATCGCAGCCGCCCGTTCTCGATTCCTCGGTGATCCCCGTGACGTGAAAGCGCCGGTCTCTGACAGGTCAATTATATAATGAGAGATCGCTCAGAGTTTCTCTCTCCCTTTGATTTTTCTCTCTCCTCGTCCACAGAGCGAGCGAGAGAGCAAGCTTTAGAGAGAGAAGGGAAGCGAGGATTCGCTCTTTGAGGTATATCTTCTTCTTCTTCTTCTTCTGCTTACTTGTTTCTCTTTCATGATTGCTTGCTGAATTGTGTCTCAGTTTGATTCCTTGTAGCTGCTGTAATGTGTGATTTTGGGGGCAATTGTTGCTCAAATTTGAGTTTTGGGGATTGAATTTTGTTAATTGAGTCTCCGAGAGTGTTTATTTTGGCTTGGGAGGTCAATTTTGAATTTTTCGTGAGGTGGGTTTTTGATCCTGGGGCGAATAGGATGGGGGTTGAAGTAATTTTGACTCTTTTTTACTGTTCTATTGGTTTCTTTTATTTTGATGGTCCTTCTACTTTTACTGTTGATTGCATCTCTGTTAAAAGTTTGCTGAGGGGGAGAGGGAAGAAAGCTCGTGCGTTGATTTCATGCTCTCTGTTGAATTTGGTATCTTGATGCTTTGCTGTTGTTGCAATGAGTGATTGCTGGGGGAATTGGGATGTGCGCTTCGGATAATTTAGAATCTTTGTTGCTATTTTTACTGAAATTTGTGTTTTGTGATTGAGTTTTGTTGATAGGGTTTCTGTGTTGGTAGCTTTGCTGCTGAGGGTCGGCGGAGAGTGTCTGATTTAGCTTAGGAGGCTAATAATGATTGAGTTCTTGGTTTTTCTCCAAGTTTTTGCTTGAACTGCTATGTGAATTTTTAACTGTACAAGGAATTGAGTGATGGATTCCAAGTAATTTTGATTTTTTCTTCTTACTATATTATTGGTTTATTTCTAATTTGTTCCCTTTTCTTTTGTTTCTGGTTAAAGATTGTTTCTTTTGAGGAAATGAGGTCTAGGTTTTGGTTGTGTGGGTTGTGGGGGGGGGGGGGGGAGGGGGGGAGGGAGAGAACAAAGCTGGTGCTTTATGATGTATAACTTCTTTATTGCTCTATTTCTTGATCTATGTTGAATTTAGTATGTTAATGCTTTTCGTTGTGGTAATGTGTGATTGTCGGAATTGAGGTGTGAGTTTATGTTCTTTTGGAATGCTTATTGCTTATTCTTGCTAAAATTTGATTTTTGACATTGTTGTCAAATTGGCTATTGTATTTTTCCTGGCTCTGCTCCTGAGACAATTCAATTGAACTTACTTTGAATGTTTTGTTTGTTTTTTTGAGTGTGTGTTTTCTGGTTGAATAGATATGTGTTAATTATTTTTTTGATGGATTGAGTGGGATGAGTATTAGTTTTTTTCTTTTTTTTCTTTTCACCTTTAAGATGTTCTACTCTTATATTCTTCCTCATGCATAAAGTTTACTTTTTTTGGGGAATGGGGATTGAGGTTTAGGTTTTCGAATGAGATGGAGAAGAAATCTCCCACCTTGAAGCATGAATCTTGGTTGAATTTGATAAGTTGGTACTTTCTTGTTGTTGTTATGTATGATCACTTGAGATTCAGGATGTGTATTCCTTTTACATGGAAATTTTCGAAACTAATCTAATTCAGTTCTTTGTTATTGCCATTGACTGTGCTCCTAGTACTGTTGCTTTTATAAGTTTAATAATGATCAGAAGAGTTTCTCTATTGCTTTATTAGTTTAATGCTTCAAAGATTTGTGGGTTATTCTCTCTCATTCTCTCCCCTATTTGGGAATTGAAGAAGAGTTCTAATTTCTTTAATTCTTACTCACTGCTCTATTTGTTTCTTCTTCATTTCCTTTTTTGTTTTGTTTCTATATATATGTGGTTAAAGTTTGTTTCATTGGGGAATTAGGGTATCAAATTTCAAAGAGGAATTCTGGTCTTGATGAGTACCTTTTATTTCAATTAAAAGTGACCAATGATGTTGACACTTGGGAGAGAAGGGATAAAAAGAATTGAAATTCAATCATGCTTTTGTTGTAATAATTTTCAATTCCTGATATTCTGTTCTGCAAGTCCCTGACATTGACTTTGTATTGGATCTTTTGACAAGAGACTCCAATTGAATTAGAAAGCTCAATTGTAGATGTGTAATATAACTGTTGAACTTTATGATTTTCTGCTTATTCCAGATTCCCACAAATGTGTAAGATTATAATTTTCTGCTTATTGCAGATTCCTTGAATACTGAAAACCAAAACCGTAACATTTGACATGCTGAAGTCAATGGCTGCCAGGCTATATTTCCTGGATTCCCTGCTCTATTCCTGAAGACTATACGTCATCTTCAGAAACTATAGTCTGCAGAAAAAATGGTATATATTTGTTTTGGTAGCTTTCTGGCATACAATATTGTTGCTTGATAGTGTAGATTGAGATCTGGCATTATGTCAACCTTTTTTCTATTTCCTTGTTAATTTGAAGAACTATTACAATAATTCTCTTATATTCATTGATAATAATCAGCTAAATTTGTATTGGAAATTAGTTGCTGCATGTACTTTTGTTTCAATAGTAATTTTGTGTTGGGACTTAAATTCAATTATGTCCCTCATGTTGTCAAAAGATTGCAAGTATAGCCATGTATTATGGGCTACCTGCTTAGTTAGTTGCGACAATGCATTAAGATTTAAGGCTAATTTTCATTCAAAAAGTTAACCTACTTGGTTCTGGAACCAAGAACATCTTTTAATTCTGATTATGTTACTAATTTTCTGATATGGGCTAATTTCAACACATCAATTCTGTAGCAATAACACCACCATGGAAACCAGGTTCTTGACCAGATACCATGCACAAAAAGTTCGTGGCTGTTCCTTCTTGACTACTTGTTATCAGGATTAGATTCAACTTATTAGCTATAGCATATACTCTGTTTTCATAGCATCAGGGTTGAATGCATTAATTCCATTTTTGGGTTAATGTAGTTATTTCTGGATATAATTGCCATACGCTAATTAATTTCCATTTTGTTAACATTTACAGGTTTCCTTATCTGCTGCATTTCCACCTGTTGTCATGGAGACAATATTCTCACCTGTATTTGATCATAATGACTCTCAGTTTAAGCCTATGAGCCACAACAGTGCAGGTATATTTAGGCTGTGCGTGGATGTCAGAAGCAAAGTGTTTTGGGGTGTTTTAAAGTGTGTGTTTTGGAGTATTTTGGTAGTATGTGTTTTGGAGTGTTCAATCATAGGTTTTGGGGTGTTAAAGTTTGTATTTGAGAGTTTAGTTTTCTTATGAGTTTTCGTGGGTTTCATAAATAGGTAAAGGACAAATATACCTAATTAATAAAAAAGGAAAGTATGTGGAGAGAGTTGGAACAAGGAAAAGAAAGGGCATATTTTTGGATAAATAATTTAGAACACTCCAACACGCCCTAATTTGGGGTGTTCTAAAAAAACTCCAAAACACCTATCCAGGTGTTTTTGGGGTGTTCTAAAAATACTTTAAAACACTTGTCCAAAAACTCACAAGCATGTGTTCTTATGAAAACTTCATAACACATCCCTCCAAAACACCCCAAACACTTCAAAACTAATTTCCCAAGCATAGCCTTAAGGAATGCCCATTTTGTCACCAAGAGTCAAGTACCAATAGTTTGCTTATTGTTGCATGCTCTTTCTCCTTTCTCCTGCTTCCATGGCTCATGAATGCTTGAACCTATTTATTTGATTTTTCATGTAGTAAAAGTGAAGCACAGTAATTGTTTATAATACCTGTCCTCCCAAGTCCTTCCCATCATTGGTTATGGAGCATCATGGAAGTTGGAAAAGATTAGTAGCAAATTTGATCTTATTTGTTTTTACCTGCAAGTCAACTTATGTCATCCCTCTATGGGCTATAGTGTCTCTTTCCTTTACCAATTAGAAATTGGAATTATGAGAAAGGATATATCCATTAAGAATTTAAGGACGATTCACAGGTAGGAAGCTGACTGCCTCTTGATTTTTATTAGGAATATATGCGGACCTCTAGGAGGTTTCTTTTGTGTTTCCCTCCTAAAAACACCTCTAGTAGGCCCCTCTTATGTTTCCTCTTAAAACCCTCTTCTGAAGTTTCATGCTATGGATTTGAAACATAGACCTTGGGAGATGACTTAAGATATCCCTCCATGTTCCTGTAGCTTAAACTCATGCAGTCTGGAATCAAGAGCATCCCTCCATGTTCCTGGACTAGGAAATAAACTAGATGATAACAATGTTAAAAAAAAAAAAAAAAGTAATGTTGGAAGCCTTCATCAACAAGGGCCAACATAAACCTAAGTCCCAAATGGAATTATTTTTACACAGAGAAACCTTAATGTTTCAAGATTAGGAACGTAATATTTGAGTCAGACACTGTGAGAAAATGTGGGGAAAAAATTTGGTCACTAAGCATGTCTCTGTTGGCAACGTGCCATCAGGGTGTTCCTAAAGAGAGATTCTGCTGTCTAAACCAAGTAATTCTGCAATAGCTCACTGAAGAGTATCTCTTCACTTTAATTATTAATCACCAAGTAGAATCTGACCCTCAACTATAACACAACTGGGAAGACAAAAGGATTTTCCTTCTTTCCTACACAACAAAAGTATCTTAATATGCAATACCTCCTCATGGAACATGACTTGGCAGCTAGTATTTTTTGTGCATGAGTGGCACTAGTAATGAGCCTCCCTACTTGAACCAGACTCACAGAATAACTGGTTACTATAGTTTCTTCTAGCAACAAAGGAGAAAAATTTTGGTTCAAATTCTGGTATTGTGTATATACTCAAAAAAATTCTGGTATTGTGTGAAATCCGATGAGAGTTTATTATATTGCTTCCGATTTATTATGGAATTTCCTACTACTACATCCTGAAATCTAGGTCATCGCCCTAACATTTTCTCATGGAAAATATTTTACTTATAGCTTGAAGCACGAAAGGATCTGGAAAGACATAAACAACACCAACCCACCCACAGAATGCCCAAAGCCAAAAGCCACTGCCACCATGTAAAACAAGAATAAAATGGAGCCTCTTGAATTCAATAGCATTGGTAACCCAAATTTTTTTTGACTTCTCTTTCAGTGTCGTCGTTGCTATTGTTGCTTTATGTGGATTATATCATGTAGGGCTTTGTAACTACTTTGATTTTAGGGATCACTGGGGGCAAGTTTTCTCACTTTTTTGTGATCTTCTTTACCTCAGGAAGTCTCATATCGCCCTTATTTGTGGGTGGAGCTGTAAGCCGGATGGAAACATGCACTTTATATTTTTATATGTGTTTTCTTTTTGGTGCACCTCAGATTTTCTGTGTTGTTTTTAGCTTCTGCATAATCAATAGTGTAGGAGTGTCAAGTTCAGCTGGTTTTTGTTAACTGCAGTTAATGTAAAGGATCGAGTGCAGATCACGTAGTTCAATTTTAGAAACTGGTAGGTAGTACTGTATTGCTGGGGCTGCCTCATGCCTGATGGTCCAGGTGCCATATAATTTTTAGGGGTTACAGAAACGAAGGAAAAAAGAACATAGAGGCCAGGAATGCTGCTTTTTTTTGTCTGTGTCCTTTGTTCATTGACGCTGTTTTGTGCGCCACCCTTTGTTGATGGGAAGAGAATGGAGTTAGATGCCTGGTCAAAAGAAAATACCCTCTCTCTCTCTCTCTCTCACACACACACACACACACACACACACACACAAGCACTTCCCCCAGGAAACATCTTCTCTTCTGGCATTTCCTCCACAACCTAGATTCCCTCCCACTATATTAGTCACTATGCCCTCAGGTTGCTACAAAAATGCTATATTTTGCAGCAATTATTTAGCTCATATTGTCTGTGTAGGAGATGCTTTGTTGGAGAAATAATTGTTCTTCATATCTGTTCACTAGCTCTTAGTGCATGCATGTAGAACTATTTTACAAGTTTGCAAATGATGCTTGGTGTAATGGTAAAGACTATGATATGTAGGGTGCTTCTCCGAGCAAAAAGTTGGCGTTTTCAACATGCCCACTCATGACACGCGTCCATCTGTATCTGACTTGCAAATGTGTCTATTTTCCTTCGAATTGATGTTTAAGATGTACTATATTATGTCCCTTTTGAAAAAAAAACCTAAATTTTCTATTATCATTTCACTAAAATCAGTTCGTGTATGAATAGCAACCGATAAGAATGTTTATGACTGAAATACACATGCATTCCAACGAAATATACAAATACAGCTGTGTTCTTGTGTATGGATTCTAACATTTGCCTTGTCTGGTACTTCATGTGCATTCCGGAGCATGACTTTTGTGTCTGCCAACTATTCATGAAAGATTAACACATTGGCAGTGGAGTGACCAAGGTCTGTATCTTGCAAGGGGTATACAAGCACATGCATACCCACTCCTAAACAACAACTAAGCCTTTTATTTCAAGTACTTTGGGTAGGCTACATGAACCAAAAAAAGAATTGCTGGATCGGTCATATAGATAATGTTGCTCCCCTCATTCCTGTCGAGCAATATATCCTCATTTAAGCCTCTAGCCTTCATATCCTTTGGTATCACCTCCGTCAATTTTTTCGCCGATTTTCTTCCCTCTTTTAACTTGTCCTACGTTGATATGCTCTGCTCTGCTCGTTGAATTGGTACATCTTTATGCCTACGTCGCACATGAAACTAATGTAAACGATTTTTTCGTATCTTCTCTTTGATGTGAGCTATGCCTATCTTAGCAAGAATATCTCATTTTTCACTTTATCGTGTTACCATATATCCAACAAAATATGTGCATTTTTGTTACAATTCTCTTTGTATTAGTGTATGTTTATAACCCAACATTCCATGCCATGTGACAAAGCATAATAGCAATCCTATAATATTTTCCTTTTAGCCCTAATAGAATGCTATATCGCATAAAACTCTTATTGCGCTCCTTCATTCAATCGCGCTTGGATCCTATAGTTGACATCATTGTCGATCTCTCCATCATTTTGAATAATATAACCAAGTATATAAATTGATTACTCATTTGTATTTTTTTCTCATCTAGTGTCACAAAACTATAGTTTCCGGTTATTTATTTACTAAATTTATTCTCCTTTATTCTGTTTTATACCTACTCAATCTAAAACCTTGAGATTTTAATGTTTAACTCCATAATTTCAAGTTGGCATTAACTTCAGCTCTTATCTTATTGACTAAGATAATATCATCATCAAATAACATATACCAAGATATCTCATCTTGAATAGTTTTAGTAAGTCCATCATTCATTATGACAAATAAGAATGAACTCAATGCAGATATTTGATGCAATCCAATTTTGATAAGAGAACACTTGTTAGACCACTACAAGTTTTGACATTTGTCACTACTCCATCTTGTATGCCCTTAATTATGTGATAGAGACTCACTTCTTCATTAATGTCCACCATAGTACCTCTCTTAGTATCTTATCTTAGACTTTTTTTTATTCATTAAAGACCATATGCAAATTTCTGCTTCTCTCTTAAAATAGCTCTATAAGAACAAATGAATAGTTTCTGTCACTGATTGTCCTGTTATAAATCCAAACTGATTCTCTCATATCCTAATAATCTGTCTTAACTTATATTTAATTACCCTTTTTCAAAGCTTCATGATGTAACACATGAGTTTTATTTCATGACAGTTAGAACAACTCTGAGTTTCATTCTTATTCTTATTCTTATATAGAGATACTAGGATACTCATTCTACATTTATTTGTCGTCTTCTTAATTTGCCAAATCTTATTAAAATAGTCTGTCAGTCACCTCACACCTATCTCTTCTAAGTATTTTCATATTTCAATAGGAATCTCATTTGGTCCAACATCTCACACCCACCCGTAAACCTTAAATTTAATAGAATGACATGTGCTTGGTTGTTCGTGTAGGATGCTTCAATAGACAAATGTTTCTTGGAATAAAATTTGTCAAGTCCCTGCAACCATATCTAAATTTTGAAGTTTGCTGATGATAGTTATAATTATAAATTGGCTTACATTTATGTGTGATTCTCAAACATCCTTTGTCGCTATGGAATGAGACTTAAACTTTAAATCCAAAAACTGATTCTTCCATTTAATCTGCTCAAAATGCAACTAGGCCTAAGTGCTGGTGTCATGGTACACTGATACAGATGGGTGCCCCACGAATAATAAAATAAACTAGTCACAGAGTGATGATGAGGATATAGATGGGAGTTCATATTTCTTATATGGGTTAGATGCAGTAAATTGAAATTAGGTAGATAGTATGTAGATTATCTTGTAGTTACTTGTATTATATTTTAAAGAAGGTCTGTGCTCTGATGCCATATTCGTGACCCTTGTTATATTGTAATATTGGAATGATAATGTGGGTGATCATCATCCACATATTTTCCCATTAAGAATGGGATGGCTACAAGTACATAGTCTCCCTAAAAATGGTTGGCAAAAAATTTTATGATGACATTCTGAACCGAACAAGAGATGCTTGTCAGTATAAGGGCAGTTGATAGTTAAGAAAACCTGTCGTATTGGTCCTACAGCTTAAGCTCATGCAGTCCTGAAGCAACCCTTTAGAGATTAAGGAATAGGATAAAAGATGGCGAAGATGATAGATTTGCTAATGGAATTGCATTCAACTCTTAAGGCACAGATAATGGAGCGACAGTAAACATAGAGGGCATAATCTTGTACTCCTAGCATGCATGAATTAGATGCTATCTTTGAAAATACTACCATGTTTTGAATCATCCATAATTGTAATTTCATTATCTTTACTTTTTAAATATTGTATGAATAGCGAATCTTATTAATATAGAAAGCTCATTGCTCTACGTGAAAGCACACTCCTGGATCTTAGCACAGAAAACATATATTATACTGTATTGCCTCTTTCTCCTCCTGTAAGACAACTTTCTTGTGGCCATAGTGTCTACTGATGTCTCTTGTGTGGGCCTTTATTGTATTCAAGTCTACTGTAGTTTCTGTTGGCCAGATCCTTGATAATATCCCCTGATACCAATTTCTGTTGTGAGATACCATTCTCCAAATAATTCCTTGGAAAATTTCTGACATGTCAGAATTGGTTTTAAAAATTTTCTGGGCTACTCATTAATACTTCTGTTGGTTGCAGTTAGAGATGGACACCCTGAACTGCCTCAGCTGGTTTTCCTCGACAGCAATGACGGAAGATTTGCATCAAGTGATGCCCAAAATTTTAACTTTGGGGATTTCTACAGTTCTGAGGTGGCTGCTTCACCCTCTGATGGTGATATTGGCTTTTCTGATGTTATATCCACTGGTTTTCAAGATTATGAACACATGCAACATGATATGCTATTTGATAATGAGGCTAAATACATGGTACTGCCTTCCCCTGAGACAACCATGGAAATCAGTAGACTTCACAATGATAAATCAACTGATGAAGCTGCAATGAGTTCTGATGAATCATGCTTTTATTTAGCAATTCATCAGATGACATCCAAATTGGAAAATGAGATAAGCTACACATATAGTGACCTGGAAGAAGTTGAATTTGATCCACAGATATTCCTCAGAAATTTACCTGATTTGTCGGAGGCTGATTGCCCTAATTTATTACCAATGGGAACAAGGAAAAAGAAGCCTATCACCCTAGTACTTGATTTAGATGGTAAACTAAAGCACATTTTGCTTGCATTCACTTACACATTATTTTACTCTATTTGCTCAATTCTTCAACTATGAGCTTGTTTTTCGTTATACTTTTTCCTGCAATATTTGGATAAATGCTTTTATTCTTAATTTGTTTTAGTATATTAGATACTTTTTTGTTTCTTTAAATTCTTTTTGTCTTTTGTTATTCTAGAGGAATTTCAACAATTCGATTTCAGTTGTAAGCATCATTAAAGGAAATTAAATCCTTTGGGTGGGAAATTTTGCATTTCCATTAATGAAAATTCAGCATTCTAACTCTGAACTTTAGGTTGAATTGGTGATTTTCAAGGCTTCATCTTCATTCTATAAATGCCAGTTGAAAAACTACTACTAGTGTTTTTTTTTGTCTAAAAAACGGTGAGTCATGGTCCCCCCGCGTTCCATTAATAGTCGTATAATACAACCCTAGTAGTTTCAGGTAAACCCACCAACCATAAGTATCCAAATACCAAACAAGGAAAAAAGGGTACTGAAAAGGAAATCAGTCAAGCATAACGAACAGTAGGCCCTTCATCAGGCAGGACATGTAAGTAGGGCATTTCTGTCAAGTATGCCCTACACCATCCTCTGGAGCTACACTCATCCTTCCAGGCTCCTCCTCTTGCTTGTTATCTCCATTGCTATCAATGCCATCGTCTGATAGCTGCAGGCACTCTTCATCTGAAAGCGGACCTGTCCAATGATATATATCATGAATAATATGAAGAAAGCAAGAATAAGTGGAGCGTGCTGTCCCTAAAAATTTTGTTATTTCTCTCTCTCCATAAATTCCAGCATATTACTACGAGGATAATAGTACAGAGTCCAGACTTCCTAGTGTTCTTCCCCAACTGTGCCCAAAGACAAAATGGATTGCAGAGATCAATCGACAACCCATACACGGACGTTGTGCGTCTCCAAACCTCGAAGGCAAACTCACAGTTTAAAAAAACATGTTCAGTAGTCTCCTCATTCTTATGGCAGAGAATACAGATGTCAGGACCTGACCATCCCCTTTTTTGGAGGCCTGGCCATGTTAGTAGTGCCCTCTTAGTAACTAGCCAAAGAAATGCTCTGCATTTCAATGGACATTTTGCCTTCCAGATCAAATCCGCCCTGAAAGCTTAAAGCCCCCATCTATAAACTGCCTATAAGTAGATTTCACTGAGAAACAACCAGTTGTTACCATCTCTATATCGAGAGATCGTCTATATTGTCCATCGGTTTGTGGAGAGCAATATCCGCTTTCAATGCCCTTAACTCCTCTTTAGCAGGGTGGACAATTTACCTTCAAAGATCAGATTCCACCTATTTTTGTACCAAACTTTTCTGACGACGGCATCTTTGTCCCTGCTCTCCTGAAAGAGAGCGGGGATGTAGATATTTAAGCGGAATTTCTGTGCACCATTTATCGCACCAGTCGTTCTTCCGTTCCGGATTTTGAAGCTTATACTGGGCCACAGCAGACTTCTAGAAAGTAGGACCTTCTTCCAAAAGGGTGAGGCGTTGGTCGAGTTCTGTGGTTTTGAGTTCCACGAGCTTGAACGGGAGCCATATTTTGAACACAATATTGTCTGTAATGGTCCCTGCGACCGATTAACCAACCTCCACCACCACTTAACCATTAATGCCATGTTAAATATTCTTAAATCTAGAACACCCAATCCCCCTTCTCATTTCAGCCTACATACTTATCCCTAGGGAACCAAGTGAAATTTTTTATTGGTCTTGTCGGGACCTCCCAAAGGAATCTGCATCTTGTTTTGTCTATCTTTTCTCTAACCCATTTTGGCAGAATAAAGAAAGATATAGTATAAGAGCAACACTGATAGGACCGCGTTCAGAAGGATTAATCTTCCCCTAAGAGATAAAAATCTTCGTCTCTATCCTTCTATTTTTTCTGTATCGAATCCAAAAGCGGTGTCCAATCCCTCCTCTTTAGCCTAGTTGGCTTCATGGGAATGCCCAAATATGTTATGGGGAATATCTCTTGTTTGCATTACAGGACTTTAATAATGAAGAGATTTACCCTTCCGAAGGGTATGACCAAACTTAAGAGACGTGTCCGAGGGAGAACCTGGTAAGCTGGATAATAGGCCTGCATTTTTTGAATTCTCCATCATCTTATGTAGTCCATTTGCAATTAAAACAAACAAAAGAGATGAGAGGGGGTCCCCTTGTCTTAGACCCCTTCTACAAGCAATCTCCTTCTCCGTCATCCCATTGGCAAGCACCTAGATCTTAGCAGATTTCAACCACAGATTAATCCAACCTATCCATTTGTCTCCAGATCTCCTTGGTTCAACACCTCAAGTAAGTTGTCCCAATCAACCATGTCATATGTTTTCACAAAATCCAATTTCAGAAGGAAACCATCCTTTTCTGATTTTTTGCAGTGATGGATCACTTCCTGTGCAATGACCACGTCATGTAGGATGTTCCTTAAAGAAATAAAACTTGTCTGATAATCACCTATAAGAGTTTGAAGCTTAGGGGCCAACCTATTAGCTAGAATCTTAGAGATGATTTTCAAGGAATTGTTCAACAATGCGATTGGTTTATAGTCACCAATCACTTATGGCAAATATTTCTTGGAAATCAAAGTAATGAGCAAATAATTGACCCTATCCAATCATGCCCTTTCACGCCATAAATCATGGAGTAGATTCATGACCTCCGTCTTTGTTAATTCCCAAAATGTTCTAAAAAACCTAATAGGAAAATCATCTGGACTTGAGACCTTATCCACACCCAGCTGTCATAAAACTTCCCTGGCGTTTGCTTCAGTAAACTCCCTTTCTAGATCATCCAAGTCGGCCAGCTTTTCCCAAGCAGAGGTTTTCATCCCCAACCTCGAACTTTGCCTCCCCCTAAAAAGGGAAGTGAAGTGGGCAGCGACATGCTCTCTAATGTTGTCCTAACCACTTATTAACCCCTCTGCCGAGCTTAGTCTATAAATGCAATTAACCTTACGCCACATTGTGACGGTTCTATGAAAGAATGTCATATTGGTGTCTCATTCTTTTAGCCACTTGCATTTGGTCTGGTGTCTCCAATATATTTCCTCCCTGCCATAAATATTTATGATTTTCCTATGCAATTATGCCAGTTGAAGTTTCTCATCTGGGCAGAGTTTCCTTGTGTCTTCCTCCTTTTCAAGGGCCTCGATGCTCTTCATCACATGGGCCTTCCTATTCGTTTCTTCTACAAAAAACCTTCTCTCCCATCTTATCAGTAGCTTTCTTAATTTGCATCGGAAGCCGAGGTCAGTTGAGTCTAGCTCTTCCTAATAAGGTCCTCAACCTCTCTGTGCTGAAGCCACCAGTTTTCAAATTGAAACAGGTGTTTCCTACCCGTCCCAACACCTCTGTGAAGACAGATAGGGACGTCGTTTCAAGTTGGTCTCGGGATTGTAAGTGAGTTGGCATTTGAAATTTTGTTATCCCAATCATCTGACAACAATATCTTATCCAGTCTTGCTAGTGAGAGGTTCTCTCTCATATTGGACTATGTATAGAGTTTGTTTGTGATGGATAATTTTATGAGTCCCAAGTGATTTATGACCATATTAAAATCATCCCTATCATGCCCATAGTCTATACTCCCATTTCTTTCATCTGCAAATCTAACTACATTAAAGTCCTCTTCAATAACCCAAGGACTGTCCACCCGATTGCCTAAGCGAAGCATTTCCTCCCAGAACATCCCTCTTTGATTCTGGTTGTTTGGACTGTAAATTGCAGTAATCAACTGCTCACTACCATCGTTCTTATTTTTAATCGGATGGACAATATGAAGGCGTTAGGATAAATTATAGTTTAGTCAAATAACAGGCTATTATAGCCTATCAAGATCCCCCCGAAGCTCCCCTACCTCCCTTGAGTACATATCTGAAATGTGGGTTGGGTGAAAAATCCTTGATCTCTCTTGAACTAAGCTTCCTAAGTTTAGTCTCCACCAGAAAAGTTATGTTACAATAATTATTTCTCAACAGCTCCATTACTATTCTATGTTTAATCAGGTTTCCCAACCCGCGTACATTCCAACAAATGTAATTCATTCTGTGAGTGTGTGATACTTCTTTATATCCTTATTCCCTACTGTGTAGGAACGGCCGAGCAGTCCTTATAGACTGGGCGTCGGTCTGGCTGGGGTCTCGCACTATATCCAGACTTCGAGTTTGTTCATCGCTCGTATTGCCCAACTCGATATGGCATATATTTGCTAGAGAGATCAGGATAACATTAGGCAACAAATTAATAACATCAATAGGAAATGCAAACGTACCTGGCTCCATATGGACAAGCACCGCCTTTCTTTTAGAGGCTAAAGTTGTTATATCCCCCGTTTTGTAGTCTTGTCCCCTCTCTTCTCCTCCAGTCTTCTGTTGCGCCGACTTGGGGTTGGAGTAATCAGTTTTTTTGTAATTAGAATGGGGAGATATTGCGGTGAGACACCGCCTACTACATCCGTCTTTGTAGTAGCTTGTTCCCCAATACCATTTGCTGCAGTATATACTTCTGCCCTCTCAGTTTCCCCTTCCTCCAAATTCTCTGTATCTTGTGAGACTGCTGGGGGAGCAGGGACGATCAGGGCCGAAAAGCTCACTTTAATTCGACTCCTCATACGCTTCGGCAATCTAGACGGCTGTTTTCTCTTAGCAGTCTTATCTCCTTGAACTATATTTTCTAACATCTTGGCTAGTGTTGCGTTGGCAAACTCCTCATCAAAGTTCTTCAGGGCCGACAATAAACTATCATAATGCTGCCTAGAAGAAGCAGAGTTTTATCCTCTTTTCTGTCTTTATCATCCTTTTATTATGGCCCACGTTCAGGGCTCGTAGAGAAATCAGTAGACGGCCCAGCACACCGGCCCATGAAAGCATTAGTGTTAAAAGCCCATTTGTCTCCTTCCCCAAGACACCCAAATTAGATCCACCCGCATTGATTTGGAGTCCCTCAAAAGAGTCCCCACCATATGAAGAGTCGCCTCCATTCTCTCGATCCTCGAGGGGGAGCGACTATCTGTCTCCCTACACAGTTTTGTCGGTTCTCCTGCTCCCCTTGGGTAGTCTGTTCTCCTCCCTATAAAGCTATCTCTCCACTACTCTTTTCTTCTTCCTCTCTCCAACTCTCTTCAATGCCCAGATTGAGCAAACCTTTGTCTTTAGCCTGCTCGCTTCGCTTTGCTTCAAGAGGTGAGTCATCTTCATTAACGACAAAAGAGGTTTGTTTTCCCCGCTTTCAAGGGGTTATCGCATGCCGTACGTTATCCTTAACCGTTCTAATCTGAAGTTGTCAGAGCATTTATCGGTCTGTCCTATAGTGCATCTGGCACTCTTTTCTAGGTTAGACTCCTTTGAACCCTTTGTTGACTGGTGACGGGCTTTTCCGGCAGGAGCGAACTCCCGCCGTGTCACCAAATCCATAGTCCTTGAGTCTTTCTTTGGTTTTGTATTCCCCTTCTCCCCTGGGTTTGTTCTTCTCCAGCTGAACTCCCCCATGTGGTGCCATTGCCACCCCAAAATGTGCCATGACCTTGATATGGATGTTACAGTGTTGCTTCCCTAGGACAACCATGAGATTCGTGGGTATCTTGTCTTGATTTTCACATCCGGCGATCACTTTTGCCACTATAAGATCTGATTGTCCAGGGTCTCTTCTTCAACCTCGATCACATGAGTATGCTTTGCAAGTAATTTGCAGATGTCGTCCATGTTCTAATGGTGGAGCGGAAGATCGATGATCGATAACCACGCATACTTAGAAAAGATATATGAAAGATCCTCTTCTTCTCCTGTCCACCTATTGAAATTCCGGCATGGGATTGGGGTTCTTTCCACCACATGATCCAATCCTTGCGGTGAGGGAAATCTGGTTATGTATTTGTTCCTTGATTTTGTGAATTTCCATGGGTACACTGCAAACTCCGCCGATGTCGCCCATAGACTCTCCACCATTTCCTCCACCGTCGGATCCCCATGTCCTGGGTAAATAACCCCCATGATCTTCTTCAATATGTTATATTCTTGTGTTGCTGCGTCGGAAAGTGGTATGAACAGTGTGGGCTTCAGTCGCAGCAGGTTGGTCGATACTTCGATATCACACCCTTTAGAATCTTCGAGGCATGGCGACTGTCAGGATGCACCGATGAACGACGCTCCTCTCCGGCCCCTTTGCCTCCATTAACAGAGCGCGCTGTCACATTGTTCCCCTCTACCTGTTGTCTACCCACCTTTCCATTGAAGCTCGGTGTCTGCAGTGTTTCTTTCTTTGGTGCGGTGGTGCATTCAGCAATTCTGTGGCCAAGTCCCTTACAGAATCGGTACCGGACAAAAGGCCACTCATCCTTGTAGTGTCCCTTCCTGCCACAAATCCAACACCCTTCTGTTAGGCTTGCATCCCCCCGTTGAGTGCCCAGTGAGAACTTTTTTTTGGTTATGATGTTTGAACCTTGGTTCAGCCATCCTCTTCTTGCGGTACCCTTGTACCTCACCTGGGTCCTACCCTCCTCCCTTCTGTCTGTAGATGCCTCCGATACTGGCTGATCTTTACCTTTGAGTTCTGCGAGCATGGCAAGGACTTCTTCCCTTATATAGGTGGCCGAAGTATCTATTTGACACTTCATCGAGTATCTAGAGGATTGCTGTCCCCCCGGGCCGGCGAGCCCTTAACAACATCCGACCAACTTCTCCTTCTAAGTTTTGGGTTTTTCTCTTCATCACTGGTTTATGGCTCCTTGTTCTTCCCCTTTCCCAGCCAACTCCATTCGAAGTCCATGTCGATTCTCACATGTTGAAGGTTGTTCCTTTCTTTGAGGATGGCCTCCCCGGTCGACTCCTTGCCACCTATGATGAGAATCCTCTAAGGCTACAAACTAAAATACCCTCCTTACTGGCATCGGATTTTGTCGCCGGAGCTGCTCTCTACTCACGTCGCCGGAGCTGCTCTCTTGCTCTCTACTCACTCGAATAAGGCTACTACTAGTGTTAGACATGGTTATTAGGATTACCATTGCTAAATAGTCTAGAATGTATTGATTACTTTACATGATTTTTTAAGAGAGGCAGACTCCCCAAGTCCTCATTCATTCCATTTCATTTTCGCCATTTTGTAACCAAAAAAGCCTACTCATTCTCCAAGTCTACATGTATGCTCTAATTATTGAGATAATTAGCTTGTACTAATACTAATCTAAACTTAAGTCTTGTGGCGAAGATTGATAAGTTCCATCTCATCCATCTCACCGGTTCACATACCCAAATATGAGTAACTGTAGATGTAGCTAGTTTATATAACTCTCTCTTTTTTAAATTTATCTAAAGGAATTTTTATTTTTGATTTTGTTTTTGTGGAAAAATTCCGTATTTGTATACCGTGGGCTATAATGCAGTGAATAGTAATCAAGTTGTCCGTAATTCCATATAGGCAATTTTAATCCAAGGTCAATTAAAATATTGTTACTTTTCTAATAGTCCAGAGTCCTTGTTCATTATCTTTTCAAGGTTACTTTTCATGAGTACGTCTCTTCTATTTCTTGTGTATATGCATGTCCAAGCATTAAGTGTCTATTCTTCAAAATTATCCAAGTATCAAGTTAGTTGAAATTAAAACAAAAGTTTGTTTTAGTAGCCAACTTTAGGAGAAACTGCATTAGTGAATATAGCAGCTATAAATTATCTTTAAAAAAGGGACTAGTAATACGTTTGCAATTTTTACAAAATAAAATGTTTAAATTAACAAAGACAGGTTTTTCTACATTGAATGAACTTAAAGTTAGTAAAGATTAGGTAACTATCATGTATTTAGATAATTTATAAATTAACAAAAAAAAAAAAAATCTGCATTACCTACTTGTAATAAAATTACAAGGAGCAATTGTTGTCTAGAAATTCTTAAATTATAAAAGCAAATTACAAAAATAGTAATTATATTTATACACGGATGTGCGCGCGCGCACACATTAAGAGACGTACATTTTAAATAATCCATTGTTCGATGCAAAATAATTACTGAAAAATGCCGTAAAATTACCAATGAATAAATATTTAGATAATTTCTTAAATAAGCAATATACAAACTAACTATATTTACTTTGAATATTCTTGTTTGGGAATGTAAATCAGAGAGATGAATCTCATTAGTTTTCACACAATAATTAAATGACAAAAGCTTAGACTTGTACTAGTAAGCTCTGAATATGCTGATGGGTAGATCATAGTATCCAGACTTTAAGAAAGGAGCAGGTTAAAAAAAATGTGAAAATCAAATGAGATGGATGAATTCCGAGCTCTGGGAGTCTCTCTATTTATAACCCATATGAAGTAATCTTTAGGTTCTAATTACATAGCAATTGTCATTAACCATGTCTTAACAGTTATTTGTTCTCTTTAACCATTGTTTTGATATCTCCTTTTAATAATTTTCCTATCAGAATTATTTGTACAACTAGTATACCAGTAAGAATACCAGTCTTCATTTCTTGAGTGATATACCACCATAAAGTTTTCACGGGTTTTACTTTTCTGTATGGTACAGTTTAAATGTTATACAACTAGGATTGGCAACCTAATATTATTTACCAATGTGAGTCGAGACCCCTGTACTGGTATATACCTGCGGCTATACTGGTGATGTACCTATATGCTTCAAACATTATGGTCATAAGTAGGATTTTCTACCCACTAAACTCTCAGATGAATAAGTAGGTTTTTTTTTCTTCTTCTTCTATGTCCTAACTGGGCTCTCAGGATTATGAAAAGCACTCACTTGTCCATAGTGTTTCTTAGCCAAGAATTTGACACCAATCTAGACTTTGGAAGGTTGGTGTTTAGAACTTCACATGGAATTTGTCAAAACGTTCAGAGTCTTGTGCTTCATAACAATGCTCATCTTGATGGCAAGACACGTGGATGATCTTGGTAATGATGATTGAGTGATTATGCATCAAAATATTAGATTTAATAGGACGAAGTGCATGTATTTCTTGATCAGCCAAATAAACTTCACGAGCAATAAGTAGGTTTTTCATGTCTCCTACTTTCTAATTAGGCACTCGGGATTAGGAAAGCCACTTGTTTATAGCATTTCTTAGTCAAGGATTTGGCACCAACTTCGACTTTAGAAGGTAGGTTAAGTTGTCAACATGACATAAAATATGTCAAAACATTCATGGGAGCCTTGTGCTCCATAACCATCCCTATTTGTTGGCAGAGGTAGGGAAGAAGGTGAAAATAAGTGACAAAGTATGTGTCACAATATGCAATTTACTAGGACAAAGTTGCATGTGTTTCTTGATCTGCCAAAAAGAATTTTTAATGTGATACTTTTCTGTCAAGCAATGAAATATCCTGCTGATAGGCTCTCTTTATTCTTGGTGTCAGAAGTGGCAGAGAAGACAGCTTTGCATGTTAATGCAGTAACTGTATAGTTCTTCAAATCCTTATATCATATTAAAGTCATAATCTGGATTTCTTATTGCATGTTCATGTTCATCTGTAGGAAACCCACCCCAAGAACACATGAAGGAAAACACATGCATGCTAACACATCTGCCCTAACTGCGCATGCAAACCCTCATGCCTTCATGCACATGCTCACGTGAACATATCCAATTAAGCAGGGAAAGAAGGAGATCATTTTGAGAATAATGGTCAAAATTGGAGGTCACTCATGCTTTTTTTTTTTTGGTGGTGGTGGGGGGGGGTCTTGCATTGTCAGGCTTACTACTGATGCAGAAAAATTGGGAATATAAGAAGATGAAATAATCATGCTTTTGAATGTTGGAATTCCCCTCTCCCTCCCTTCCCAAGCAACCCGCCCACCTAACAACAATAAACCATTATTTGTGCTAGGGAAAAAAATAACCTTTACCCCTTTTTAAGCACTCTTTTTCCAGACCCCTTTTTAAGCACGCACGTTGTGTAACCTATGTAGCATGCACTTCGATTATGAAGCTGTTTTGTGTTGGGTGTATTTTAGACATGAGTGTCTCATTTATTTTTTGGAATGCAGCATGCCAGCATCACTTGCCCTTGTTACCGGTGTACAACCTTTATTCTCAACCTAGGTTGCACAGACATGTCGATACGGGTGCGTATATGATGAGGACATGTTAAATTCTGAAAAATACAAACAAAAAGCAATGAAACGGCGAAAGTGTTGTGTCCGATATGGTTTCCAACACGACACGCCTTGAGAATATAAGTACCCATGCTACCATTGGTCATGCTCCTTTTATTAGCAATTTAGTAGTTACATTATTCTTGAAATTGTGGCCCTTTTTAATTTGTGACTTTTAACTTATGGAGATGTTTATCTTTGCACTTTTGACATAATTTGTTAATTTCTTAAAACATTTTGTTGACGATGTTAGAATTCTTATGCTCCTAAAGGAGCATGCTGGTAAATGATGGAATCTTACCTTGGGAGATAATTTTTGAGGCAGATTTATAAATTGCTTAAAACTGGAGAACTGAAACTAATACTTCTGACCTAGGCTGGAAGTGCAAAAGTTTTTTTTTTTTTTGAGCATAAACGGTGGGCAATCCCCTCAAGTTCCATTAATCAAATTTTAATGAAACCGGTTACAATAGGTTATATATATAGTTCCTCTCATGTGAGCGGATGATAAAATAAAATTACAAAAGTATCTAAGGAGAACTATTATAATGATCTTGTGGATAAGGAGTTATCATATCTATATCATTGCAATGCCAATAATGCTCAGATTCTGAACCAAGATCTATGTATGTCATTTGCCTTGTTACTTTGAACTCACTATAAAATAAACCATTAATAGAGTAATCGATTATAATCACACTTTCTATCGTAGACTCCATAAATTCTCGGTACCTCGCAAGGGCCTTGTCGCAACCCAGACCACCAAACTTGAAACAAACTTATCTGGCTAGTCTCTTCTTATTTTGTGGCCTGCATCTGTATAATTTTTTCCTAAGCAGTTGGAATGTATATCTTTACCTCCCAACGGGTTATTCTTTAGCATGTCAGTCCGCGATAACATCCATCTCAAATAGTTATATTATCAAATAGACTCCCTGTGTAAACAAACAGTGACAAATAGATTCATTGGGCTAGAGTCCATATGGGTATTACCCCAACATCCACTACAAAGCCCAATTTCACACTTTGGGCCTACAAACCCATTTGAATTTCAAAATATTTATAGTACACTGTGCCCTATTGTTCCGCCTCGTTTCCTGCGCACGCCCCCCTTGAGCCGCACACTCCTCTTCTTTTCTTCTTCTTCTTCTTTTTTTCTTTTTTTCTTTTTTCTTTTCTTTTCTTTTCTTTTCTTCTTTTCTCTTCTTCTTCGCGATCTGGTGGATCTGATGAGGTGAGGTGAGGTGAGGTACCCACCTCATTTCCTCTGCCCTCTCCTTCGGCCACACCGCTTCCCTCCAGTCTCTCCTTCCGCTAGAGCATCAAGAGCACCATGGCCACTTTGGAGTTGGACTCCCTCCAGTCTCAACACTTCAGAGTTGGACTTTCTCTGGTTGAAACTTTCCCCTACAGGCACTCCGTCGGCCTACGTAGCATCTCAGCCTACTTAGCACCTCGCCGGCCTATTTAGAACCCCGCCGGCCTACGTAGCTTTTCCCAGACGGGCAGCCCACCTTGGGTCACACTGATGTCTTCTACTCTCAGAATGTTGGTTTATGAGTGAACCTCTTGTAGATATAATGGTTGTTAATCTTGCCTTGGGTGATCATTTGGAATATATTGAATATAGTGATGCTCCTCGCTATAGTCTACATGCTCTACTTCCGTATCTGGTTCTCTACTTTAAAGGAAATTCACCTTTGCCAACCTTCCAATTTTATCTTCTTATCAGTTTGACTGTATTATTCCAAATTTCCAATGTACTTTTTCTGTCTAGTTATTTGTACAGCCCTTATTTTCATGCAACACAAAATAAGGGCAGAATTTGTGGAAAGAATTGCCACTTAGTTCTTCAAAGAACAGAATTACTGGAATAAACACCTACAAGGAGCTGTATTCTCTCTTACTTTGTACTGTGTATTAGCATCAATTTCATCTCAAATTTTACATAATCCATTAGTGGGTCCATAAGGTGCAGTTGATCCTAATCCTTCTGACGCTGCTGAAGCAAATATATGTATTTAGTTGACAAACAACATGGTTTGGCACATCATTACTGCCCCTCAATTTGGAAATAAATGAGAAATTGTTGCCATCTAGAGGGTAATAAAATTACTCCAATCATTATTAGGAACATTTTGTTCTAGCATTATATTCCAACAACTAGCTATGCTGTGACTAATTTGGAAGTAAATGAAGCTTATAACCAAGTTTGCCAATTTTGGTGAAATCACGTCTATATGTGAACTAGAGCTCTTTAATCAGATTAAACCAACAACATTTAAGCATTGCAACATAATGGAAAATTTGTTGACTTACTCATATTTTGCAATAAAATGGTTGATTGACCTAAAAGTCGACAACCTAAAAAATAGCATGGGTCGCATTTTCCATATTTCTCTACTTCTAGGCAATTATCAATAATAGATTTTACTAACTACTCTTATCCCTGATATTCATTAGGTGAAAAGTTTGCATTCTGAAGTATGATGGAGTTTAGGCATGTTTTATGTACTGTCAATCTGCATATTTGGCTGTCACAATATGCTCCACTTGGATTTTGCCAAATAATCAACTTTTTTGGATTACATTGTTATATAAATTAGTTATTTCAACTGGTAATGAGTTGCTTCCAATTCCCATTTCCATCTTCCATCAAAGAGCACAAGTGATGCAGAATGGAAAAGGATTTAAGGTTTTGTGGTGGAGATATGAAAATTTGGGGATAATGATGACGGATTTGAGTCTCATACCTAGGCATATCATATGCCTACTCTTGCAAATCTCACAAAAAATTTGGAAGAAGCAAATCACATGCTCTTAAATTATCAAAATAAGTTTTTTCTTTTTTGATTAAATAATGTCATACAAGCAAGACTGCAAACTTGCACCACATATACAAATGGAATAAAATCAAATAAAACTGAATTCCTAATCAAATCTCTGATCAAATTCTAGTCTTTAATTATCTTCGTTAATTCTATCTCTCAAAAACATTGACTACCAGTGAATGATAATGATAGTAAAAGTCTTCCAAATCCGAGTAAAGCTGGTTATCTCCTCAAGAATTAACAAACCTTTCAGTGAACCTAGTACATATAAATCGAACAAGTCTATAACTAAGTATCTTTTGTATGATATCCCATGGCAGTGGCAGGAATGGCGGTAGGATAATCGGAGAGAACTATAAATCTACTACTGTTAAAGATGTCAGGTAAATACCAGGAACTAGCGGATCAATTAGAGCATAATACCAAGTCAAGTACACACTATCAATAATTGAGCTAATACCGAGTGCTTGAAATATCTAACTCAGAAGCGGTCACATTAATCTCTCGCAAAAAAACATGAAAGAATCCATACATTGAGTATGAACAATCTCTATAGTGCTTAGAAGGGAACCTCTTGGAAAAAAGCATAATCATCATGATTCTAACTGAAAGTTTCTACACTCTATCATATACATCTATAACAGATATGTAAGTATCAATGCTAAGTACAATCTATCGATGGATTCTCGCACACAATCTATGCCAGAGATGTGCAAATGAGTCTATAGATGGGTCATGCATGCCTCCTATTAGAATAAGGAGTAACTCTATAGATATTTTGGGCCTAAACTCTACATGCTTATGAATCATACACACAAAGTGGAGGGATTTCTGACCTTTCTTAGCCGTTGCCAACCCATTATTTTGATTTTCAAATGACGCTTAGGTGAGGAAGAGGTCAACACTATTTTTTTCCGTTTAAACATAAATATGTAAGTATTTGACTTTCCATAGCTCTTTATATCTAAGTCAAACAATCAGGACCTATCTAGTAGGATATGATCAATATCCATGTATAGGGCATCACACCAAATATAATCATTGTAACTTGAAAATTGAAGAGGCACAAGACGATGCTAGATAATGGAATGAACTCTTATCAATCTAAGTGATGTTATATGATTGTGGTGTTATTCAACTTTAAGACCCATCCTTGCAATAGCTGACTTAGAAATAATATTCACATGATTACCTCCATCAATTATAAGTTTATATCTTATCGTTGCATGTGACATAAGTGCGAAGCAAATTAGATAAACGTTAGTTCTCATCTCTAGATGCAGTGTGTAAACACCTGATAACTTACAAGCGTGTGCCTATCACTCTCAAATCACTCGCGGCATCCTTAAAATCTCCATGAGTTTCATAGATTTCCTTCTCAAATCTATGCTCATTTAGTCCCACATAATAAACCTCATCTATAAGTAGACTCCTCGTGGGACATTATCAACTAGAGTTACCAAAACAATGAAATTTAAAGCATTCGGTCTTCTTTGTAGCCTGCTTTAATGACTCACGCATTATGGATTTACCCTTTACATCTTTATGGACAATATTGTTAGATTTAACACTATTTTTAACTATTATTTAGGGTGTTCCCTGACTGTGAAGATGGACTTTCTGTATGAAGGCATTCTAGATATATCTCAAAGTTTAGAGCCAACTGATATGCTTTTTTAACAAAATCCCTAGTGTGCGAGCATTTCATGCTAGAGATTAGATTTGGGACCAACGCAACTAGAAAGGGTAAGACGATATTTCTGGATGTTTTATTGCACTATCAGTTCAACAAGCTTATGGACTCATCCATATATATATTTCCTTGCCTTAGTTTAAACAAGTGACTAAGAAAGTAGTGCTTAAAAGTAGGACGAAGGTAGTTCTTTCGAAGATCTTTTTTCATCTGACCTATGTCCCCATCTATTCCTATCTATTCTTATCTATATATAGCTGTCTCTCTACATACATCCAATATGCTTTAACTGACTCTTAAAATTTTATCTTAGTAAAACAGACCGTACGTATCCCAGACATTCCATACTGATAAAAAAGATGGTCTATATTTACTAGCCAATTACAGAATGCTGAATGTCATATGTTCCATCAAAAACAGAAAACAACCATACCCACCTTGACCTCTTCCAAAACCATGACTGAAATCGGCCTACCCTCATGTCTACTATTATTTCCATTGGGATGTTATCTAATGACTTGTTTTTAGGGCATTTAGGCCTGTAGTAATTGTATTCTTGCCTGTGCGAGGTTTTTGGTTATTCTCTGCAAGTTTATTCATCTTAGCATAGTATCAGTGAGTTTTTTGTTTTCCGTAATTTCTCTAAAGTTTTTGTCACTAGGAAGTATGCGATGAACTACTCTAGATGAATGCAAATGCAGTCTCAACTAAACATACAAATGATTATGCACAAATCCTAGACACCAAAATCAATTGCAAGACTACATGATCAAAATAAGACACCCTACTTGCTGAAATTTGCCATATGCATGGAAATGTAGCTCCTGAATATGCAACGGAATGCAACATACAAAGAAGATCATGTGGAATATAGATAACAATGAATACAACCAAGTCCATATAAATAACAAGAATAAATTGCAAAAATTAATAGACTGGATAGTTGGTGCAATAGGGTATACCTTGATGTAGTAGAGTAGTTCACTCAAGTACGAAATTTTTAGAGGGTCGTTGGGATACTTGTATGAAGTGTAGAGTCAAAATTCCCAAGAAACAGCTCAGACAATAGTGTAAAATTGTTGCGGATCAATTTGACTTGAATGGGATGTGAATTGGCTTGAAACATGCTTTAAATGTCTCTCAAACCCTTAAACGGTCCGTTTTGCTCTTAACAGGTCAGTGTTGTATATGTAGAATGGATTAGGCTTGCAGCAAACTATTGAAGTTGGGTTTAAATCATTGAATCAGTTTTCATAGCTGAATCTGGTCGAATCCCTGAATTGGATCTCGGATCTAATATGATGTAATTAGGTTGTGTTTTCTAAAGGAATCCAAAATTGAATCCAAATTGATTTTGTGATTCACAACTTCCGTTAGTTCGAAATTGAAGATGTCATGATTCGGGGGTTGGATGAAGATGAAGGCGGAGGGGAGTCGAGGGCATGGTAATGCTAGGCTATCTATTTGGTGAAGACCTGGTGATGAATGTCGGAGTCGGGACGTTTGGCGATGTTGGCGATTAGAACCGATGTTGATCAGAACTAGCGTCGACAGCTATTCAGGGAGCTTTGGGGGTGTCTGTCATTGACAAATGGACGAGGAGTGGTGTTGCATCGGCGAAGCTAATGATTGAGACGAGGTGCCTAATGGGGCTTTGAACGAGACAATCGAACGGGGCTTCGGCGTGTGGATCAAGCCTGTCTTTGATCAAATTCAAATGAAAAGATGATGATGGACAAGCAAGCAATTGTTGGTGTCAGCAGATCTAGGCTCGATTGGAGATGGTGATAAAGCCAAAACTACATTAGAGGGCTCAGGAGTAACTAGAGAGGGTGCAAAGTCTTCGGCCGATGTTAGGCCTCTCAAGGCTAGCAGTCAATATCAGTGAGGTTGGTAAACGATCGAAGAAGTCAACGATAGTGAAGAGAATATCTTTTGATGATTATTTTGCTATCGAGGGTTGTGCTATTATGGCTAGATGGTGGCTACTGATCTCCTGATGTGAAGGAATCAATTAATAATTAGAGAAGATGAAATTGGTGTTGGCTGAAAGTCCTAACAACGATGATAATATCAGGGAGAAGTTGCAATATTGATTAAGAGTTTGATTTTTTTTTTTAATTTTTTCTTTCTTTTTTCTCTCTTTTTTAATTATTTTTTTTAATTTTTTTCCCTAATTTTTTTTCAACAAAAATAAAGATAAACAAAGACGATCCAAGAAGATGGAGACAGTGGATTTTGAGTTCTTATACTAATTTGAACCAGGACGGAAGAGAATTAGGGTTTTGGGGTAGAGATTTAGGAATTTGGGAATATTTGTGTCTCCGAGACGAATCACATGGCCACTCTCGCGAATCACACACTAAAGATATGGAAGAAGTAAATTATATCATCTCAAATTATCTAAACAATTCTTTGTTTTCAAATTAAAACATTGTCATACAAGCAACATATATGGAAGACTACCTACATGCATTAATCAAATAAAACTGAAATCAAATCCTAGCTTTTAATTGTTTCTATGAACATGCTAATACATTTGTGTATATTCATTTCATGGAAAATGTAAGCACATCAGCATCAACAGCCCTTTAGTATTAAATACTAGATTTCCGGGCACGTGAAGATGCATGTGCATTGAAAAGAAAAATATAATTGATCGTGGAAGAGCATTTATATTACAAAAGCACTTTAATGGGAAGTCAAAAAGTTACATGAAACATTTATACTTGGTAGTTGTATTCACTTATAATCTTTGTTTTGTCTTCTTCTGAGTGAACTTCACAGGCAACTTCACCCCTCCCTTTATCTCTCTCTCTCTCTCTCTCTCTCTCTCTCTCTCTGTGTATATATATATATATATATATATATATATATATATATATATATATATATATATATATATATATATATATATATATATATATATATATAGGGATTACTGTAGGTGAGCCGCCAGCTCAGTAAAAGTTACGTGAGCTAGCAGCAAAAATATAGTGATCCAATGATTTTTCTTCAAATTTTTTCTAGAATTAGTATTTATACGTGCTTAACTTCTTTTAGATCAAATTTTATAAATTTTGGAGTTCATTTACCCTTTCATCAAGTGGATATAAAAGTTCTATTCATTGAAAACTGTTAATTTTATGTCAACTTGATAGAAATTCAAATCAAAACTAAAACCCAAGAAATTGGATATGGGTAAACTCTAGAGGGTCGAGATCATAATCAACGAGAAAATTTTTAAAAAAAATTATTGGAGATAGCGGAAATGAATTGCAGCTCAGGTAATTTGCGTGAGCTGTCAGTTCATTTCCATTATTCTCATATATATATATATATATATATATAAACAGAAAATTCACTGGCGGTGAAGGAAGTCGGTGAAGGGACTTCCTTCACCGCCGCTTAGATGGCCCAATAAAATTATTACACGTGGCGCCACTAAAAAAGCGGTTAAAAGAGTTCTTTTATTTTTTATCTTAAGTGGTGTCAAGTGTAATAATTGTATTGGGCCACCTAAGCGACAGTAAAAGAACTCTCTTCACGGCTGGTGAATTTTTCATTCTCTCTCTTTCTCTCTCTCTCTCTCTCTCTCTCTCTCTCTCTCTCTCTATATATATATATATATATATATATATATATATATATTTATGTACATGCCTGTCCCTCAAAACAATGAATATGTATCCGTTGACAAGCCATATTATGCTTTGGGAGGAAGTACACTACTGCAATGTGTTGTAGACTGATACGGTATTAGTGAGTTCGTGACAATGGAGAAGATAAAGCTGAAGTAGATGATGATGTAGGAAAAACAGCTAATATAGTAGTTAATTTGGAGGAAAAAGGAATTTAGATTTACGAGCAAATGCTATTATGCTTAAAATCATTATCTGAAGCTCAAAGCAGTTGGACATGCATATTTGACTCTCGTCTTTCCTCTTGCAGTACTACAACACCACAGTCAGTACTACAACACCACAGTTATTGGTATTATCCTCTCTTTAATTTCTATAAGTGCTGTACTTCAAGACCAGCTAACTAAAATTTAGACTCCTAACTAAAATCGATTTCTGTTGCAATCCTTCCTTCATTCAACATATCCCTCATTTTTCACTTTCCAGGCACCCATACAATAAATCAAGCTAATATTGGTTTTTGCATATGCTACTAGTTAATCTTCCACATCATTTGATGGTCTCTACGTTTCTTGCAACAGAAATTTTATGCCATGTACATGCACACACTTCCATAGATGCTTTGAACAACTAATTTTGGATTATCCTACATTCTTAATTTTAATTTTTCACAGAAGGTGTAATGTAATGTTACCTTATACATTATGTAATTGAGGACTTCTTTACTTGACCAGGATGCTCGTATCAAATTATATTTGTGACCATGTTTGGTTATTAACATCACAAATTTAAGACAGTTCTTTCTTTGGCATTCCTTGCAGAAACCCTTGTCCATTCTACCTTGGAGCATTGTGATGATGCGGACTTCTGTTTCCCAGTTTTCTTTAACATGAAGCTGCATACGGTATATGTAAAAAAGAGGCCTCACCTTCAAACATTCCTAGAGACAGTCACTCGTATGTTCGAGGTTGTAATATTTACGGCTAGTCAGAGCATCTATGCTGAACAGCTGCTTGATATACTAGATCCTGACAGAAAGCTATTTTCCCAACGCATGTACCGGGAATCATGCATATTTTCTGATGGCAACTATACCAAAGACCTGACCGTTTTAGGAATTGACCTCGCGAGAGTTGTCATAATTGACAACTCACCACAGGTTGTATTCTTTCCCTTGTACATTGTCTTTCTTTAACTACAGTAGATGCTTAACATTCTGAAAGATACAAGTTTGCTCTTCTTTCTTAATTATAGGTTTTTCGGTTGCAAGTGAATAATGGAATACCTATCAAGACTTGGTTTGATGACCCATCAGATCAGGCATTGCTCTCACTTCTGCCTTTCCTTGAGTCTCTCGTTGATGTTGATGACGTTCGTCCTATTATTGCCAAAAGATTTGGCAACACTGAGTTATAGATTGAATGCAGTGAAGGAGGTTTTATCCTAACCAAAATCACCTTTTCAGTACCAATCAATCTCATATTCTTGTTCACCCTCTCAAGAAATTGTCCGTCAATAATAAGTCTTGATGGCAATTTTAATTCTTGTGCGTGCAGCGAGCTTCCTGACAACTGTTTGATTGAATTTTGAAAAGTCTTCATGTATTTGTGTGTGAACAACTTAGAATGCATTGTACATATCCCCTCCCATTGTTGAGTGCTGTTCTATAAGGTGTGTTGACAATTTGAAACAGAGTTGCATTTGGTTTTGGCTTTGCACGTACTAGTACAGATGGGAAGCTTGTCATGTATATATTATACATTGGATTCATGCCCAAAAATGCTCGTATCTATCTGTAAACTGCTTTGAAATGGGTAATTTATGCCGATTTTGTTCACACAAGATGGTAGGTTGTGCTTTTTTAAGTTGGAGAACCTTGAACCCCCCCAGGATGATGAGATTGTGAACTTTGAAATCATTAATCTGCAGTCCTGCCACCTTGTATGTATTATATCATTTTGCTTATGAAATTTTATCATCATGTATGCGAGACTGATCCTTATATTTACTTCTGTTTAAGTTTCTGTTTCTTGGGTGAGGTGTTGGTCTATTCCAAGAGAAGAAAGGGAATTCTACCAAATCAAATAATGCAGCTAACTTTTCGTAATTTCTATGAGTGCTATATTTTGTACAACTTACTTCATTTGATAAGTCCCAAGAGTGCCTCATTTCACACTAGTGGTATATATATATAAGTTAAAGTTTCTTTCCTAGATTATTACTTCATGACTGCTTTGTTTTCCTCATTTGTCATAGTTTTCAATCTATGAAACATTATAGTTCATGGAAAGCTGCAATGATGGATGAAATTATCTTACTTACAATTAGGAGAAGAAGGGAGAGGGGAAAAATATATATTTTGGTGCATATTGCATAGGCTCCTATGACTCACCATCACTTGCTACAACATAACACCTTAACAACAAACTGAACCTTTTTGCAGCACTGCAATATTGTCAACCACCCCTAAACACAGATTTGATCTCACCTTTAGGTGAACAACTGCCATCTCCATTTGGGCCAACAACCTAGCTCACCAGCAACTCTCCTGCCCCACGCCCGCGTGTCGGTCTCTGATTGGGTGATATCGCTTGCTAATGACTTTATACACCTCAATAAAACAAGCATGTAATTATATGGTTGTCACCTTGCTTTGTAATCTTGGATTCAGGATGATAAAGGGGAGCCCTGAGCTACCTTCTTGAAGGGATATTGTTCAAGCCACTCAATCGAATAATCTTGTCCATCGATTCCATAGCCATGGTACATGTCCTTCTTAGCTATCTTAGTTCCATAAATAGAAAGCTATGGAAGAATCTGTTTGAACAAGTAAAAAATACATCGAGAGTTACTCGATGCACTCCATGATTTTCGTAGTGAGCCTTCAAAAGTTAGAGAAGAAATAATTTCTCCCTCTAAATTTTGTTTTGGGACTCATTAAGAAAAACATGGGGCACATCTAATAACTCTCAAATACATCGTCTTTCTAAGCCTTTGCACAGGCTTTTATGACCCTATGATTATCCTCTAGTTTTAATTCATATAATCTTATAAGACTATATTATTAATTAGAGTTTTTCTTCAGTATTTTTTGACCAGTTCTATGCATACAATCTTATTTAATTTTCTTCTGTTCTATTTTTTTTTTTTTTTTTTTTTTTTTTTGTTTCCGAAAAGAGAAAAAAAAAATTATGAAATGTATAGCTGAAGATACTCCCCAGCTCGAAGGTAGTGAAAATGAAAGACAAGCTACATTTCATCTTCTCTCTCTTTCATGCCCTCCTTCTTTCCTCCTCATCTCTATCTAAGCAACCAAACAAATCATTATTTCAAATTCAACATTTTTAAAGAATATTTGTTAATTCGAGTATTCCTTTCCGAACTATAATCAAACTCAGGAGAACAACAAGCGCACTAGTCGGTTTCTTTCTATCAACTGCTATGAGAATCTGCTTGTAATAAGCGTGTAAAATGTCACTCTCAAATCTAATTAAAGTACTAGTCTTCAACATATGTGCATACTCCATCTTATACACCAATTATCAAAAAAATCAATCTATGTTGTAAGTTTAGAGGCATTACATATACCATATTTTCTATATATATATATATATATAAACAAATTTATTAACTCTAGAAAATGTTATCACAATTTACTAGTTCAACTCAAGGATAAAATGAAGTATATAAATGAAACCTCCACTAAACAATATCCATATCCAAATAGCAATGCATAACCAAGAAAAGTCCTAGGAAGAGAAAATTGTTAAGGCTCATGATTAGTTACAAGAATCAAGGATTAGATTAGAAGAGAACCATTGCCCTCACTTTAATCTTGATCAAGGAGACCTCTAATTGATTTATATAAAAACGCCTATTCATCAATTAAATCATTAATTATCCTACCCATGTCAACCAACTCCGCACCTTTACCCCCTTTTTTTTTTTTTGTTGCCCTAATCAACTTCAAAAATCACCAATTTTTAATCACAAAAAATAAATAAATTAGCTCAACCAAATAATTGTGTTCATAATCTTAATCAAGAATCATCGAGAACACCCATAATTTTCAATCTCAAAAATCATCCTCAAAATTTTCAATCTTAAATAATAAAAAAAAACACCATAATCAAGAACACCAAAATATAGGAAGTTCATCAGAGAGAGAGAGAGAAATAATCAAAGAGACGGATACTTAGAGAGAGAGAGAGAGAGAGGGTACATGCATCAAATATACAAACAAAGAGTATCAAGAAGAATTTACAATCAAAACTTTTATACCCACCACCCAAGCCATAAACATAACCCTTGATCATTTTATTAATCGATCACTTGCTTCACCGCCAAAACCATCAACTACTTGCCTCCTCCTCCGCCGCCGCCGCCTCGGCTGCTGGCCCTGTTAACGCGGCGGCCGCCATGGCCTCAGCGAGGGCCCGCATAGCCTTCACCTGCACCTCCAGCGCCGCCACATAGTCCGCCGCCTCCTCCAACAGGCTGGGCGCCGACAGCTTCCGGCAGCCCGGCACCAGCCGGCCCAGCTTCCTCAGCCTCTCGTTCACCTTCCTCTCCTTAGCCGGCTCACTGATATTCAGCTTATCCGCACCGGCCAGCATCTTCTTAGCCGGCTTCTTGGGCCTCTTTCGACGCACTTTGAGGATGACTTTGCGCCGGCGGCTTGTCAGGATGGCGCGGCTCCACCTCGTCTGCCCGCGGGCGGTCAGGGCGAGGGCCGAGTCGGCGGCGTCCTTGATGGCCCGGGCGCTTGCGGGCGGCGGGTTCGGGCTGCGCAGCGCGTCGATGAGCCGCCGGTTGTACAGCCGCTGCTGCGTCGGCGTCTTCCATCGGGACTGCTTTCGGGTCTCGGGTTTCGGGTTTCGGGTTTTGGACGACGAGGATTGAGATGGAGAGGATGAGGATGGAGATGAGAGCATCGTAGGAATTGAGAAAACAAAAAGGGGAAAAATTACACAAAAATCTTATGGTTATTAAGACTTAAGAAGGTGGGTGATGGGTTTGGGTGGGTGTTTATATAATTATTAATTAAATTAAAAAATTTTACGTTGGTGGTTTTGTTGAGGACCCGTAATAGAGGCTGACATGCGGGGCCCAATGGGTGCTATTGGGTGAAAGAGGTGGTGCGCGTAACCAAGGTTTGATTAACAAGGATTAGGATGCTCAACTTATTTAATGGTGTTGGAAAATATTGTAATGGTTAGGAGGTGAGATGGTGTTTGGAGCTAAGAACAATTTTGGTGTTTGTTTCCATTTGTTTCTTTGGGGGCAATTTTGGATGGATACAGGGCTATAGCCAAGTTTTGTCCATTTTGGGGGGCAAAAAAAATGTCATTTATGTGGTTTTTTTTATTTTCATGTATGAATGGATGAGCAGCTGGCTTTAATCTCATTCTATTTTCTCTATATTTCTTGCACACTGCAAGCTGAACAAATTGTGCAAGTGAAACTTATCCTGATTTACTAATAAAATAAAAAGACTGGACTAACAGGAGAGATCTCAAATTCGAGACGGTTGAAATAAAAAAATTTCTAATATTTATTTATTTGCATTGAAGTAGAATATAAACAGTGAAAATAAGGCTATTTTCACTACCTCATGTGCTTGTTTGACTAAGAAGTAATATAAGAATTAATTTTTTAATGAGAAACTGAATACTATGCTATGCGCCCCCCATCCACTTCTTATATTTATTTTATATAGATTTTGGATGGAAAAAGATTTATAAAGTAATAACATTTTATTAGCTTGCATATTTCTCTCTATTTCTTTCATCTAAAAAAACTAAATATCTTTCAAAAATTAATGAACAAATACTACAAATATCTGAAATATGATATTCTCAACTCTCTATATTTGAAAGTTACTTCTAATATTTTTCTTTATTTTTTCTACTTCCAAACATATCTTAAATATGCATAGATATCATGTGTTAGACATATGACTTTGCTACGTACCGTAATAAATTTTAATGTAACTCTAACTTTCTTTTCTTTTCCTTCATCTTCGCTCAAACAAGACAGAGTCTTAGTATTTTCTCTCACTCCAACTTCTTGTTAGAAATCAGGTCTTGCGAGTTGCCCTCAAATTTCTCTCTACACTTCTCACGAGATGAGAAATAAATAATAAAGTCAAGTAATTTTCCCCCATGGTAATCTTTTTATTTGCTGTGCAAAGGGCTAAGCAGGAATGATAATAGACGCATCCGCTAATCAATTTTGACCTGTCGTATTTAATATTTTGAATTAAAAATAAATTTTTATTTTTTAAATTCAAATATTTGAGTACCTCTACATTCCTATGCTAGACTCAAACTCATTCTCGCATGCCCACCGAGGAGCTTTTGAAGTAGGAAAAGAATTTCTGTATAAAACTAAGAGAGGGCCAATTCACAAATGGGTGCTGGACAAGCAACAATGAGTAGGAGAACAAAGCTAGCTAGCTGTGCATTTCTTTTGAGATTAAAGAAAAAAAAGAAGCTAATATTAATTAAGAATTTATGCAGCATATTTTAAAATTTTGTTGGCCATCATAATGCCCAAGGGGGTATCTTCCATTAAAAAAAAGGTGATTGTAATCATCGTTTATAGCTTTGATATATATATATATATATATATATATATATATATATATATATATATATATATATATGTTCAAATTAGTTATCTTGCATACCTTTAGTATATATAAAATGCGCCATTATTATTTTGAATAATTGGTGTACTAACTCTTTGAGTTGCTTTCTCTCTATATTTAATAAATATCAACACCTTTTCCCACCAATTATATTTTTTTTTCCCTCTAAACAAGATGGTTTGTGATGGGTGTTGAGAATGATCTACGCAAGCCTGTAATTTCAGTATTATTATTATTATTATTATTATTATTATTATTTTATTAGGAAAATTCCATGTTCGACTCCCGGCACTATCATGCGTGGACCCGACCTCATGCCAGGGTGGGCAGCCGCCCTCTCAAAATTATTTTTGATTCAATTTCTACAAGTTTTATTAGTCTGCACCCATTTTGATTCAATTTCTACAAGTTTTATTAGTCTGCACCCTTAAAATTTCAAGTCTGCGGCTATTCTAAATGAGCACACCTTTCTTTTAAGTGAGCCAACCTAAATAGTTTAAACTAATTACAATTTTGTCATTTAAAATTTTGAGTTGTTGTCTTTCCTATTAGAATTTGGCATGTAACTTTATTCGAGTATTAATATCCAATCGAATAATGTACCGTCCGAATATTAACACTCAAATAGATAATTTTAATTTATTTTTTAAAGAAATAATAATTAATGATATTAATAACATACCTAGGTTTAATAATCGGACTACGACTACGTATAATGTCTGAGTAATAGTATCTGGACAGTAAAAGTTGGATAGAGTTAGATTTTTGGAGACACACTTAGTAAAACACATTCTTTTATAATTTTTTGTTGGGCATACTTAGAAGCGGGTTCACTTAGAAAGATTAGGCTCATTTAGAATTTCCCGCCCCCTCTCAAGTCCCAAGAGTTAAGACTAAATTCCGTGTCGACCCTTCGATGTATTTTTCCAACTCTATCTCTGCAAAATTACTTCTTCAATTAGCCAGTAGAATTTAGATCTTTATCAAATTACATTTTGGTCATATATTGAGTTCAAACTTAACTTTTTTTTGCATCGATTCCATATTGTTACAGTATAGATTTTTCTGGATCGGGAGTTTTGCCTTCCCCCCTACCCATCTAGTATGGGTGCTTTTGCCACCTGCACCTAACGAATTGCCTGGACAACTTGACCCTATATTACTTTGATTTTGGTTTGAATGCTCTTGTTCATTATTCTTTAAAAAAAATTGCGATTTTGAGATAATTTATAGTTTTTTTTGTTGGATATTTTGCGTACAGATACGTTTTAGATTAATAGTTTGCATAGACGTTTCAGATTACTATATATTGCTTCTGGAAATAGAATTCTGATACAAATGTGTCTACTGGTTTGCTACCGTAGTACAGAAAACGAAAGGAAACTTACTTGTTGATAGAAGTGTAGAAAACAGAAATGTAGAAAATAGGAGACTGATGCAGACAAAAGACATGATGAAGATTGGATGAAGATCGAGGCTAGTGTTGGACACTATCTCCTTAAAATCGATTCGTCCTCCACTGTTTGCTTCTGGATTTCTTGGACGTCGATCTCTCAGGATACAACGATCGGTCTGCAGAGGGAAGGAAGCTGCAATCCCTCTGCTCTGGCGAATCTGATAAAAGTTCTCTCTGGTTGATGATTGATGTAATGCAGGGCTAGACTGTTGAACAGAAGAACTGGTTCTTCTGTAGACAGAAGTTGAAGAACTTCTTGTCTGCAGAAGAAAGGAAACATAAAAGAAAAGAAATTTCGTATGTTGAAACTCTGAACCCAGACCCTATTTATAGCCTTCAACAGTCACAAAGGTTGGCCGTTCAACAGTTGTGACCGTTTAACGACAACTATTGACGGCGACCGGTGACTGTTGGATCGCCGACCGTTGGACTTCAACGACTCTTGACTGGCGGGACGGGTGCAGGTCGAATCCATTCAAATCTGAACCCAATAGAGGCAACCCGAATCCAATAGCAACAAAAAATCAAATGCTCCTCAGCTCCTCGCGATGTTGCGTACGTGCGCCTCTAAAGCGCCCAATGCGCCCTAAACGCCCATTCGCCAACGTGCGCCTCTAAAGCGCCCAATGCGCCCTAAACGCCCATTCGCCCTCGCACACGCGCGTGCGCGTGCGTAGCACCACCTGTGGTGCTTAAGGTTTTTTCTCTTCTTACATAAGCAAAGTAATGGAACAAGCTACCATATATAAACCCACATCCTTACAACCCTCTATCCAATGTGGGACTATCTTTTCATCTTTCCTTTTGTTCTTTTGCTATGTACTCAACTTTTGAAGCCAATTTTCATTCACTTAATTCATTTAATTTGAACTAGTGAATTGACTCAATTTAATGTTCAAATTAGTAAATGAATTCAACATTTTTTTTCCCTAATTTAACTTGCCCATATATATCTTTTTTGTAATACTATTCAAATTAAATTTTCACCCAATGTCAGACTTGGAAGCTCTTACTTGGAGAGGGCTGATGCAGTAAGGTGATAAAGGTAAAGTGAAAAGGCTGGGTAGTAAAAAAGGTGACATGTTAGTCCCAACTTCAAACCAGTGATGGGGAATATCTAAGCAAGCACACCACTGTCTTAGTGAGCATACTTTTTGAGTCGGGATTAGTTCTCCAACGGTATTAATATATCATTCCGGGACTGATCCCCAGCTGGAGCAAAAGGCAAAATCACAAAATGAAATGAAATGAAATGGCAAGTTTATGATTTTTTGGTGTGCTCATTTAGAAATTCATATGCAATTTGCTAATAAATTTACGAGAAGATCCTCCCATCCCAATTCCCATGCCGTTGTGCAATTAGGTGGAATATCAAACCGTGTGGACTATGGAGGAGATTAATTATGGAACCTTCAAGACTAATCACTCCCAATTAAATAATTAAGGGAGCACAATAATTTGGTATCTATACAAAGAGACGCACTTAGAAATAGAAAGAGAAAGAGAAAGAGAGAGAATGAGAGAGGAGCCTCTGCCTCTTCTCGCCTCTCCTCTCTGTCCCTCCCTCGTCCGCTACGTACGTCGGTGCGTTGTGGGACCCACCTCCATTACTCCCTCCACACCACCGCCGCGTCTTTATCTTTGTTGTTCCTTTTATTATTAAATTTTCCCCTTCCTCTTAAACTGGCAACGCTACAGTCGGATTAGGACTAATAATTAACAAATTATTGATTTTAGTTGGTATTCATATGGCGGTTAGGAGTTGTTTGTGTGTGGTGGTGCGCCCGCCCCCGCTGGTGGTGGTGCTGGCTTTTTGCAAAGAAAAAGTAAAAAAAGAAAAGAAAAAGGGGATGGGCCTAAAAGGCCAAAGTCTGGGCCGGTTCGGTGTGACGGATGTCTCTAGTCAAGTGTCAACGTCTCCGGGCTGTTGTTTGTGAGCTCGTGCGCTTGTGGGCCCCAACCTCTTGCCTGGGCTGCCACAACTTTTTGCTGATTGACACTGTTCAATCGCATGCAGCGCCAAATTATGCCCTTAAAAAGGGTAGGTACTGTGAGCGGCAGATGTTTTGGTAAGTTCATTTTTTTTTTTTTAATTTTATTTATTGTTGTTAGTAACTCGGTAATTTACTGTTATATTTATAGAATTTATGAAAGATCAGATCAATCAGATAGACTATTTGCTTCTTATCGTGGTCAAAGAAAGAGGCTAAACCACTATAAGTTTTATTGGTCTTATTCGCTACTATTAGATTAATTTGGTATGTTGATTTAGTTTGTAATTATAATACTCTGCCCATTTTTACCCCGTTATAAAGTAGCTAAGTGAGATGTTGTTTCCCAAAATTACCAATGATAGCCCAAAGAATAGAAGCTCTAAGTACTTGGGATAAAAGGCTTAATTATTGTTATTTGTAGCCCAAAGAAAAGAAGCTTATCTACTAAGGCTCCAACAGACTCGTGAAAACCAGAATACTCGACAGTTGAGGCGGTCCAATCGAAATTCAACTTGAAAACTGACCTACGCACTACTAAATTTTTCTACTCAAACTTTATCTGATAATCAGAACTCACTTTCCAAGTTGTGCAAGGGAACACGATCCATTAGTTATACTACATCTCTAATTATTAATCGACAATCCATATCTATAAATTCTATCTGATCTCATGTAAAGAAGGTAGAGAACTCTTTAACTTTTGAAAGCTTGTAATACAAAAGAAAGAGATTTGAGAGATTTTGTATTTGTTTATTAATAAATAATAATAATAATAATAATATAAAAAAAAAAACTCTACCAATCCATCGAGCTTTCATCGAGAATATAGAGTTAGATTCATCTCGATTGAACCTCATTAGATTTTTGTGTATTTCTATTTTGTTTACCTATTCTCACCAAACTAATGGTTCTATTGTAGTTTATCTTGTCCTAAATTCTATATCCTAGGGTAACTACCATGTTTGACTTCAACCAAGTTTGTCTCTAGTCAAAACTGTTATTGTTTGATCTTTAAATTGACTCAGCTGGCTTAATTGGCAATTTTTGATATAAAGAATTGGCATCCTCTCTGAAAAACGTAACTGAATCACGCTCAAAAACTCAGGTAAGCTAATGGCAAGCACCTCCAAGGGAGTAAGCCTGATGTGAGCATGACAAACAACCAAGATGGTTTAGTACTGTTAGCAAAAATAGCGGAATAATACTAATGCAACAACTAGCAGAATTAAATAGTTAACCGAAGAGAAAAATAGCAGAGACAGAGAATACGCAGATTTAACATGGTTCGGCAATATACCTACCTCCACTGGGACACGATCGAAAACTTCCACTATATCAAAAGAGAATTACAACTTTCTAGTTCTCAACCACAACATAATTGGTAAAAAAATCACACAAGATTTTGAGATCAAACCCTAATTTCTTGTTGTAGTGATTTTCTTCTATGTTTCGGCTGCCGAGCCAAGAATTGCAGTCACCCCCGCAAAATAATTCGCAGCCGCCCCTCGCAAAATAATTCTTTTGCTTTGGCCAAAGATTATTTAGCAGCCACTCCTTGATTATTTGCACTCTTTGCCGAAGATTAATTAGCAGCCACCCCCAAATTATTTGCCGGCCAAATAATTTCTTTGCTTTCCGCCTTGCTTCAGGCTGCCACAACCAACAAAAGCAGCAACCACCTCAAGAAGAAAAACCCTTGGCCTAATTTTTTTATTTCGGCTTCTTTTTTTTCGGCTCAACTAAAATCCTAGTACCACATCCCATATATATATTATATCATAACGGGTTTGGGCCGGTTTTGGACCCGTTTCGGTATACCAAAACCCGCTGTGGCAATAGGGCTCCATTGGTAATAATCTCCCACTTAGAGACCTATTGCAAAAATTATAATCTCTGTACATGATAATCCTAGTGTCTAAAACTTTTACCTCGATCGTTTAAAGTCCCAAATGCATCAACCGATTTTGTCAATATATCTGCAGAATTCTTATTGCCCTCAATCTTCCCCAACTTCAATTGGTCATCCTTTAATAAGAATCTAATAAAGTGATATCTCAAGTGAATATATTTAATCCGTGAATGATACGTTGAGTTCTTAGTAAGATGAATTACACTATGACTGTTACTGAATAACCTGCAATCCACTCTATCAAAACCCAACTCACTCATCAATTGCTGCAACCAAATAAACTCCTTACTTGCTTCTGCAGCTGCAACATACTCAGTTTCTGTCGAAGATAAAGGAACAATTGATTGTAATATTAAAATCCAGCTTATTGATGTCCCTCCTACAGTAAAAACAGAATCTATAGTGTTCCTGCCATTGTCTCTATCACCCGCATGGTCTAAATCCACAAAGTCTTACACATCAATGTTGTCACCCCCAAAACACAGACAATATTTTGAAGTACCTTTCAAATACCTTAAATCCTACTTCACTGTTTGTCAATGTTCCTTCCCAGAGTTCTTCATGAATCTACTCACTACTCCCACTGCATGTGCAATATCTGGTTTTGTACTCACTATTGCATACATGAGACTCCCAATGGTCGATGAATAAGGCACATTCTCCATGTGTCTCGTCTCTTCATCTATCTAGCACCTTACTCTTTTGACAGTTTGAACTGACCACCAAGTGCTGTAGTTACTGATTTTGCATTCTTTATATTGAATCTCTCCAACACCTTCTTGATGTACCCCTCTTAAAATAACCACAATTTCTTATTTTTCTTATTTTGGATAATTTTCATTCCAAGAAGTTGTTTAGCCTCACCCATGTCATTCATAGAAAATCTCCCTACCAACTTTCTCTTCAAATCATTGATTTTCTTCATGCATGTACCTGCCACTGTTCGCCGCAAAAGTTCCTTTGCTTCCTTCCATCGAATTAACTTAAATTACAATAGAAGTGAACAAGATAAAAAAAAAGAGAACAAACGAGAGGACTTATACTTCAATCTCTCTTTTTTACAATAATCGTGGGATCAGTGGCGATGGGATCTATAATAGTTCCTGTTGACGATCGGTACATCGAACTTCTTCTCTCTTGAAGATATCGGCTGACTGTAGACGATCTTCTTCTCTGTCTTTCCCGAACTCAAGACTCTCTCGCATACTTGAATTCTCCAAGACAATGATGATCACAAAAGGCTTCAAGGCTCTCTCGCGTACTTGATTTGCCGAAGGATCGACTTAGCTGAGAAGAAGAAAGGAGATGATCTCTGATCTCTGGATTGCCGAAAAGAAGAAGAAGACCAAAGCCGAAAGAAAAAGACCCCTAGGGTTTCACCAGGAAGGTATTTATAGCCTCGGGAAGATTTGAGAGTTTCTATCTGAATAGAATTTGCTCTCATCAAGGATTCCAATCAAATATCTAATATTGATTTAAATCTCTTAATTTAGAATTCTGATTGGACTTGATTTGGTATTTAGATAAACTAAAATCATAATCTCAATCAACTTGAGATTCTGGTTATCTGCTCACGCGGAGCTTTAATCGCAACAAAACACGGCGCTAAATAACCAGTGCGCGGAGCTAACGCGGAGCTATAGAACATCTCCACGTTTACTCAAACGCGAGGCTAAAAATAGCCAGACACGGAGCTATGGATTAGCTCCGCGTTCTGTTGTGGAAAACTCTTTTTATTCAGAAATTTTTCACTGCCAACAGAACCCCCTCCAAAGTTTTCAAAATGGCTTAGAATTTAGCAAATTTTGAAATACTTTGGATACTTAAATTGAAACGCGGAGTTAGAATACCAAGTCTATCTCCGGTTTAGCCCGCCTATGCGGAGCTAATCAGCTTCACTTCGTCTTCAGTGAAATGAGTAATTACTTCATTAATTACTCTAAACTTCTGCGCCGAATACCAAGCGACGGAAATCCCATTTAAATAGAGCTCCCGGGTCGTCTTCCTCTTCACTTCACCTGCAGAATTTTCTGAGGAGTTTCTGAAAGTTCAAAGCTCAGGCAACTCCGGCAATAGAGTGAGCGATACCAATGGGCAATCTTCAATTGATCCCCTTTTAACTCTTCATAGATTTTCGTCATTAGGATGTCGCTTCAGAAGAGTTTGGCTTCGTGCACAGCGGCCGACGTTAATGTCAGCGGCCATGGAAGTAAACGCGACGGCGAACCAGTCTATGCAGCGTCTTCCGAAGGTAAAAACCTCATCTCTTGGTTTTCTAGGAACCATTCTGAGATATTTTGGCTTGGTTTAATCTGGACGATTGCTTATCTTGTCGGCGAGATCGCCGCTCTCTGGCCGCAAGGCTCAAAGGAGAAGAAGAAGACAGAGAGGAACTCTGTTCTTTCTCTACGCGAAGTTATCGCGTCATCCCTGTGCTTGAAACGCGGGGCTATTTTAAAGTAGCAATCGCGATGAATTGCGAGGCTATCTTTGATTAGCAGTCGCGATGAATTTGCGAGGCTATCTTTGATTAGCAGTCGCGATGAATTTGCGAGGCTATCTTTGATTAGCAGTCGCGACGAATCTGCGAGGCTATCTTTGATTAGCAGTCACGACGAATCTGCGAGGCTATCTTTGATTAGCAGTCGCGATGAATCTGCGAGGCTATCTTTGATTAGCAGTCGCGATGAATTTGCGAGGCTATTTTTGATTAGCAGTCGCGATGGCCATGAAAGAGAAGGAAACAACAGAGAGAAACTTTGTCCCTCCTTTATGCGAAGTTATCGTGTCATCCTCTGCGTTTTTAAATCGCGAGGCTATTTCTTCAACTGCGCGCGGAGTTAGCTTAGCTCCGCGTTTTCACACTTTTAGAAACTCTGTTCCTTTTGCAGTAAGTCCAATCCTTTCTGAAGAGGAATGTATGCGGGTCCATTGATCTTCATCAGCAAAAGTAACTCTAAGAAAGTCAGAAGCATATGCTTTACAATATAGTTGCAGGTTTCAAGCTCTGGCTCCTGGAGATGAACTATTGAAGGAGCTTCAAGCTCAAGTGAGGGCCTGCAGCTCTTGCAGTTCAGAATTGCAGCACTTGCAGCTCAGAATTGCAGCACTTGCAGTTCAGCTTGTGCTTCGATGCAGCACTTCCCTTTCCTCTCGTGCTTCATTTCAGATGACAGGTCCAAAATGACATTTGCAGAGGAGATCTTTTGCATGTGAATCAGAGAACTGAGCTTCAACACCCCGTAGAGAGAAATCTCACCGTTAAGTTATTGATGAGTCGATGTATTGATGAGTTGATGATCATGTAAAAGCTTTCGGGAAAGCTATAACTCCTTCTTTGTAATTTCTTCGTCTTATTAATAAAGACAAATTATTTTCCTCTCTATCTGTTGACTTCAATGATTTTGCTTGCTCAACAAATAGATGGTCAATAATTTTGGTAAAAATAATCTAAGGTTCTTCTGCATAATTTAGATCATTAATACCTAAAGTGATCGGATAAGGATCCTCTTAACTCGGCCAAAAACCCAAGTTTTTTATAAGAACGCAAAGCTAAAACTGCCAAGTTAACCTGACATTTTGAATAGTTCCGCAGAGTTACGCTGAGTCAAGCAACTTCGCGTTTTCAATGGTTTGCGCGGAATTGCGCGAAGCTAAGTAGCTTCACATTTTCATCATTGCCACGTGGGATTATCTGTTCTGCGTTTTGGGGAATAACCGGTCAGTCATTTTCTCCGAAATCCGCGCCGAACTCCAAGAGGCGGTTTCCCTCTTTTAAATAAAATTTCTATCTCTTTTCTTCTCACTTCTCTTAAGAATTTTCCAGAAACCCTAGAAATTCAAACGATCAGAGCTCAGACGACCCTAACGTTCTCCGACCGATTTTCTCCCAATTTCTGGTTGATTTTCCTCTACTTTTCTGAGAAATGGTGCCCAAGACTCGTGCTACTTCCCGCGCGGCTCCGTCATCGGCGGTTGGATCGAGCAGTGGTGGCAGCGGCCATGGCAGCAACGCGCCGGCCCACATTTCGCCCATTGGGGGTAAGGATCTCTCTATCGAGACTCCTTAGGAAATTTTTAGAGTAATTTGTCCTTATTTTGACTAACAACCATTCCTTTCATCGGCGAGATCGCCGTACTCCGGCCATAAGGCTTGGAGAAGAAGAGAAGTCTCTGGCTTTCTTCTCACGCGAAGTTATCGCATCATCCTCGCGTTTTGAAGTGCGGGGCTATTTGGAATAGCAGTCGCACTGAAACGCGAGGCTATTTTAACTAGCAGTCGCGTAGAAACGCGGGACTATTTTAACTAGCAGTCGCGCTGAAACGCGAGGCTATTTTAACTTCTGCGCGGTCTAATCTTTAGCTTCGCGCGGCGCTATTTTTAGCTTCGCGCATTCTAATTTTTAGCTTCGCGCGTCTATACTTAGAGAAATTTACTGCCTTAGAGAAACTTCTCTAACTCTGGTGTTTCTTTGTGCAGTAGGGTATTCGATGGAATCTCTTCCCCACAAGAACTACTTCGGCTTTGCTGGAGGCTCTGATCCTTCAGGCCAATTCCGTTTCACTACCATCCTGCCCTCGTACAAGCCAGACCCGAAGGATCGCAAGGAGAAGTTGATCAAGTATCACCCTACCACTGCAAGGGAGATCATAACTGATGCGGCTTTCGAAGATGTGAACAGAAAGGCGATGGAGAAGCCCGCATTCCTCTTCGAAGACCAAATGGATCAATCAGATGAGATCCTCTTTGAAGAGGAGTGCGAGTGGCTCTATAACTCGGGCGAAGTTTTAATGTTTCTGCCCAGAATGAATCGTGGCTATTCCGTAGTTTATCTTCAGCGACTGGCGATGCCTCGCGAATTAAAGTGGGGACTAACTCAGGAGCAAGATGGCGTCCCAACAGGAAAATTTGGTGCACAAGGGCCCTATCAAGATGGTTCCCCCAAATGCATTACTGGTTTGCTTCCAGGCCGATTTGACAAGGAGTTTCTAGTAGGAGAAGTCCCATCCCGCGCACGAACTTTCTTAAGTGAGTTCCTAGCGAAGGATGTCAGTACCCGGCTAGCGACTTCAGGATGCCTGGCTGGGTTCATTCTTCTAGTAATATGTGGTGGGCTCGCCTTGTTCAGTACATGTTGGATTCCCACGAGCCCACCTTAAAGGATATTGGCTTGTATAAAGCCATCAGAAATACCCAATTCGGGTTCCCCCAGAGTGCTTATCATTTCTACTGCCTCATGGAGATGTACAACCCTAAGACTTGCACTCTCTTTACACCAGTGGGTGAGCTAGGGTTCGCTCTTCACGAGATGTTCAAGGTTTCCGGGCTTTCCATGGGTGAAATTCCCTATGAAGAATACATCCCTTCCACCGAGGAGTTAAACATGTTGATGGCTAAGGATGAGCGCATCTATGCTACATATTGGGAGATGATGTGCCATTATCATATTTGCGCTGACTTGACGGGTGTGCGTAATCACGGTATCGATCATAAGAAATGGGCTGAGTATCTCTTTGCCAATTTAAACTCTAAGGATAGCTCGGCCATTATCCATGGTCATTCTCTTGTCCCCATCCCAGAGATTGACCAACGTGTAGCTAGGGGCCATTACCGTTTGTATTATACTACGGAATCCAATGAGAATGGATATGATCCCGGCACTTCATTCAAGAGCTATCATTATCAAGCCCAGTTCCCGATCTCCAACAGAGGTCTCATTGCCGGATTTCTGATGCTGTGGCTGAAGAGATGTGTTGTGCCGTCGTTGCCCAAAGAAGCAATTGCAGTGACCGTAGTATATCCAGCGGTTCTTCTCGCATATGGCCGACCCTTTGGACTTCTTCCCGCCATGGTATGCAATTTACAGTATGGACTAAGAGTGCTCTGTCGTGATTTCCTCCCCACTATTAAGGTCAAGGGGAAAGGAAAGGGCAAGTCGAAAGAGACTGCCCAGCCAAAAACTCCAAACCCTAGGGTGGAGCTGCCCTACACCTATTTAATGGCGTAGCTCATCTTGCATTGTCCATCTTTAATGAGTGCACCAGAGCGTCGTTCGGGCGAAAAGTGCTTTTTTGTAGAGCTGTATGAACGCTCTTCATGGACGCACAATTATATGTCCCAGATTCGGAAGACTCTTCGTAGCTTTCAGAATTACGAGATCTTCCGGTGTTTTCCTGACTTTCCCGGCGGAGGATATGGATTGAGACTGAAGGATGCCATGGGAGTAGATAAGTTCACTACTTTATCTGCAGGAGCGTTCTGGTGGCTCCTCAACATCCGACCTGGGCACCTGGTATATCGGCGGGATGTCAGGTGTCTGATTGAGCCGTACACTCCAAGTCGCTTTGATCGCCAGTTTGGATATTCCCAACTTTATGTGGGCAATCCAAATAAAGATCTTGCCTACGAGGGGAATTTATATGAAGGCGCTCGTGGCTGGTTCCATTTTGCAGCGGGTGGAACCGAGGCTGAATTCTCCTTGCCCCAGAAGATGCCAGAATTGGCCACAACTCTCTGCTTCTGCAACTGACTCAGCATTGCAAATGCTGATGTTTCTGGCTTCTCTCTTAATCGCAGTTGCTGCAAAGAGATTGAAGCTCTCTACATTAGCCGCCAAGGTGCTTCGAGGGTGAGAATAAAAGGGATGGAAGAATTCCTTGGCACCGCGGCCGAGCCTTCAAACGCCAGCGAGTCTGACGGTGATGACGCCGGTGATGACAACAACCCTGACGTTGGAGGTACTCCCCAACCTGTCGTTCTCAACCCTGGAGTCCATCTCTCAAATGCTGCGGTGCCTTAAAGAAAAGGCCCGGTAAGAAGCAAAAGTTGGGGCAGGAGACTTTGATAGCCCCCAAGAAGTGGCTGTCAAACTTGCTTCAGACTTGTTGGCTTCAGCTCTACCCCCAGTTTCAGCAAGGGAGGATGAACCTGCTAAAGCTCGAAGTGTCACTGAGGTTTCGGGTCCTCCTGCTGTACAACATGTGGCACAACCTTCGGGTAGCGAGGCAGGAATGTTGTTGGAAACTTCAACGGCTCCCCCTTCAAGTCCGACAACTGGACTTGTATCCCCAGGTATAGTTCTTAGAGTTTTACCTTTTACCCATTATTCTTTTACTGTAACACCAGTCTTCTTGTTTCTTTAAAATGCAGGTGATCAGCTCCTTTCGCCGATGCACTCGACTACCCAGATAGAGTCTGATGACAAGATGGACCATTCCGGCTCCGTTGGTGGTGTGGGTAGCTCTGCTGGCGAGTTTGCGGCTGATTACTCCACGCCGACTCCTGCCTCTGTTCGTTCTTCAATTCGCCGATTGATGAACTGGGGAGCGATGAGAGAACAGAAGTCATTATAGCAGCTGCTGCAAGAGAGACCACACCGTCTCCAAGTATGCCATTTCCAACACCACCAGCTTGCTCCGGGGAGACTTTTCCAACGGTAGTTGGTGTTCCTTCTGTTTCTCAGTCAGCGATTCTAACGTCATCTGTTGTCATGGCTGCTGAGACACCTGCAACTCCCCCGGCTTCAAGTCTTCCAGCAGGAGAGGAGGAGAATTTGAAATTCTCGTTCGAAGATGCTTCTCCCACTGGAGGAGCTTCAGGCGAAGTGATCCCATCTTCTCTTCCTGTTGGTGGGGGTTCCCAAGTGATCTGTACTGACGGTACTTCGTCTGGGGTCTCCAGCTCTTCCAGATCTGCACTGACTCTACTGGTCCCCCATATTATGAATTTAATGCAGGGACGGGCTTCTTCTTCTCAAATTCCAGCAACTACTGCTCCCTTGCCTACGACACCTTCCTTGGCATTACCTGCTTTGCCTACTGACACTGCAAATCCTCTTGAAGAACTTTTCAGCTGCACTGTCGAGGATTTTATGCATTTGTTGAGAAGATGTGTCGAGATGGTTCTTGCCGGTAACGATTTCCTCAACTTTGCACGTCCACTGTTATTTCGCTATCTAGGGAATGTTGAAAATTCGGTGGAAAAGATCGAGCAGCTCCATACCGGGCCCGCCTTGCAGCCTTAGAAGAGCAGGTGACCACGCTACACACACTCCGTCAGGCGGATGTGGAGGTGATCACTGAGATAGAGCTGGCGCGGCTTCGGGCAGAATCCTTATCTCGAAGAAATACTTTAAGGCAGCCAGAGGAGAAATGGTCTCAGGAGCTGACAGAGCTCCAGGCCAGTCGGGAATCCGTTCTCGGCGACCTGCGGAGGGTAGACTTTGGAATTGGGGAAAGTCAGGCGGCCATCTCTAAAGCCCAGGAGACAATCGCCAGAGCTCGGGCCATCTTGATAGAAAATGAACTCCGATTAGGAGAGTCTGTCAAGAAGCGGGAGATATTGCTTATCCAGCAGGAGCAGATTCAGCAGGAAGAGACAGCCAGGAATCGTGCCATAGAAGAATCTCGTCAGCAACAACTTACAATAAGTGATGATGAGTTGCGTAGGCAAGCTCAGCAAACCGTGGAGGCTTTTCATCGTAGAAATTTGGACGAGACAATAAACAAATTGAGACTCCTGGGAGGCCAATAGTTTCATATCTCTTTATGCTTTTATCTTCCTTGTAATAAGAACTTCGTAAACAGGAGAGGGATAACCTTCGATGATTTTTTTTTTTTGAAATCCTTTTTGCATCTTCACCTTTTTAATAAAGATGATTCTTTTGACTCTTTTATTTGCCGGCTTCAAAACAAATTTGCTTGCCCAACAAATAACCTGTCGTCAAAAACGATTTATCTCAATATCGTTTATGCGCAATTTTCTGAATCATACTGTCAGAGGTAAGAATTTTAACATGACAGGGTTTATGAGATTTTTAGCAAACTCCCAGCTATCAACGGATTTGATTAGCCTTTACCAACTACCGTTTGAGTTGGGCTAGCCATACTATTCTCCTCATCATGGTGAGTTGTCGAGAATTTCGTTTGGGCTTAAATGCCAAACTTTTCCTCTCCCCTTTACCTTATCGGTGTTGGGTAATTCATACTTTTTACCCCCAGTATGAAGGGGTTGGCGAGAAACTGGTTCTCTTCCCATTGCCTAGTTGGCGCCGGGTATTTTTATACCTTTTAAGTCAGAGGCGCTTAATTGCACATGCTTAAAAGAAAGACTGGAGGCCGTTCAAACTTGAGAACTAAGCACACCAGGTTTGGGTCAGAGGCGCCAAACTGCGCATGCCCAAGAAAAGACTGATGGTGGTTCAAACTTGAGAACCAAACTGGAGGCGGTTCAAGGCTCTCTCGCGTAACTTGAACTGGGCACACCAAACACACCAGGTTTAGGTCAGAGGCGCCAAACTGTGCATGCCTAAGAGAAGACTGGAGGTTGTTCAAACTTGAGAACTAAACACACCAGGTTTAGGTCAGAGGCGCCAAATTGCGCATGCCTAAGAAAAGATTGGAGGCGGTTCAAACTTGAGAACCAAGCACACCAGGTTTTAGGTCAGAGGCGCCAAACTGCGCATGCCTAAAAAAAGACTGGAGGCGGTTCAAACTTGAGAACCAAGCACACCAGGTTTTAGGTCAGAGGCACCAAATTGCGCATGCCTAAGAAAAGACTGAAGGCGGTTCAAACTTGAGAACCAAGCACACCAGGTTTTAGGTTCTAAGAAAAGATTGGAGGCGGTTCAAACTTGAGAACCAAGCACACCAGGTTTTAGGTCAGAGGCGCCAAACTGCGCATGCCTAAAAAAAAGACTGGAGGTGGCTCAAACTTGAGAACCAAACACACCAGGTTTATTGGTTAAAGATCACCAAAATAGAAAAAATCCAAGTGCTCATCTGCGTAACTTGGATAAATTGGAGGTTTATACTTCCAGGGATATCAAGCATGTATTTCTTCAGAAATTTGCCATTGATCGGCATCATCATCCTATCGCCGTTTTGATTCATCAAGCGATAAGCTCCACTGGAGTAGACTGTCTCCACAATGAACGGTCCTTCCCACTTGGGCTCAAATTTACCCTTTGTCTTGTGAGTTAGAACCACTGGCCTTTTAACGGCCAGAACCAAGTCTCCTTGTTTAAAGGTCCTCGGTTTAACGTTCTTATTGAACGTTTGAGAAATTTGGGCTTGATACAACTCAATTTGTTGTTGAGCCCTGAGACGCTTTTCATTCAACGCCTCTAATTCTTGCAATCTTTACCGATGGCGTTCTTCTGTCGTCATCTTTGTGGCTAAAGCCACTCTTAATGAAGGAATCTGGACTTCGAGAGGTAAGACGGCCTCGCTTCTATAGACCAAAGAGAATGGAGTAGTTTTTGTAGGGGTGCGAACAGTGGTGCGATAAGCCCACAGGCATTCTCCTAGTTTTTCATCCCAATCTCGTTTATTAGAAGAGCTGAAGGAGTTTAATAATCGTCTTGTTGAAAGCTTCGGCCAACCCATTAGCTGCAGGGTTATATGGCGTTGAAGCGATATCTTTGATTCTGAACTTATTGCAGAATCTGGAGAATCCCTGACTGATGAATTGTGGACCATTATCATGAATAATCCATCGAGGAATGCCAAAGCGGTAAATGACATGATGCTTGATGAATTTGATCACATCTGTCGTCTTCACCTCTTTCATGGGCATAGCTTCGGCCCATTTTGAAAAATAATCGGTTATTGCAAGAATAAACCGATGTCCTTTGGATGACGGGGGAGTTATAGGCCCCACAATATCCATTCCCCATGCCTCAAATGGCCAACTTGCGACGGTATTGTGCAAGTATTCTTAGGGTTGATGAATAAAATTAGCATGTATCTGGCATGCATGGCACCGTTTAGCGTATGTCATTACTTCCGAGATCATGTTCGGCCAGTAGTATCCTAGCCTCTTATACGGTCTCCAAGTTTTGGACCGGGCTGATGAGCTCCACATACTCCATCGTGTGTTTCTATCAGTACTTCTGCTTCTACTTTTGATATACAGCGTAGCAGCAAACCATCTCTTGACTTTCTATATAAAGTCTGAATTTTATGGTCATAATAAAATCTTTGGGCCTTCCTCTTTATCGAGGTGGCTTCCTTAGAATCTTCTGGTAATATCCCATGTAAAGCATAATCCACAAACGGAAATCGCCAATCACGGGGCTTCAGAGTTGGCCTACTTGGTACACTTCTTTATTTTGAAGAAGAGTATACGGATGAAAGAGCTCTCTGCTTTCAATGGTGATGCTTTTAACCTCACCTGGCAGGATTGCCAATGTTGCAGCTAATGCGGCAAAGGCATCTGCATATACATTCTCATTCCGAGATATATGAGAAATGTAAAATTGCTCAAAGTACCCTGCTAGTTCAATGGCTAGCTGATAATAGGGGATGAGGGCTTCATGTCTGACTTCATACTCGCCCGTCATCTGATTGACGATGAGTTTAGAGTCTCCATATGCCTCTAGATAGTTCACCCCCAGTTGTAAAGCCATTTTCAAGCCGATAATGAGTGCGTTATATTCCGCCACATTATTCGTGCACAGTTCTGTCAGTGAGTAACCGTTAGGTAATATATGTTTATGTGGGGAGATTAGCACAACCTCCACTCCAGCAGCAGATCGTCTGGCAGCACCATCAAAGAACATTTGCCATGCTTGTTTCTTGCTAACTGTGTTGACCTCTGACGTCTGTTTGGTATTAGACCAAATTGGATGGTCTGTAAGAAAATCGGCGATCGCCTGTCCCTTTGTGGCTTTTTGAGGGACGAAATACATATCATATGGCGATAGCAATAATGCCCATTTCGCCAACCGGCCATTTAAGGATCCCGGTTTTGTCATCAGAATCTTTAGAGGATTAACCCGTGATATGACATGAATTGTTTGCCCAGAAAGATAGTGTCGCATTTTCTGAATGGCGAACACTAGGGCTAAACACTCCTTTTCAATCGGGGTATATCGTTGTTCAACTCCGATCATTGTCCTACTTAGATAATAGAGGGCATGATGGCTGCGCTCATTATATTGAGCAAGTAATGCTCCTAAGGCATTATCCATGACCCTCACATATATAAGGAAAGGCTGCCCAGGGACCGACGCCATAAGAGCGGGAGGTTTGGTGAGGTATTCTTTAAGGTCATCAAATACCTGTTGACACGCCTCATCCCATATAAAAGAAACCCCCTTCTTCATAAGTCGGGAGAACGGCTGGCATCATCCCTATAAGTTGGAAATGAAGCGCCGAATATAAGCAAGCTTCCCTTGTAACCCCCTCAATTCTTTAAGATTACGGGGAGGTGGCATTTCGCTAACTATTTTTATCTTTTCAGGGTCGAGGAAAATTCCTTTTGAAGTTATTATAAATCCAAGGAACTTCCCACTCGATACCCCCATAAATGACTTAGTGGGATTCATCTTTAAATGATGTCTCCTCGTGAGATCGAAGACCATTCTTAAGTCCTGAAGGTGGTCCTCTTTAAGTCATCTATGTAGCACTCTACTGTCTTGCGCAGATGTTCTTTGAATATAGTGCTCATCGCACGTTGATAAGTGGCACCAGCATTCTTCAGCCCAAATGGCATCACCGTATAGCAGTATACCCCCAACGGTGTTCTGAAAGCTGTATATTTTTTATCATCCGGGTTCATTTTGATCTGGTTATATCCTGAGAAGCCATCCATAAAGGACATCCTCTCGTAGCCACAAGTATTGTCTATCATCACGTCGGTGATGGGAAATGGAAACTCATCTTTGGGACATGCTGCATTGAGATCCCGAAAGTCGATGCATATTCGGATTTTGCCGTTCTTTTTACGAACTGGCACTATGTTGGCAACCCAATCCGGATGCTGTTCTTCACGGATGAATCCGGATTTTATAAGTTTGTTGACCTCAACAACTATTGCCTCCATCAACTTGGGTCGAAAACGCCTCTGTTGTTGTTTAACAGGTTTGGCATCTTCTTTTATATTTAACCGGTGTGTGGCAATTTGAGGGTCAAGCCCAGGCATGTCTTCATAATTCCATGCGAACACGTCTATATACTCTTTGATAAGATATATAAATTCCTCCTTTTCTAATGGAGTTAGCGTGTCGCTTATGAAGATGGGTTTCGGGTTTTCTTCCGTTCCCATGTTGACCTGTATCAATTTGTCTTCAGTGGGCGGATCACGCTGCTCGAAGCGGACGTCCCAGAGAGTGTCCATATGCTTAGCCCAGGAATCATCTTGGACATCGATTGGTTCCTCGTCGCTTTCTAATGCGGCTGAAACCATATTGGTCGTCAAGGACTGAAACCAAGCACCGGTGCTTATATCCGAATCATGGTCAGGTGAAGATGTATCTTCTTTGGCCGAAGAACTCTCTTCATCTTTTAGTGGTGATGAGGGGGGAGTAGATATATAGCCCAAGCCTCTGCGAGTCTTTTGATAATAATCGGGGCTCTTTCCTCTCGGTCTGATCGAGGGTATAAGATTGCATCGCCCCTTCCCGAAATTCAATCCCGGCTTCTGAGTAAAATTATAACCCATCTTCTCCATTATCTGCCGGGATTTCTGTTCATACAGATGAAATTGTGGTGATGTTTGTTCATCACTTTTGCTGCTTTGCTTTTGCCGGGGTGATGTAATTACCTTACCGAACATAATCGGCCTTTGGGATCCTCTCCGAGAAGGCACTTCGAAGTAGTGACCTTTTTCCTCAACTATTTTAGACCGAGAAAGGAGGGATGATCTAAGTGACAAATGATATGCCGCCAGAACTTCAAGTTCGGATAGGCCATCCACTTCAGTGGAAGTACAAGAGGGTTCAGACTCAGTAGCTACAGCATACTCGTAGACTAACTTTATGTCTTCATTAATAATCCACTCACTTTCTATTACGTTCACTATATTATTAAGACTCGAACTGAAATCTAAATAAGGGTTGATTTCATAATCACCCCCATCATCTTCTCCAAGAAGCTCGTACTCAGTATCGGCTTCATTGCCACTATCATCGGGCTTTGGAAGTTCGTCAGAATCGTTATTGGAGGCTTCATGGGCTAGTTTATAGAGTGCAGCATCTGTGAAGTAATTCTCCAGTCCCTTAAATGGTTGCTTGTCGGCAATTAGCGTCCGGACCTCTCCTTCCTCATCGCAATATTTTATGCATTGGTGGAGGGTCGACGGGACTATCATGTGAGCATGGATCCACGGTCGTCCCAACAAAATATTGTATGGGGTATCTGCATCGATGACGTAGCATGTAGCCTCTGTCCTCAAATCCCCGATTTGACATCGGAGTCGGATTTTTCCAAGGGGCCGGCTATTGTTGGCGTTGAACCCGTATATAGTTGTGTTGGTTGGCGTCAGACGATGGAGGAAAATCCCTAACAGCTGCATCAACCTTCTGGGCACGACACTTAATGCAGAACCCGGATCAATCTGAATTCGGTCCACCTTTGTGGATCCAACATATCCGGTGAAATATAAAGGCCTGTTGTGCTTTATATTCCTCACCTGCATATCTTCTGGAGAGAAAATAATCTGTGGGACCTGCCTTCTCACTTGATGACAATGGGAGCAAGGGTCTTGTTCTTCATTAGCCGGCTTGACTATCTGAGCTAAGACTGACTCAGAGTCTGCCAAGGCCTCTCGTAACGCTTCACGTGTTGATTTTGATAGTCTCAACAATTCATAAAGCGTTACTCGTGCTGGAATGTTGGCCAGCTGAGTAATTATATCGAACTTGAAGGTAGACTCTTTATCTCCTTCATCTCTGACAGGTCTCCTCTGGAAACGAGGCCCTTTCTAATTTGCGGGTTTCACAAGTTCCGCATAGATATCTTTCGGATCTACTCTAGTGTAGTCCTTAAGATATGTCTTCCCGGATCGGGTACCGGAAGAGCCTGTCCCATCTTGATGAGTGGCCATAGTTTCGGGCTCCTCTTCAGAACTTGTGAAGGTTCCCGAAGCTATATATTCTTCTTTTATATCCGCAGAGATGGCGTTAACAGCCCACTTCTTCTTTTGACTTCCTGTAGTAGTCCATTGCTCATCCTCTATCAAATTGGGATGAACCCATATGACTTCCCCCTTTTGGGTCGTCACAGGAACAAGTCCTTCTTAGGCTTTGTTGTGAGGGTCGAGATTCTTCGTAACCATCTTACCTTTAGAGATTGGGGTCACTCCTGCGGGAAACTCATGGGTTCCAACCACTATGGTTGTCATATTGGCAGTGACCTTCTTCTGCTCTTCCTTAAGTGTCAGAACTCCAGCTTCTATTAGTGCTTGGATTCTGTTCTTAAGGGAAAAACAATCTCTAGTAGGATGCCCCATATTCCGGTGATAGAGACAATAGTTAGGATCTTTAGATTTGCCAGCGTCTTCTGGCTTCTTATTTTCCGGAAGCTTCAACATTCCTTTCTTTTGGAGCAAGTGAAAGAGGATAGGCGTCTGTTCCGCCTTGAAAGTGTAATTCCTTTCTTACTGCGATCTACTTTGCCTTGATCCTTGCTGACCTTGAGGCTTCGGCTCCGGTGGAGGGCTAGTTTTATGAGAAGCAGCTTCTGACGACATCGCTGCTTTCCCTTTGTTCTTATTGCTGTTGTTTTAGGTATATGACTTACTACTCCCAGCACTTCTTGTCCCACGGGACTCTTCAACTCGGCGAATAAAGTCTTCAGCTTGCTCTCCTTGTTTGAGCAGGTCCCTCCACGTCTTGGACTCTACGGCCCCCATTTTGAGGAGCACATTGGTCTTAAGATTGTGTCGACAAGTTTCGACAAGAGTTTCCTGGATCACTCCGTGTTTGCAATGCACGGACTTCTCCCGGAACCTTTCTATGAAATCTTTAACCGTTTCTTGTTCTCCTTGTCTAGTTGCAAGGAGGGAATGAACCCTAATCTTGGTATCATCCTCAAAGAAACGTGAGAGAAATAATTTCTCTACATCCAACCAGGTATTAATGGTACCTGGGGGCAATTGCATGAACCAGGTAAAGGCAGGCCCTCGCAAAGTACTTGCGAAAAGTTTGGTCATAACGGGGTCATTTCCCACCAAATGTCCAGCTTGGGACAAGAAGTAGTAGATGTGCTGACTGGGCGATCCCTTCCCGTCATAGGGCTCCAACTTGAGCGGCTTATACTTTGGAGGATAGGGCACCATGTCCCATTCTGGTGGATATGGTCTAGAGACCCCTGACTCCTTCAACTCTTTTTTATGCATTAAAACTTCAAGTTGATTCTGCAATTTTTCAATCTTTTCTCCATGCGGATCATGGAAAGAAAATCTATCCTCATTCTCGTGCATCGAGTGGGCTTTGTCCTCCTGTTCTTCTTCATTAGAAGTCTTTTTGCCCTGTTTAGCATTATCCTCGACAGCTTTTAAAAGTAGCATCTTAAGGTCTTCAATCGTTTTCTGTTGCTCTCGAATCATTCTTTCTTGAGTTTCAAATCTCTGATTGATATCATCAGATTTATCTGCCATGTGCGATGCTGATTTCTGTAGTCGAGATGACGCGGAGGAACGAGGTGAGGCTATGGCTGAATTATCACTGTCCTCATCATAAAAACCCCCTGCGAGCCTCTTATAATTTCGAGGCGGGACGGCTCCTGATTTTAGTCGAGTAACACGATGAGGTTCTTCATCGCTCGATTCTAAATCATCATTCGTCTCTACAATTTTTTTTCCTTTCACCACCATGTTGGAGGTTACAGCTCTCCATTGCCTCAGGGAAGTAGTCTTTGGTTTCTTCACAGGGTTCTTGTTCGGCTCGATTAATCGATCAAACACAGATACCCTGCTCTTACTGCAGCCACAGTTGTCCCTTACAGCGGACACTGCGGTCATTAGTTGCTGGCAGTGACAGATAGGTTCTGCTTGAAGTTGTTCTACGCTTCTCTTCCTGGAGAGATGCTCCCTGAGATCAGTGCCTTTAGCCGTGGAATCAGGAGGTCCATTCAACTCTTGAGAAGGTCTGGGAACCCATTGAAGCTTCTTTGACTGATCAACCCTGACTCTGGGGTCGGACCGATCCTCGCGGGGCTTAGGAATAGCCTCGTATTTCACATTGTGGGCCTGAAGAATAGCTCCGCACTTATCCACACTAGCCTCGCGTCTCTCGCTGGCTTGGTGTGTCTTCAGAAGTTTAGCTTCTGGGATAATTGCCTCGCGTGAAGGGAAGTTCTTGCACGCTGGCTTATCTTTGCATTTAACGCAGATCATAACTTCCTAGCACGGGTTTTACGACTGACAACTATTTGCCAATCGTTTTCGCATCTCTCGCGAGTGTCATAAGTCTTGCGTTCCTCGCAATCAGTACTGGCCTCGCGTTTCTCGCTTGGCTCAGTATCAGCCTCGCGTGGAGAATCACACGCTGGCTTTAAAGAATTTTTATACTCGCGTAACTCGCGAGTGTTGAGTATTCTGCGACTAGCACAACCCTTACAGGCTTCGCGTCTCTCGCTAGGCTCAGCAATAACCTTGCGCGGAATATCACACGCTGGCTTTGAAGAATTTTTATACTCGCGTAACTCGCGAGTGTTGGGTATCCTGCGACTAGCGCAACCCTTACTGGCTTCGCGTCGTTCGCTAGGCTCAGCAATAGTCTCGCGTGGAAAATCACACGCTGGCTTTGAAGAATTTTTATACTCGCGTAACTCGCGAGTGTTGGGTATTCTGCGACTAGCGCAACCCTTACTGGCTTCGCGTCTCTCGCTAGGCTCAGCAATAGCCTCGCGTGGAAAATCACACGCTGACTTTGAAGAATTTTTATACTCGCGTAACTCGCGAGTGTTGGGTATTCTGTGACTAGCGCAACCCTTAGTGGCTTCGCATCTCTCGCTAGGCTCAGCAATAGCCTCGCGTGGAAAATCACACGCTGGCTTTTCCTTACTTTTAAGGCAAGTTGTATTTTCGCATTTAATGCGGTAGAGTCTAGTCTCGCGGGTAGCGCGAGTCAGTTTGCAAGGGACCATAGCCTCGCGTCTTCTGGTGTTAGCTCCGCATTCAAAGCGGGCTTTGAGGGCTCTACGCCTCGCTCTCCGGTTCCTGTTTCGGAGTTGGGTTCTGGTCAATCCAGTCCCCAGGTCTTCTTCGGCCGTCGGAAGCTCTTCCTCGGCTAGGACTTCTTGTGTGGACTCCGGCGCTATAACCGTAGTCTCCAAGGATCCCCGTCTCTCGGTGGATACCTTTCTACCCGTCACTCGGGCATTGGAGTACATACGGCGATAGTGCCGTGTCTCATCCAAGTCAGGAGAGGAACTCCTCGTACTTCTGCTGGTCGATTTCTACAACCAGCGTGTCTACTTCAGATCCGATCATGTCGACGTCCGATTGCGCCACAATCTCTTCATCAGTGAAAGAGATGACTCCCACTGTGGTCGCCAGTTTATTCGCCGCAAAAGTTCCTTTGCTTCCTTCCATCGAATTAACTTAAATTACAATAGAAGTGAACAAGATAAAAAAAAGAGAACAAACGAGAGGATCTTATACTTCAATCTCTCTCTTTTACAATAATCGTGGGATCAGTGGCGATGGGATCTATAATAGTTCCTGTTGACGATCGGTACGTCGAACTTCTTCTCTCTTGAAGATATCGGCTGACTATAGACGATCTTCTTCTCTGTCTGTCCCGAACTCAAGGCTCTCTCGCGTACTTGAATTCTCCAAGACAATGATAATCACAAAAAGGCTTCAAGGCTCTCTCGTGTACTTGATTTGCCGAAGGATCAACTCAGCTGAGAAGAAGAAAGGAGATGATCTCTGATCTCTGGATTGCCGATAAGAAGAAGAAGACCAAAGCCGAAAGAAAAAGACCCCTAGAGTTTCACCAGGAAGGTATTTATAGCCCCGGGAAGATTTGAGAGTTTCTATCTGAATAGAATTTGCTCTCATCAAGGATTCCAATCAAATATCTAATATTGATTTAAATCTCTTAATTTAGAATTCTGATTGGACTTGATTTGGTATTTAGATAAATCCAAATCATAATCTCAATCAACTTGAGATTCTGGTTATCTGCTCACGCGGAGCTCGCGGCGCTAAATAACCAGTGCGCGGAGCTAACGCGAAGCTATAGAACATCTCCGCGTTTACTCAAACGCGAGGCTAAAAATAGCCAGACTCTGTTGTGAAAAACTCTTTTTATTCAGAAATTTTATACTGCCAACAGCCACAAGCATATCATCTACATACAGAGTAAGTATAATAAAGTTACCATTCTTAAACTTTTGTAGATATACACAATGATCTGAATTGCATCAGGTAAAACCCGAATCCAATATAAATTTGTCGAACTTCAAGTACCATTGCCTCGGTGCTTGTTTCAACCCATACAAGCTTCTTTTCAGTTGACATATCCAATTCTCCTTTCCTTTAACTTCATATCCCTCCAGCTGTTCCATGTATATTTTCTCCTCCAAATCACCATGAAGGAAAACAGTTTTCACATCGAGCTGCTCTAAATACAATCCTTTCACAGCCATAATATTCAGTATTGCTCTAATAGAAGTCATCTTGACAGCAGGTGCAAATATTTCATTGAAATCAATACCTTCTGACCGTATCCCTTCACCACAAGTCTAGCATTGAACTTTTGTGCCCCTCATGTCTCATGTTTTACCTTGTATACCCACTTGTTATGCAATGTTTTCATCTTTTCCAGTCGCTTCACCAATTTCCATGTGTGATTCTCCTTCAAAGAAGATATCTCATCACACATGGCTTGCTCCCACTTAAAACGAAATTTATCCTACATAGCCTCTTGATAACTCTGTAGTTCACCTGCATCAGTATACAAAACATGATATAAAGGAAAACAAAGTTTTTGGGTTGGCTTCCTTATCCTTGTGCTCCTCCTCAAAGTGGGAACACTCTCTGATGAAGTACTGAAACTATCTACTTCAGTCAATGGCTCTCTCTCTTATTAGGTCTCATTTGAAACTTGTGTATTCTCAGATATAGCCATTTCTTTCCCTTCAGATGTAGGCATTTCTTCCTTTCTTTTATCCATGAGATCTATCCCATCCTGTGGCTCATCCAGCTCCTAGTGTTTTTTCTCAACTGTTTTCTCACTCTTATATCCATTCGGTCTTTATACATACAACCCTCATTAAATACTACATCTCTACTATGAATCACCTTGTTATACTCATAATCCCACAAGTGATAACCATATTCGTCGCCATCGTATCCAATTAATGCATACTTCTGAGATTTAGAGTCAAGCTTCTTTCTCATCTCATGATCCACATGTGCATATGCTATACAACCAAACACTTTTAAGAATGAACAATTCACAGTCTTACCAGACTACACCTCATTTGGAATTCCTCTATCTAAAACACTAGCTGGACTCCTGTTGATCAGATAGACTGCCGTATCTACAGCGGCTCTCCAAAGTTGCAAAGGCAAACCTGCATGTAGTCTCATACTCTGAGCTCGCTCCAAAATAGTTCTATTCATCCTCTCAGCCACGCCATTTTGCTGCGGTGTTCTCGGTACAGTCTTTACTCTCCTGATCCCGTGGATAGAGCAATAGTCATCGAACTCTCTATTGCAAAATTTCCAACCATTATTTGACAACAGACATTTTACTTTCAAACCTGTTTCATTCTCAATAAGAGCTTTCGATATCTTGAAGATTTTGAAAACATCGGATTTCTGCTTAAGTGCAAATATCTATATTTTTCTATTTGCATCATCTATGAAAGTAACAAAATAAAAATTATCTCCAAGAGACTTCACCGAAGAAGGCCCCCATACATCTGTATGCACCAACTCCAATCTCTCGGTTTTCTTCTCCTTGCTATCCTTTATAAAACTAACTCTTTTCTGCTTTCCAAACACACAGTTCTCACAGAAATCAAAGTTAGTATCTTTCATATCTGTCAACATACTTCTGAATTGCAATACCCTCATATCGAACTCGCTCAAGTGACCGAGCCTTTGATGCCATAAGGTAGCCTTCTCATTTTTCACGGTGCCAAAGAAACAACATGATCCACCGAGCTTGAGAGTAAATATAGAGTTCCCACTCTCTCACCCTTGACCACTACCATTGCTCCTTTGCTGATCTTCTACTGTTTCCTCTCAATTGAGATTTGATAACCTTCACCATCCAGCTTGCTAACATATATCAAATTTTTCTTCAATTCTGGTATGTGCCTGACCTCTTGTAAAAACAACTTTCCACTATTATGCAACTTCAACTGAATTGTTGCCTTACTGACAATCTTGCATTCCTGCCCATTACCAATAGTCACATGCCCAAAATCACCTTGGACATAATTCTTAAACCATTCTCTGCGAGTAGTGCAATGGAATGAAGCCCCTGAATCCACACACCACAGATCTGATCTCGATTCTGTTTGAGTAGACAAACACAAGTCATCATACTCTCTACTTGGATTCACCACATTCGCTCCTTTCTTGTCTTTATTTGGACAATGCTTCTTCATATGACCCTCTGTCTTACATTTCCAATACACTAACTTTTTCTTGAACTTCTCCTTAGATTTTGATTTTCCTCTTTATTTTGACTCCCTACTTAAACTTCTACCCATTTCCTTCTTTCTATTATTATCAACAGACAAAGTAGTACTTGTAGAAACTGTGCTCTCGCCCATACTCTTTTTCATCAATTCATTATTCATGATTGTACTCACAACATAATCAAATTTAAGAGTAGTATTGGAAGTATTGCTGATGGCCATAATAACATTACTCCAACTATCCGGTAACGAACATATAAACATCAAAGCTTTAATGTCATCAACAAAGACAAAATCTAAGAATTCAAATTGTGCCCATAATGTGTTAAATTCGTTTAAATGATTAACAACTGAACTATCGAAGGCATTCTCAAGTTGAATAACTTTTTCATTAGAAACAGTTTATTTGAAGCAGACGACTTCTCATAAAATTTAGCCAATGCTGACATCAAACCTGAAGTGGTTTTCTCTTTGGTGACGTTGAAGACAACTTGCTTTGTCAGGCACAATCGAATCTGCACCAAAACCCTCCTGTCCAACAATTCCCACTCCTTATCTGTCATCTTTTCTGGTTTTTCTCCAAATAGTAGTTGATGTAAATTCTTTTGATATAAATAATCTTCCATCTGCAACTTCCTGCATTGGAAATCTGTGCCATTAAAATTTTCAATTTTTCCCTTCCTATTTTCTGCCATAACTCTCACTCAAAATTAACACTGATCTGAGTGAAATCTGACCTGAATCAGGGCTCTGATACCAATTGTTAGTAAAAAATAGTGGAATAATACTAATATAACAACCAGCGGAATCAAATAGTTAACCGAAGAGAAAAATAACAGAGACAGAGAACATGCAGATTTAACGTGGTTCGGCAATATGCTTACGTCCACGGGGACACGATAAAAAACTTCCACTATATCAAAAGAGAATTACAACTTTCTAGTTCTCAACCACAAGAGAATTGGCAAAAAAATCACACAAGATTTTAAGATCAAACCCTAAACTCTTGTTGCAGTGATTTTCCTCTTTTTTTGGGCTGCCTAGCCAAGAATTGCAATCGCCCCCGCAAAATAATTCGCAGCCGCCCCCCCAAAATAATTTTTTTGCTTTGGCCAAAAATTATTTAGCAGTCACTCCTTGATTATTTGCATTCTTGGCCGAAGATTAATTAGCAGCCACCCCAAATTACTTGCCGGCCAAATAATTTCTTTGCTTTCCGCCTGGCTTCAGGCCGCCACAACCAACAAAAGCAGCAGCCACCTCAAAAAGAAAAACCCTTGGCCTAATTTTTTTTATTTCGGCTTTATTTTTTTCGGCTCAACCAAAACCCTAGCACGACACCCTATATATATATATTAAATCATAACGGGTTTAGGCCGGTTTTGGACCCATTTCGGTAACCGAAATCCGCTGCGGCAATAGGACTCCATTAACAACAAGTACTTCTTTAACTCGTATCGAATTCTGAAAACTTATTAAAAACACATGGAGCAGATTGTTGTGCTCACTCAGGCAATGGTAAATCACTCGTGGAGCCCAACATAGTAGCACTCAGCGACTCCTAAAGGCACAGTTGGCCAGTCTCGACCATGGAAAAAAAAGGCGCATGAAGAAAGAACAAGCCATTTAGAGGTGGCATCGAGGCTGGTGCCCTGTTGGCATGCCCAGTCCGACATATGTCGTGGCATGCGTCGGCCACAACTCGCCCGAAGCGGATGGGTCAACCCGACTGAGCGGGTCCTGGCCTAGGCCCGTACATGGCAAGGGCCTGTGCTTGCCTGGCCTGCCTCTACTTATGGCTCATCACCTCCAGGAAGTTAAAACTAATTTGATCCACTCACAACTTAGTGCTTGCTGTACGTAAGACCTCCACCCAACCTACTCTAAGCCCTCCGTATTGTTAATGCATGAACATTTAGGGTAGCTATCAAATACACTTAATAAGACCCAGGACGTGTATTTTGCTTGATCAAAAAATTTTGGTCCATTAGCATCTGCTCTTATCAAAAAACAAATCTAAAATGCTAGTCTAAACTTGATGAATCATAGTAGATTCTGAAAAACTCATCCACTCTCGAGTTAGAGTAACCATAGGCATACTATTGCTATTCTATAAAGTCTCTAGGTTCATGAGAACTCAAGTTATTCAATGTAAATCAACTAACGATATGGTTTGAGTTGATAATACCTAGACTCCAAGAGCTCCTTGGACTGAACTCAGGAACAGGGAGCAATTATTGTTTAAAAAAAATGATTAGTTCCAGCCCACAAAACAGAAGTCCATCTAGTAATGGCTAGCTCGCAAGTTTATGAAACCCAAAAAACTCAATAGTTGAGGTGAAAATTAACCTACATGCACTTAGACTTCTATCCGAACTATATTTCTCTAATCGTTAATATTCAGGACTCCCCATTTCACATTGTACATGGAAACCACGGACTACTAGTTTTAGTATAATCTAATTCTTAACCGACAATTTATATATGTAAATACCCAATGGCCTCATAACTTTTGAGAGATTGCAATAACAAAGAGAGATCTAGTATTTGTTCATCACTAAGAGACTTTGTCCATCCCTCGGTCTTTCACTGAGGATATAAGCATGACATCCGTCTGGCCGAATCTTGTTACATCTTCATGCATTTCTCACTTATTTTCCTCTTCTCACCAGGCTAATGGTTCCATTGCAGGTTGTTAGTTTCAGATCCTATGTCTCGGAGACTATCTATCGCCATACCTTACGTCTCTTGTCTTGAATCAAAACTGTTGTAAGATCAATAAATTGACTCGGCTGTCTCAATCCGTAATTTTTGGCACTAACATGATCAATGTACGTAGGATTCTGCTACATTTTGGACAAGGACTCCTTCAATCTTCGTTCGAGTTAATTTGTTCCGAGCCACCACCGAGATTGTTACGCAAAGGGAATGAACTAGACATGCTCTGGCACAATCCTTTCGTGCCTCACTTTTAATAATATGCAAGTTTTCTACATTGCATCTTAGAATGTTGAATCATTCGTACAATTAATCTTGCTCACCGTATTAAAAAAAAAAAAAAAACTTAGAATTCAATCTAGATTGCTTGACCTTTGTTTTGAAAGGAAAAGTGAAAAAAGTAAGTCATTTACAGTCACAAGTACATGTGCATGAACAAGGCCATGGTTGGCGATTGCCTGCAATGCAATGAACCCATCCAATCTCCACAGTAATACATTGTCTCTGCCAGCTGCATCCCCTTTGCACACTAATTATATCTAAATCCCAAAATATCAAATAACCAATCCCAGAGAGTGCATGTCCCCCACGGCTGCGCCCTCAAAAAAAAAAAAAAAACCCTAGCTACGTACCTAATTAGAGACACAGTGAAGAGGAACATGAGTCAAGTTATGAACATCCCTAAAATAGCAATTACCTGTTGCATTGATGATTGCATGACTGTAGAGCACTTATCCATGCTGGTGGTGCCTCTCACTGGCTTTTGTCCCCACCCCCATGATTCCTGCCTCCCAATAGCATGAGCTTACTTATTAATTATTGTTGGCTTGTAAGGTGGTGCAGCTGGTTGCGTTGTGCCACTAGCTAGTCGATGTGACATTTTCAAGGATGGGGCTTATTTTTTAAAATATTATCAAAACTCAGTTTTAGGAAGTAAAATTCAGAATCTCTCCCAAATTGAAGAAATAAAAATGTCACTTCACGAGAGACAAAACCAATTGACTTTTTTTTTTTATGCAAGATGAATGTTGATTCCTATTCATAAGAGTGAATGTGAAGACAAGGGGATTTGAATTTAGATATTTAAATCCGATATTTAAAATAATTCTAGATATAAGTGTGCGCAATATCATCTACTTCTCATGGAGCGTGGTGTTTCCATATGAGTTATGGTCACCTTATACTTATACTTTTGAACAATTTTTTTTTTTTTTTAAAGCGGATCGATTTCAAATTTGAAATATCCATATTCGATCTAGTTAGCTTAATGTAGGATCTTTTGGTAACCTCTAGATGTAAAAATCGATAAGGGATGGGTCTAGATCAAACTGGTTTTGCCTGCCCAACGAACTAACGAGTGGAGATAGAAGGTTATATAGAAAATAGAGTAGAATTGAGTTTTTTTTTTTTTTTTTTTTTTTTTTTTTTTTTTTTTTTATGTTCTCATAGCTTTTTTTTTTTTTTTTTGACATTAAATGGCGGGCTAGAAAGTCCTTTTGCATTCTATTAAAGAGATAATAATAGAATAAAATTTTAGTCCTAATCCACTAGTACGAAGGACTTAAAAAAGTTTACATTACAAAATATTAAGATAAAAGTACATAAAAATCCAGCTACAAACTACAAAAATCAAAACTCTGAACTATGCAAATGGTTTACACTTTAATTAGAAAACGGACGTGAAGTAATATTGACTTGCAAAATGTGAAGTTGAAGCAGGGGATGATGGGACTTGCAATATGTGGATTTTGGATGTTTTTGGAGTTGTCAGTAGGTCAAAACTAATTTTGTTTTAATTAGGATTTGTACCAAATATCTTTGATCTATATAAAATGGTTAGAAGAAGCTTTTTGATGTATCTTTAAATCTTGTGGAGTGTTGAGAGTTTTGAAAACTTTTATGCATCCTTAAGAGTTTCTTGCCATCGATTTAATTTGAGAATGATTTATTTGTAACTTTAAGAGATTTGAGAGCTTTCAGGATTTATAATTTACAATCATCTTTGATTTGACCCGTTGATGTAAGACTTACTCCAAACTACATAAATATTTGGTGTTTTTTTTGGTTTGATCTAATTTGCATTCTTTCTTAAAGTTTTGGTCTTATCAATTTTTTTTTTTAAATCTCAATAATTTCTAGATCTATATTTGTATTATTTCTGCTTTCACAATGAGTGGTATCAGATAATCCATATTTGATTCTTTGAGTTTTAAGAGGCTAGAGTTATTAGAGATTTATAAAGGTGAATTTATGAACATTATGCTTGGCGATTCAATTTCAGGTTTGTCAGCACCATAATTGACCTCGGAGAGTTTTCGAGGACCATAATTGACCTAGGAGAGTTTTCGAGGACGTACTTAAGATCCATAATGACAAACGTCAAGTTCAAGGTATAGAAGTTCATTATAACTAACAATTTCAGGATGCAGTAGTGCAAAGTTATAAATGTCTTATTTTAATAAGATCTACATTTGGCGTTGGAGAAAGATAAGCTCAATAACATGATGGAAGTTGAATTGTAAAAATAAATTGTATGGCATGTGGACCGATTATGCATTATCCGATAAAGGACCAAAAGTATTTTGTTATGAGGAAAACTATAACAAATGACCTTTGGTAGAAGTTGAAAGATATGTATATGACGAAGAGTATATAGAACCATCTCTATTTGAAGAAGGAGCTCATTCAGTTTCAAAGAAAATTAAGTACTTCTATATTTGTACACCTCAATAAATTCAATTAGAAACCTCAATAAATTCAATAAGAAACTTGTGGATTTATTAAATTTAGATGTAGAAATTTGGATGAAAATAAAACCTTATTGCTGTTAAACTCATTACATAATTTGTTTGAGTATTTAACTACTACCTTATTATATGGAAAGTATTAAATTAAAATTGAATATGTATCCAATGTCTTGATGAGCAATTAGTATAAAGAACTTGATAAGAAGGTTCATCAAGATTCGAGTTCAGATGAGTTAGTCGTATAGGGAAGTTTTGAAAACAAAAATAAAGATGGACAGTATAATATTCCAAAATTCATGCTACTCGTATCCTTCGTTTGGGTCCAATTGTGCTAGATTAAAGCTACCGATGGTCAATTTGGACACCGAAATGATTTTTGATGAGCGTAATTTTAAATTTATAAAATAATTTTTGGTGAGCGTAATTTTAAATTTATAACTCCAAATGACATTCAATTGTCACGGTTATTAGTTTTTTAATATTTATAATTTTTAAATTTTTTTTGGAAAGTTCGAAAATATTCCCGAATTTCATTAATTTCAAAACATAAATTATTTTTCTAATTTCTTCAAAATTTTATTTCTCTCATTGCGGATATTAAAATGTTAAATGGATAATTTTCTAGAGCTTCTCTTGCATAGCACTATATGTGTATTAATTTGGTATTATTTGAAGAATATTGTACGGAATCGAAATCGAAAAAAATAAAAAATATAAATAAATAAATAAACTTATCTCTTATTCCCCTCATGAGGTGGTCCTCCACCTCCATACAAGATAGTGCCTGTTGTTTAGCCAATGGGGTGACGGATAGATGATGGCTTGGAAAGGAAGCAAAACACACACACACTATATATATATATATATATATATATATATATATATATATATATAAGAAAACTGAAAATTTACCGGCATTGAAGGGAGTTTCTTCACCACCGCTTAGGTTGCCCAATAAAATTATTACACGTGGCGTCACTCAAGATAACAAATAAAAAAACTCTCTTAACCGTCTTTTGAGTGGCGCCATGTGTAATAATTTTATTTGGTCATCTAAGCGGCAATGAAGGAACTCCATTCACCGTCGGTGAATTTCCTGTTTGCTCTATATACATACATACATACATATATATATATATATATATATATATATATATATATATATATATATATATATATATATACACACACACACACACACACACACACACATATATGATTCAATCTTCTGGTTTTCCTCTTCATTTTCTCCTCATACCTCAAACCTAATTCCTTCTTCATTTTCTTGTAATAAATCATCAAATATTCAACCTGAGAGTAGGCTAAAATCCTTTAAATTGTCCTATGAGCCTTGTTCTTGAATCAACTCTAAACTTCTCTACCAACATGAAAAAATCTTCTCCAGCTCATATATTATTCCCTTGAGTGATTCTTAGTGAATTTATCTAATTTTTGGGAGCAATCGTATCCATATCAATTTATTTCTTATTCGGGTACAACAAGCGATAAGAATACACTCTTAACCCTTCAAACTTATAATTTCTTAATGTAATTTCCTTCCACGTGTTCTCAGATGTATTATTAACTAAATTGCATAATTATGAATACCCAAACTTGCATGTAGCTTGAGTTTCATTGTCCTTATCATCCCGTGCATGTTATACATACACAGAATGTATCTCTGTGCAAATATAAGCAACGACCCATTTTAGAACTATCATAACTTTTGCATTTTAACTCCGATTGATCTCAATCTAGTGTCATTAGAAAGATGATTCACTAAGTTATAATTTATTTAACTACTTCAGACTATAATTTAGCCATTTACCTAACTAAAAATAGCCTGGAAGATCATTACTTGATACTGTCTAGAGTAGCAGCATAGCAGATGTTAGTGATAGTAAAATAACCATAATTTTGGTTCTAGAACTCCGATTGAGCTCATTCAAGTTTGACTAGATAGCTAATTAATTATCCAACTGTCCAAAATCTTATGTTCTAATTTAATTTTTATCCTGGCCAAATCAAATTTGGAAGTTTCCTTGCTTTTGTACCAAGCCTATAACAATAGTTCCATGGTAAATAAATCATAACTTTTGTTTTAGAACTCCAATTGAGCTCATTCAAGTTTATTGAAAAGATTATTAAATTATCTAGAATGTATGAAAATCTTAAATTCTAAATATAATATTTTCTTGGTCAAATCTAATCTGAAACTCTCAGCTATACTAGGTCCATAGCAACAGAGGGATGCTTATATTAAAACAATCACAATTTTATTTTAGAACTCCAATTAAACTCATTTAAGATTCATTAGAAATACAATTGAGTTCTCTATATCTACAAAATCTTAGCCTCTAATTTTATTTTGTGCTAGTTAAAACAAGACCCGAAAATCTAACTGTCTGTCGAACTGCAGCAACACATGCATATATATTATGATCGTGCATGTTCTACTTGACTTATAATATGATACTCATATACACATATTAAATTACTCTTATTAGTACCTGTACATATTGATATCAGACCTACCATAGCTCATCATATCTTGACATATATTCCACATTCGTACGTTTACCACTTGATATAACATATGATATGTATGCGTGCATATTAATTTGTTTATGTTATTATTTTTACATATTATTCTTGCTTGGTAATGGTACCTCACACACGTGAATATATTTTATCACTCTTGTATTTGCAAATATTGTCGTACGTGTCTTTTTATATTCACATGCTATTGATACATGCATCCTATCATATATGACATTTTGATATATTGATATTTTGCATATATTACATTGTGGGAGTGTATAAAAGAGGGTCATCCAGTTCCTGTGGAAACCGGTACTATTTTTGTTAAATTTTCCTATCAGCGTGCCATCCGGTTTGCGTGAAAATCGGTATCATTTCTTGCTAAATTTTTCTATCGGCGTGTTATCCAGTTCACGTGGAAGCTGGTATTATATGATTCTTTTTAAATTTTCCTAACGGCGTGCCATCCGGTTCGTGTGGAAACCGGTACTTGAGCCATGGTCCTGAGTATGCATGGGATATTAAATTCGCCTAGCGGCATGCCATTCGGTTCGTGTGGAAACCGGTACTCGAACAGTGGTTCCAGGTATGCACGAGATATTAAATTCACCTAGTGGCATGCCATCCTGTTTGTGTGGAAACCGTACTTAAGCTGTGGTCTCAGTATGTACGAGATATCTAAATTTGCCTACCAACGTGCTATCCGGTTCATGTGAAAACCGGTATCATATTATTTTTGATACATTTGGCATATTTTGTTGCTTGATTATGTTATATCATACACACTATATACCATTTGATTCTTGTTATATTTAACATACCTTGTTACTTGATCTTGTTATATCAGGCACACTATATATGATATGATTCTTTTTGTATTTCATCATACTTTGTTGCTTGATCCATGTACATCATGATTTATGTTTTATATTAGTATCTTTTAATTATGTTATATTTTACATACTTGTAATTCGTGATTATTCATATACATCTTTGATATTGTTGCTATTAGCATGTCTCACTGATATGGTTTCCATATTACTGTACGAGCTTCAGTTTATATTCTTGTTTGGGTTCTGACACTTGGAGTTATCACATCTCAGCTCTGCTAGCCATGATTGCAGTGTTCTAGAAGGGGGACCACCCCTCGAGAATCCATATTTCCAGAAGTAGACCGAGTACCAATAACTAGCTTCTCATAGAATTCTTATTTTTTTATGTATGTATTATTTTGGTCTTTATGTGCGCATGTATTTTACTTTCTAGTCTCGTCTGTGGTATTTGAACTCTCTTGTATGCGTTTAGTACTTCTGTTGCTCTATTCTGATACTGTAATTTACTCTATATGAGCAAACTTTTTGTATACATATTACTTATCATTCCAATATACTCATTTTTTGATATTGCTATACTCTTGCCTGTAATGCTGTGGCAAATAGATTCAAATATGTGGTTTATATTCTGTATTCACGCTTCTATATTTCTTTCCTGTGTTTGTCTTTGAAAGAAAAAAATAGCCTCGCACACTCTGCTATTGAGTGTGCCGGCCAGTGACACCCTACTCTTTTATTGGGACATACACTCGGCCTCACCTATGTGGTTTGGGACCGTCACACCAGACTAGGTGGAAAATGTGTATGGTTGCTTAGGGATAAAAATATGAGGTGACATGGGAGATGTCTTTGTGGCTTTAAGAGGAGGAAAACTTAATTAATAAGCTCCTAATTGTACTTTTTTACAATTGCCTTCATTTTTCCTCCTCATACAACTCTTGTTTTCTTATCTTCTCCGGACTACAGTGTTGACGAATAAACGGCAGCGGGCAAACTCAACAACAAATTTCGTAGAGGCAAGTAACTACATTCTCCTCTCTAGAATTTATATTTTCTTTGGTTCTATTTTCTATTTTCTATTTTCTATTTTCATCTTTGGTTCCTTTGCCGGTGTTTACACCGACACCTTCGTGACCAACGTTCACATAAAGTCCCTTGCCGCCGCTTACCACAACCCCACCGTGGCCGATGCTGATTGTAGTTCCTTGCCGATATTGTTTATAGTCATCCCTCCCTTTCTAGTATTGCCTGCAACGGACTTCACCTCAGTTTACTCATTTTCATTACACTGTAGTGTAATGTTCAAATCCTCCTAGTATAGCAAAATTTTGATGAGAATAGTTGAACTTTTAACACAGGGACCTTCTCATTGATCTTTTCTTGGCATTTAAGCATTTTACTTGCCTGCCTTTCTCTGTTTTTGTTCCTTGATCTGTTGGAATATCATCACCCAATCAGAAGCCGCATGAAGAGGAGTAATAGACTGACTTCAACCTTCTAAGCTGGGTGCATAATTCTTAGCAAGAAAATATTTAGACTGCTACAGTTTAGATGACAGTTTATATATATATATATATATATATATATATATATATATATATATATATATATATATATATATATATGCTTGATGTAGCCACTGCTTATGTACATTTGGAGTTGTGGCGTTAGAGTTGAGGATCGGGACTCAAATGACAACATGACCATGTATGCTGATTGTTACTTTAGCAAGACAAACCTGTATATATTTAATCAGGTTTGATAATAACCAGTAATGAATTAACAAGGAGAAGTATATATATATTAAGAAAGCATTATGAGATTATTGATTTTGCTCACTACAAGGACTGCGAGCACGACTAGAAGGCAAGCCATAGCAGAAAGAGTAGAGGAAAAAGGTGATTGCATGCATATATAGGAGAATGAGGCCTAAGCATGAGGCAGTGCTTTTAAGGCTACATCATCTTGGTGGCTATCTAGGTTCCTTGACCAATAGTTTGAGCAATACATTGCCTAGTTAAAGCTGCAGATCATGCTTCCCGCATGTTAGCTGAAGTTGGGGGAGGAGGCTGAGTGTGGAGGGAGAGTTTATATACGAGGCTTAGAACAACTAGTTATATGAGGCACTTGATTGTTGTTGCGGGACATTACTGAATGATGATAAGATTATTAGTAACATGACGTCTGCCATGATTTTAGATACTTTAGGTGTTGAGAACAGGTAGAATAATGTACCCTATATAGCACGCAAAATCTAAAAATTAGTCGTACCTATACTAGACCATGTTGTCCGTTTGTGAATTGATAATTAATATCATGATTCCTAACTTCTGATTTTGATTCGGATATTGGTAGATATGATACCATGACATGATTAACATGACACTTGACACAGTATGCAAAGAAAGTAGAGTGTGAAACGAAAAATATGTATGTGATATGGAATTATAGCCCAGTGTGAGACATTTGTCGCCTACCGATATTAGGTACACAAAAGTTTGACACAATCTTGACATTTTACTTGTACACGAAATATAATACATGACGTGGCATGACATAATATCTTATGTGATTAACAAAGACATGGTGCATGATAGACATGATAAATGGAACATGAAATATGACATTTGAAACATAGTTAACAACATGATAGTATAAAGGCAATATATTTATTGATATGATTTATAATACTTGGACCCAATACATGACATGACGGAATAAATTATTGACATACCTGATATACGATAGGCATTGATCATTCATGGGAATATGATGTCAGTGTTCATATATCTTGATTACATGGAAATAAAGTATTCTCGTGATACGTGTGTACGTGATCCTAAATTGAATTGATTCTTGAATTTCGGTTTCTAGTAAAAGAAATATGTACATAATCTGAATTGGTGTTTGCCCGAAAATTGAATCTTTGATTCCATTGCAAAATTATTTGATTACAACGAAGATTTGAGATTACAAAAATTTCGAAGAATTACAAGAACGGGAATATTAATTTATTCCCTTTTTTTCGTGGGTTCGGGTGGCGGTGGAGTCTCGTTGCTGCCTCCGTTGACCGTCCGACCAGGAGAAGATGGCTCTGCTCTTTTCTTTGATCTCACGAGCTCGCCCGAAATCTTCCCAAAGTCCAAGAATCCAAAAGTCAAAAGTCCCCTCTCCGGTTAAATTTCTGTATTTTATAGACCGAAGAGACTTGAAATCCGGCTCAATTCCTCCTGAAAAAGCGGATCACGGGATATCAGGAAAATAAAATAGGAAATAAAACAACGGAAAACAACGAAAAACAACCCGCTGGTGGCAACCCGCAGGATCGCCCCCGCGGGTTGCCACCCGCGGGTGTGCCCACTTAGCAAAAAAAGTTTTTTTTTTTTTTGTTTCTACATAACTCCCTCCAAAGTTTTCGAAGTTCTATATTGAACCGTACTGAATTTCGAAATACTTTGGATTCTTTAATTTTGGTTATAGACTTTTTAAAAGATTTGGTCGATAGAGATAACTGTTAATATATTTATTTATTCCATAACAAGGAGAGGTATGATTTTAACGTACTCATTAGATGACAAGCAGAGGTATAATGTTAACGTGCTTATTGTAGGTCAAGCAGAGGTATAATATTAACGTGCTTATTTTAATTCTAACCGTTCAGTGACATCTAGTATGACGAATCAGGAAAAAACAGAGCTGACATTAAACGTGTCTTGGAGCTTAACCTATTCAGAGGATCTGGTCGTGATAGGGACAAGCTGACTAAATAGAGGTGACGGTTAACGTATTTAGTTTTGGAATCGGACTATCAGAGGTAACTGTTAACTTGATAGGGAGATGATTTTCGTCAGAGGTGATTTTCAACTTAACGATATCAAAAGCACGTTCATCAGAGGTTGTAATGTTGGACTTGATGAAGTGTGAATTTTCTTTTCTGTCAGAGGTGAAATCTTAACGTGACAGGGGATCGATTTAATTAGGATTTTATCTCTTTTGATTTTGAATTATGATGTCAGAGGTATGATTTTAACTTGACAAATATTTTGGAGTGTCGCTTGCTCTGTTGGAGCAAAATGACAAGAAAAGTTTTGCTGTCAGAGGTGAAATCTTAACGTGACAGGAGATTTATCTGATTAGGATTTTTAGCAAACCCCCAGCTATCAACGGGTTTGATTTGCCTTTACCAACTACCGTTTGAGTCGGGCTAGCCATGCTATTCCCCTCAGCATGGTGAGTTGTCAAGGATTTCGTTTGGGTTTAAATACCAAACTTTTCCTCTTCCCTTTGCCTTAGCAGCTTAGGGCAGTGATGTATTCTTATATTCGGATAAGAATACTGTTGTGACAGATTTGTCGTGGGATTTTTAGCAAACCCCCAGCTATCAACGGGTTTGATTTTGCCTTTACCAACTACCGTTTGAGTTGGGCTAGCCATGCTATTATCCTCAGCATAGTGAGTTGTCGAGGGTTTCGTTTGGGTTTAAATACCAAACTTTTCCTATTCCCTTTGCCTTAGCGGCGTTGGGCAATTCATACTTTTACCCCCAATATGGTGGGGTTGACGAGAAATTTATTCTCTTCCCGTAGCCTTAGCGGCGTTGGGCGATTCATACTTTTTTTTACCCCCAGTATGATGGGGTTGGCGAGAAATTTATTCTCTTCCCGTAGCCTTGTCGGCGTTAGGTGATTCATGCTTTTTACCCCCAGCATGGTGGGGTTGGCGAGAAATTTATTCTCTTCCCGTAGTCTTATCAGCATTGGGTAGTTCATACTTTTACCCCCAGTATGGTGGGGTTGGCGAGAAATTTATTCTCTTCCCGTAGCTTTAGCGGCGTTGGGCAATTCATACTTTTTACCCCCAGTATGGTGGGGTTGGCGAGAAATTTATTCTCTCCCCGTAGCCTTATCGGCGTTGGGTAATTCATACTTATTACCCCCAGTATGGTGGGGTTGACGAGAAATTTATTCTTTTCCCGTAACCTTAGCGGCGTTGGGCAATTTTTTTTTTATGGGGGTTTAAATTAACCGCCCTGAGCTCGTCTTGGGAATTGTTGTGAGCCCAAGTAGTACCTTTAGACCACGCACATTAAATGTGTCGGAGTTAGCTCTAACTCCTTTTTTGTTCAGCTTTGAGCTGAACTGCTCCAGCGTCAATCAACGCTTGAATTTTATCTTTTAAGATAAAACAATTTTTTGTGGGGTGACCTACAATCCGATGGTACAGGCAGTAGTTCGGATCGTTAGTTTTCCCTACTTCTTCAGGTCTCTTGCTCTCCGGCAATTTAAGCATCTTGCGTTTGGTGAGCAGATTGAACATAGTAGCAGTATGTTCATCCTTGAACGAATACTGCTTTTGAAGTCTGGGCGACTTTGCTGTGTTGCTTGTAGTTGGCCATAGTTTCTGCTTCAGTGTACTTTCTACCGCCATTGCCGTTATGTCTTTCCCTTTTGAACGGGAAAAATGGAATGGAGATTCGTTTGCACCGTCTCCGGTTGCAGACTGTTGCATTTCGAGACGTCGAAGTATTTCTTCGGCCTGTTCGCCCTGCTTAAGCAGATCCTTCCATGACTTGGATTCGACCGAACCCATCTTGTCTAAAATATCGGTCAACAAGTTATGTCTGCAGGTTTCCACAAGCGTATCCTGCGTCATGCCATGTGGGCATCGAACGGAAAGTTCTCGGAACCGCTCGACATAAGTTTTGACCGTTTCGCCTTCTTCTTGCTTCGCTGCTAGCAAAGATAATATGGAGACTTCTGTATCATCTTCAAATAATCGGGCTAGGACTCACGTTCTACAACAGCCCAAGATTTAATTGTTCTCTGGGGAAGTTGCATAAACCAGGTAAATGCGGGCCCCCGTAAAGTGCTCGCAAATATCCTAGTCATAGTTGGATCATTCCCCATGAGATGTCCTGTCTGTGAGAGGAAATAGAAGATGTGTTGCTGCGGCGAACTTTTACCGTCGAATGATTGAAGATTCAACGGTTTATATTTTGCAGGATAGGGTACGGTCTCCCATTCTACGGGATATGGACGGACTACCCCCACCTCTTGTAGCTTTTTGCGATGAAGAAGAGCTTGTAATTGGTTCTCCATCTTCTCTATTTTCTCTGCGTGAGGATTGAGGATAACTTTCACTTCCTCTTCCTCTCTTGAATGAGGAGGCACTTCTTCATCTTCGTCTTCGCTGTCTTCATTTATTTGGACAGGCCGTTTTCCTTTCTGCCGACTAGAAATGGACGGCGATGATTGGTTCTTTCTAGTTTGCGCCAGCAACTCAATCAAAAGTTGTTTCATTTCTTCTATGGTCTCCTCGTGCTGTTCGAGACGTTTTTCTTATCTCTCAAGCCTTTCAGAGACTTCTTCCAGAAGCGCGCCCTCTGATTTGATAGAAACTCCTTTTGACCCTGGAGTAATTTCCTTATCCGAGAGGTTGTTTCCGACCATCTTTTTGCCTTTATTAACCATATTTGATGAGGCAGCAGGTAGATCGGTTCCAGAGCACACCCTCTTTATTGTCCGTATTCCTTTGGATTCGGTGATCCGCTCAAAAACGGACCGTCTCGGATGGCACTCGCAGTTTGATAGAACAGTTGAGATTAACTGTTCGCATTGGCATTGAGGAGTATTCTGTGCAGAGTTCTTCTTCCAATTAAGGTATTCTCTCAAGTCTTGAGATACTTCTTTATCCCTATTTGCAACCTGACGCCGCTTGCGTTGCAAACTTGGTTCATAATACTGGAGAGTTTATAATATTTCAGGACTGAGCTCTTTTCCAGCATTAGATTGTTCTCCAACCCTTCTGCGGATTCTTCTGGAGTGTGTGCTTGCCTGCGCAGTTGTGCGGGCCTCGCACGCATCTGACTTGTTCTTCGGGATCTGGAGGATTCTATCATGAATATGTTCATCCGAAGAGAAATTTGAAGATCTATCCTCAGGTGAGTTCATGAGCACATCCTTATATTTGTTTGTAGATGAACGGGATGGTACACCTGAGAGAGTAACCAAAAAATTAGATGTGCGCTGTGTGCTCACTGCGCGTGTGCCCGAATAGACACCAGAACCAACCCTTGATTTTTCCTGCGGAGTGCAACCCACGGGTTGCAACCTGCGGTGTGCAACCCACGGTTGGAACCGCGGGTTTGCACCCGCGGTTGCAACCGCGGGGTTGCACCCGCGGGGTACAACCCGCGGTTGGAACCGCGGGTTTCCACCCGCGGTTGCAACCCGCGGTTGGAACCGCGGGTTTCCACCCGCGGTTGCAACCGCGGGGTTGCACCCGCGGGGTGCAACCCACGGTTGGAACCGCGAGTTTCCACCCGCGGTTGCAACCGCGGGGTTGCCCCCGCGGGGTGCAACCCGCGGTTGGAACCGCGGGTTTCCACCCGCGGTTGCGACCTCGGGGTTGCCCCCGTGCGGTGCAACCCGCACTTCTGCCTGCGGATTTTTATTTTTGGAATTTTTCTTCTCTGATGTTTCCTGATCTGGATTTTCTGACCGCAATTTTCCAGAGGCACTGTTGAGGCGGGCCCGCTGGGCCTTACGCCTCAGGTTTCTCTTCTGAGAGCGGGTCAGAGACTGGTTTGAATTTTGGCTTGACTTTGGAATGGGCGATAACGCCGTGTTCTTGACAGACGATGACGTCCTGTCAGTTCGAACGGGCGATGACGCCTCATAAATTCTCATAGGCGATGACGCCTTTCCGGTGGGCGATGACGCCTCACCTTTTTTCATCGTCACCCGGCGATGACGCCTAGGCTCCGAATCAGAGGAGGAAAGAAATTCCTCATATTTTTGCTGGTCAACTTCTATGACCAGCGTCTCAACCATTGAGCCAATCGGCACCCGGTCGGACTGCGCCACCAAATTCTCTGTGGTAAACAGAGGAGCTCCCACTGTGGTCGCCAGTTCTTGTTTGCCAGAAAATTGAATCTTTGATTCCATTGCAAAATTATTTGATTACAACGAAGATTTGAGATTACAAAAATTTCGAAGAATTACAAGAACGGGAATATTAATTTATTCCCTTTTTTTCGTGGGTTCGGGTGGCGGTGGAGTCTCGTTGCTGCCTCCGTTGACCGTCCGACTAGGAGAAGATGGCTCTGCTCTTTTCTTTGATCTCACGAGCTCGCCCGAAATCTTCCCAAAGTCCAAGAATCCAAAAGTCAAAAGTCCCATCTCCGGTTAAATTTCTGTATTTTATAGACCGAAGAGACTTGAAATCCGGCTCAATTCCTCCTGAAAAAGCGGATCACGGGATATCAGGAAAATAAAATAGGAAATAAAACAACGGAAAACAACGCCACCCGCGGGTGTGCCCACTTAGCAAAAAAAGATTTTTTTTTTTTTTTAAATTTTGGTATCTACAATTGGTAAGTCATGATATTTCTATTGGTTCATGTATACTGTGTATTATTGACATGAGGATTTCAAAAACTGCATAATGAATAAGAATCATATCGTATGAGGATCTACTTGGCTGTTTTCTAGTTAGGTGCTGAGGATTTATACTATAGTAGCACCATGTGATATTTAGCCACAGTCTGATACATGACCCTATAAGGGTGACGTCTATTACTATTTCACAATATGGGATTTATCTAGTAATACCTAACGGTGCGTCATTGTTCGTCACAAAATTCTTACTTCCTTCCATTGAATACAATTTGATTATAATGAAAGAGAACAATAGAAAAACAAACGATGTGGATTATCACTCTCTTTTACAATGAATTGTGGGCTCTATGTGGCGATGGGATCTATCAAGTAACCTTTTTTGACGATCTAACGTGAAAATATTCTACTCGATGAAGATGACGGCCGGCCCTAGTTTCTTTCTCTGCTGGTCCAATTAATTCAAAACTCTCACACGTAACTTGAATTCTCCAAAGATCTCCAAAAAGTTCCTAAAGGTTTCAAGGTTCTCTCGCGTAACTTGAATTGCCAAAAGATCAAAAGGATCAAAGATCTATGATGGATCTATTAAAGATCGATCTCTAAGATTAAAGATCTAATGATAATGGATTAAAGATTGATGATTATGGATAGATGGATCCCTAAAGTCTCCTCAAAGAGGGTATTTATAGATTTTAGTTGGTTATGAGAGTTTCCATAGGAATATGATTATGGATAGATAGATCTCTAAAGTCTCTTCAAAGAAGGTATTTATAGACTTTAGTTGGTTATGAGAATTTCCATAGGAATATGAATAGAAGGTTTCCACAGGAATAGGAATAGAATATTTCCATAGGAATTGAAATAGAAGGTTTTCATAGGAATATGAATAGAAGGTTTTTGTATTCATCAAGAATTATAATCAAATATCTTAGTCTTGATTTAAAATCTCTTGAATTTGAATTCTGATTTGACTCAATTTGGGTATTAGATAAGTCCAAATCTCAATCACAATTAATTTAGAATTCTAAAAATCTGCTCACGCAGAATTAAAATAATCTAGATGCGGAGCTAAGGTTTTAGCTTCGCATTTTACCTCTTCACGCGAAGCTAATGAATAGCTTCGCATTTCTGCGAGCTATTTTCCTTCCTTTTATTTGGAAATTTTCACCGCCAACAGGACCCTCTCCAAGGTTTTCAAAATGGCCTATGACTTAGCAAATTTTGAAATACTTTGGATTTTCAATTTGGTGATCATGTTAAGATAAAAAAAATTCAGCAGAGGTGCCTAATCACACATGCTTGGAATTTTGATGAAGGTGGTTCAAGTTCTCTCACGCGTAACTTGAACTGCACCCGTCAAGAGGCTGTTTATTTCAGTATGACAATGGTTCAAACCTTACCGTCAAAGGTAAAAGTTTAACATGATAGAATTTATCATATCGAAATAATAAGGATAGTAATAATCCAAATCTTACTGTCAGAGGTAAGATCTTAACATGACAGAGTTTATAGAATTTTTAGCAAACCCCCAGCTATCAACGGATTTGATTAGCATTTACCAATCGCTGTTTGCGTTGGGCTAGCCATACTTTTTTCCTCAGCATGATGAGTTGTCAAAAAATTATTTCCTCTCCCATTTGCTTTTAACAACATTGGGTAGTTAATTCATACTTTTACTCCAGTATGATAGGGTTGGCGAAGAACTTGATTTCCTTTTCCCGCCGCTTTAACAGCATTGGGCAAAATTTTTTTTTATCTATAGCACTCAATAAGCCATTCCAATGGCTAGTAAGAGTAGTAGAAGCAACATGATATTTATAATCGTTAATATCTTCGGCACCCCCAGCCCAATCTAGTTGCTAGCCAATGAAGACGACTTGATCGCAGCTGTGGTTCGAAGCGTATCCAAAGTGTAACAACCCTCTATTTTTTATAGTAATAAAAGATTAAATAAATAAACAAAATGATAAATATGACTTTTCATTTTTAAATCTTTCATCTCTTATAACTCTCAAATTTTTCATATTCTCAACTTATTACTCATTAATTTCTCTAACTTCTATCTTTTCATCTTCTTCATGAATTATCTATATTAAACCTCCAATTTAATTCTCTTAACTCTCTAAATTCTATAACTTCTCAAATCCTGTAGATTCTATAACTTCTTAAACCCTTCACATTCTGTAACTCTTAAATCCAATCATATATAAACCCCTAAATCAAAACACATTCCACTCATTTTAAGAATTATTCTCTAACATTCTCAGGAGCCACCTTCAAAACCACCGCAGGAGCCGCCGCTAGAGCTGCCACCACTTCACCGGAGAAGAGTATCTCCTTCCATCTCTTTCCACATTTTAGATTCTCACTTTTTGACAAGAGGTTAAATATTATTTTTCTTTTTCTTTTTAGGTTAAATTATTTTGAATGAATCATAAGTTAGCTCCTCTACTACTCAATAATTCTAATAAACTAAAAAGAACATCCATAATCTTATAAACTCAATAAGATAGATTCAGACTCATTTCTAAAATTCAGACCCATTAATACTAAAATCAATTTTGAGTGTATTATAAGTATTAGAAAATCCTTAAAAATCATCTAAATTCATATTTATCTATTTTTAATATTCTTAGAATATTTTTAATGTGTAGATTGCTCCGTTGATCGATATCGAAAAACAAAATCCAGGTGAGTTCATTCTTGGACTCACTAATCATGCTATTTTATATAACTATTATTTCAATCATGTTATTTATTTTGTGTAAATTGATTTGTTATTTTGTGGCAATTTATCAATTACTTATTATGTTACTTGTCATAAAAAATCTATTGTCATTTGTCACTAAATTTAAATTACATAGTATAGTTAGATTTTAGAATAATCATATATACAATCTGATAAATTACATAAAAGCTATAATTGTGGAAATATACTGTTTACGATATAATTTTGTATCGGTATCTAGAAAAATTACCTTGTATGCTAGTTCCGTAATTAAGAAACGTGCAACGCACGGAAAACCTCTCAGCATCCATATAATTGCCTGGTCGATATCTCTATGATGTCTCAAATCAATGACTCTTAAATATAACTAATTGTGATATATTGAATAAAGTATAAACTTAACGAACTCTATAAATCATGTTTAACAAATTAAGAAAAATCCAATTGAAATATTGTACCCGATATAATCAATATACTGTACTATACCTAAATGACACTGAATTGGGAGAGAAACTGAATGATGGAAATATACTCTATTTCGGCTGCAACCTTGTTAAGTTGTACAACTGAATATTTCGCACACCATGGTGCGCGATGATTTGCTAGATCATACCTGATTATAATTCCTGTTTGCCTGACGGCATGTCTGACTCAGCACCGGACAATCCTGTGACTATTTCCTAGATCTGTACAGGAAACAATCGAAACAGTGGTATCCCATCAGTTAGATTTTTCCAATTACATGACATCCTAGAAAAAAATACCTCTGTTATAAAGTTGACTTCACTAAAATGACATTAAGATAACCTAAATTAATTGACATCATTATTATAGATATCTTATTCCATATTTTCTAAAACTTTTATTATTATTATATTTGGACATAACTGTTATATTTCGCATTCTTTCTGCGTATTTTATTTTGGTCGCAATCTGACGACCTGGATGTGGATGTTCAGATTTACCGATGGACACGTCAAAACTAATGCAGGATCTGATGTACTTTAAAGATCAGATTGAAGCTCAATAATAGATTAGAGATTATGTGCTTCCTTTTGTTTAATTTTATTATATTTTGTTTCAATTGTATCTAAACTTCGTCCAATAAATAAAAAGTCAAATTTTTGTTGAATTTTTCTATCGTATTTACTGAGTATTATTGTTTCAAATTTACCGAGGCTTTAGCACATTCAAACTGAATACGTTGTCGGTACCTGTTACACGTGCTCGTATACCATATATCGGGAGTGGGGCGTGACAGGTATTTTAGTAGTATTAGAGTCAAGGTTTCTCAAATTAGTTCATGTGACTTGAATTGATTTGGATCCTTATATAAAATTTTGCCACGCTTATATAATAATACTTTTTGAAATATTTGAATTCCATTCCTTCAACTCTTTCACATTTCGTATATTGATCCTAATCAGTGATTCATTTATTTTGTTCTATGTCCGAATTCTTTAATCCCTGAAAATTTACATCCTAAATAAGATTTAAATAATAATCCTTTAATATATAATCTTATCTCAGAATTATAACTTTCATAACCCTCTATTGATTTCAATTCCCTCCCAAGCTTGAGAAGATTCGCCTTATCCATAGATCAAGCTCGAGCTCAACAAGAATAATGAGAAGTTGTCCAAATCATAAGAATACATAAAATATTTCCTTAATTTGTTTTATTTAATTTTGAGGACAAAATTATTTTTTTCAATGGGGGTAGAATGTAACAACCCTCCATTTTTTTATAGCAATAAAAAATTAAATAAATAAACAATATGATAAATATAACTCTTCATCTTTAAATTTTTCATCTCTTATAACTCTAAAACTTTTCACATTCTCAACTCATTACTTATTCATTTCTCTAACTTCCATCCTTTCATCTTCTCCATGAATTATCTACATTAAACCTCCAATTTAATTCTCTTAACTCTCTAAATTCTATAACTTCTCAACCCTTTAAATTCTATAACTCCCAAAACCCTTCACATTCTGTAACTCCTAAATTCAATCATATGTAAACCCCTAAATCAAAACACATTCTACTCATTCTAAAATTATTCTCTAACATTCTCATCTCATCGGAGCCACCTTCAAAATCACCGCAGGAGCTACCGCTAGAGCTGCCACCATTTCACCGGAGAAGAGCATCTCCTTCCATCTCTTTCCACATTTTAGATTCTCACCTTTTGACAAGAGGTTAGATATTATCTTTCTTTTTCTTCTTGAGTTAAATTATTTTGAATGAGTCATAAGTTAGCTCCTCTACTTCTCAATAATTCTAATAACCTAAAAAAATATCCATCATCTTATAAACCCAATAAGATGGATTCAGACTCATTTCTAAAATTTAGACCCATTAATATTAAAATCAATTTTGAGTTTATTATAAGTATTAGAAAATCCTTAAAAATCATCTAAATTTATATTTATCTATTTTTAATAATTTTAGAATATTTTAATGAGTAGATTGCTCCGTTGATCGATATCAGAAAACAAAATCCACGTGAGTTCATTCTTAGACTCACTAATCATACTATTTTATATAACTGTTATTTCAATCATGTTATTTATTTTGTGTAAATTGATTTGTTATTTTGTAGCAATTTATCAATTACTTATTATGTTTCTTGTTATCAAAATTCTATTGTCAATTGTCACTAAATTTAAATTACATAGTATAGTTAGATTTTAGAATAATCATACATATAAATCTGATAAATCAGATAAAAGCTATAATTGTAGAAATATACTGTTTGCGATATCATTTTGTATCGGTGTCTAGAAAAATTATCTTGTATGTTGGTTCTCTAATTAAGGGACGTGTAACGCACGGATAATCTTCTAGCATCCATATAATTGCCTGCCCGATATCTCTATAATGTCTCAAATCAGTGACTCTTAAATATAACTTATTGTGATTTATTGAACAAAGTATAAACTGAACGGACTCTATAAATCATATTGTTAACAAATTTAGAAAAATCCAATTGAGATATTGTACCCGATATAATCAATATACTGTACTATACCTAAATGACACTGGGTTGAGGGAGAAACTGAATGATTGAAATATACTCTGTTTCGACTGTAAACTTGTTAAGTTGTACAATTGAATATTTTACACAGCATGGGAGCATGATGATTTGTTGGATCATACCTGATTATAATTCCTATTTGCCTGACGGCAGGTCTGACTCAGCACCGGACAATCTTGTGACTATTTCCTGGGTCTGTACAGAAAACAATCGAAATAGTGGTATCCCATCAGTTAGATTTTTCTAATTACATGATATCGTAGACAAAAATACCTCTGTTATAAAGTTGACTTCACTAAAATGACACTAAAATAACCTAAATTAATTGACATCATTATTACAGACATCTCATTTTATATTTTCTAAAACTTGTGTTATTATTATGTTTGGACATAACCGTTATATTGCACATTCTTTCTGCGTATTTTATTTTGGTTCTTACGACCTGGATGTGTATGTTCAGATTTATCGATGGACACGCCAAAACTGATGCAGAATTTGGTGTATTTTAAATATCAGATTGAAACTCAATAACGAATTAGAGATTCCCTGCTTCCTTTTGTTTAATTTTATTATATTTTGTTTCAGTTGTATCTAAACTTCGTTCCAATAAATTAAAAGTCAAACTTTTATTGAATTTTTCTATCGTAATTACTGAGTATTATTGTGAAAAATTTATTGAGATTTTTTAGCATATTCAAACTGAAATGTTGCCAGTACTTATTACACGTGCTCGTATACCGTATATTGGGAGCGGGGCGTGACACAATTGGCCAGTTTGCAAGTACGGACTGCCTATGCTTGGTGTCGATATTGGTTTCCCTACTGGTACATGGGTCGCTCTGGTAGGGAACTCATTGGTTCTTACCACCAAAGTTGCCATATTTGTAGAAACTTTCTTCTGTTCCTCTTTAAGTGTGAAAACTCCAGCTTCTATCAATACCTGAATTCGGTTCTTAAGAGGATAGCAATGCTTAGTTGGGTGCCCGACGTTTCGATAGTAAAGGCAATAATTAGGGTCGTTGGTTTTACCAACGTCTTCCGATTTTCCATTTTTCGGAAATTTCAGCATGCCCTTTCTGAGTAGAAGATGGAATAGAGTACATGTCTGCTCCATCTTAAATGTATAAGTTCTATCATGTCGGAGCCTATTTTGACCTGCACCTCTCGAATTCTAAGATCTTAGTTTCGGATCTGCAACTGACGCCATCACAGCCTTCCCTTTATTTTTAGAATTCTGTGGATATGACCTGTTATTTATAGAGTTTCTCGTGGCACGACATTCCTCAATCCGCCGAATTATATCTTCAACCTGCTTTCCCTGCTTTAATAGGTCTTTCAAATTCTTAGACTCTACAACTTGCAGGTTTCTACCAGGGTTCATGAATCATACTGTATCGACAATACACGGATTTTTCCCTGAAGCGTTCAATGAAACTTTTGACCATTTCTTCTTCGCCTTGTTTCGTCGCAAGGAGGGAATAAACCGATATTTCAGTATCATTCTCAAAGAAACATGCCAAGAACTGTTTCTTGACATCATACCAACTGTTTATAGTTCCCGAGGGCAACTGCATAAATCATGTAAAAGTAGACCCTTGCAGGGTACTCACGAATACTTTAGTCATTATGGGATCATTTCCCATTAGATGACCTGTCTGTGATAAGAAATAATATAAGTGCTGGCTTGGGGACCCCTTCTCGTCATATGACTCTAATTTGAGGGGTTTGTATTTTTCTGGATAGGGAGCGAAGTCCCACTCAAGCGGATATGGTCTTGAAACCCCCGATTCCTTTAGCTCCTTTTTGTGCATCAGGGCATCTAGTTAGCTTTGTAGTTTTTCGATCTTCTCCTCATGAAGATCATAGAAAGAATATTTTTCATCCTCCTCATGCACCGAATAAGCCTTTTCTTCTTTAGTTTCTTTTTGCTCGTTTGTCTTAAATGGTAGTTCCGAAGAAGTTTTAGTCTTATTGTCGACTATCTTCTGAGTATTTTCGACCACTTTTAGAAGCATTAGTTTGAGGTCATCAATGTCTTTTTGCTGACCTCGAATTATCTGCTCTTGGGCTTCTATCATCTGGTCAATGTCATGAGACCTGTCCACCACGTGTGACAGTGATTTTTGCTGTCTAGAAGATGCATAAGAGCGAGGTGAGGCTATATTCGAGTTGTCGCTATCGTCATCACATGAACCTTTTAAAAGTTTCTTGTAATTCTGAGGGGGAACGGCACTTGATTTGAGTCGACTGAAGTGATGGGGTTGTTCATCATCTGCATCTTATTCATTCTCCCTTTCCATGACCTTTTTACTTTTGCCAACCATGTTGGAGGTCATCGCTTTCCATTTTTTTCTTTTGATTTTATCGCTAAGTTCACTTTTCATTCTTTTTGAAGTGTTTTGGTTCGACTCAGTTATCCTGTCAAACACTGACACTCTTTTCTTGATGCAGCAACAATTATTCAATATAACAGATACCGCTGTCATAAGCTGCTCACAGTGGCGAGTTGAGTTTGGTTGAACCTGAGTCACACTTCTTTTCTTTGTAAGTACTCTATGAGGTCGGTAACCTTGGATTCAAAATCATGGGGCCCACCTGGTTGTTGAGAGAGTCTAGGGGCCCATTGAAGCTTTTTAGAGTCAATGGTGTCGAATTGTTGTCCAGTAATCCGATTATCAGTCTTGATTCTATATTCGGACCGTTTTATGCAGAGCTGGATGTTAGCTTTGCGTTTTGAAGGATTTACGCGAAGCAGGGAGATAGTTTCGCGTTTTACGCTAACCTTGCGTTTTATACTGGTTTGGCGTTTCTGAAGAAATTCACTTTCAGACTTTTTCTTAGCCTCGCGTGGAAAATCACACACTGACTTAGCTTTGTGATTAACGCAAGAATTCTTGGTTTCGCGATTAACGCTTGGCTCAAATTTAAGGTTGATAATTTCGCGTGGAAAATCACACGCGAGCTTATCTTCGCGATAAACGCGATTGTAACAAACCTTGCGATTAACGCAAGTTTTACTGGTTTCGCGATTTACGCTTGGCTCAGTTTTCTTTTGAGATTCAATAGCCTCGCATGGAGAGTCTCCATCACACACTGGCTCTGTCATAAAGTTATCCTCGCATTTTACGCAAGTTGTGTTAATTTTTTTGGTTTTAAATTTAGAAACAGTAGCCTCACGTGGAGAATCACACGCTGGCATAAGTTCGCATTTAACGCGATGTTGACCGGTCTTGCAATTAATATAAGATTTACTGGCTTTATGATTAACGCTAAGCTCAGTTTCAGCCTCGCGTGGAAAATCACCCGCTGGCTTAGTCATAAATTCGCGTTTAATGCATTATTGACTAGTTTGCAATTAACGCAAGCCAATTCACGGGGTGCAATAGCCTCACGTTCTGCCACTTTGTTAGCCTTGCGTTTAACGCGGGCTTTGAGGGCTCTCTGCCTTACTCGACGATTTCGATTGCGGAGTTGAGTTTTGGTCAAACAGTTTCTGGGCCTTCTTTGGTAGCAATGGGACCTTCCTCTGTTAGGGTTTTCTGTCCAAATATATGCTCTATAGCGTGGGCTCCAAGGGTCCCCGTTTAACGGTAGATTCCCTATTACCCAATTTACGGGTATTGGAGCTCAGGCGGCGATAGCGCCGCGTTTCGGTCAGGGTACCTGATCCAGAGGAGAGATACTCATCGTACTTCTGCTGGTCGATCTCTACGACAAACATATCAACAACGGATCCGATATTTTCCACGTTAGATTGCGCCACGATCTTTTTTTCAGTAAAAGAGTTGTCTCCCATTGTGGTCGCCAGTATGTTCGTCGCAAATTTCTTGCTTCCTTCTATTATATACAATTTAATTACAATGAAAGAGAATAATAGAAAAACAAACGATGTGGATTATTACCCTCTTTTACAATGAATTGTGGGCTCTATATAGCGATGTGATCTATCAAGTAGCTCATTTTGATGATATGACGTGGAAATCTTCTACTCGATGAAGATGACGGGGGACCCTACCTTCTTTCTCTGCTGGTCCAATGAACTTAAGGCTCTCACGCATAACTTGAATCCTCCAAAGATCTCCAAAAAGCCTCTAAAGGTTTCAAGTCTCTCTCGCGTAACTTGAATTACCGAAAGATCAAAAGGATCAAAGATTTATGATCGATCTATTAAAAATCAATCTCTAAGATTAAAGATCTGATGATGATGGATTAAAGATTGATGATCATGGATAGATGAATCCCTAAAGTCTCCTCAAAGAGGGTATTTATAGACTTTAGTTGGTTATGAGAGTTTCTATAGGAATATGAATAGATGGTTTCCATAGGAATAGAAGGTTTTATATTCATCAAGGATTCTAATCAAATATTTTAGTCTTGATTTAAAATTTCTTGAATTTGAATTCTGATTGGACTCAATTTGGGTATTGGATAAGTCCAAATCTCAATCACAATCAATTTAAGATTCTAAGAATCTGCTCACGCGGAGTTAAAATAATGTGGACGCGGAGCTAAGACTTTAGCTTCGTGTTTTACCTCTTCAAGCGAAGCTAACGAATAGTTTCGCGTTCTGCGAGCTATTTTCCTTCCTTTTATTTGGAAATTTTCATCACCAACAGTCATGGTTCAGTACCATGGGTTTAGACTGGGTTCTAGGTATGTACTAGAACTTATACGATATAGGTAATAACGTACATCATATCCATCAGTAGTAGTTTCAAATATCTGACTAATTATTAATTTGTTTAGTTTAGAATATCTAATATAAGACTTCAATGAGATCCGATAACTACAATTAATTTACACATCTCTGAATATTTAATTTAGTTGTGATTCCAATTTATTTATATTATTCTTAATTTTTACTATCACGACTGATACTAACATAATACGTTCACAATCACCTATTCTAAGTACTGTATAGTACAACTTTTCTTATTCTTTGTATTAGTTGCTGGGTTTAATCTATTGGGTTCTAAATTCAGGTATGGAAGGTGAAAAAGGGAAACCAAGTCCAACCGACGATCCACACTTCATTGAACATGAAGAACAACAGTAAGCGGTGAAGTATTGTCTGGAGAACTTTTGTATATTTTGTTTATATTTCCTTTTATCTGGGTACTGTTTTTCTCTTTTGATTATTTTGTGTTCATATTCAGAGCAATGTGTCATCTTATGTAATTAATTTTTGTATAAATAAAATCTTTTCAGTTTGAGATATATTATTTATTTATCTGAATGTGGCAGTAGTTATAGTTATTCCAAAATTCTGTGACTGTTGGATTGTCTACTATTATTTTAAATAATATCTTCCGTTTTGGGAAGTAGCTGAAAATCGAGAGTGTTACATTATTAGGTTTGATTTTATTGGATGTAGGTTGCTTCTCACACTCGTACCCATAATAACCTGATTAAGATATATAGCAAATCATATTATAGACCCAATAATATGACTACATCTCTTAATTAATTTGTTTTTAACATGTTAGCCCCCCATAACTAAAAATGAAAACCTACTTTTAATTTCAAGAAAAATTCCTAAAATTACAAAAATTCAGGTTTAGTTATTTTAATATTTTCGTAATAATTTCTTTCGTTGATATTAATTTCGATCAGAAACTTGAATGTGAAGTTATTTAGCAAATGCAATTTCAGGCCAAAGTGAGTTTCTTATCAAACTCACTTTTCCATGCATCATTCCTATTAGATAGGAATAAATTATATTTATTTATTAAATACAATTGTTTTTATATATATATATATATATATATATATATATATATATATATATATATATATATATATATATATCTTGATATAAGTTATTGTTTCCTTCTATAAGAACTGTTTAAGTAAATTTATTTTTTATTTCCAAATATTATCAAATTTTAAATTTATATTCCTAATTTAGAGGTGTCAATATCGTTAAGTTATTTAAATATATAAAACTTGATAATCTCACAACCTTTATTCAAATAAAACATATGTTATAAATTGACTAATCAATAATAAAAAAAATAGTGAATCCAAACGCTAATTATAGTGATGTTGATTGTAGTTTTGTATAGCTACGGTGTCTAGAATAAAGTTCTAAATGAAAGTGGATATTTAATTAAGGAGCATACTTGTATGGAAAAATCTCCCACTTTCTTACTCTTACCTAGCCGTGTGTTTTTATGATATACAATAAAAAATCTTTAAATTAGTGATTGAAATCTCGGTAACATATTAAAACATCTCTCTAAAAATCATTAAACTATAATGAACTTGAACTACATCTGAACTTGAACTGAATCATGACCATATCGATTGAAAATGTATTGCACTGGACTGAATATGATTTTGATAACTGTAAATAATACTGGGTTGGGGATACTTATTGATGTGAAAAGTATGTTTTAGCTGTACCATTAAGTTGTACAACTCATTTTTGCACATACCGTGAGTGCATGGTAATTTGCCGTTGTGCAAGTCCAGATCAACTCCGGACAATCTTGGTGACCTTTTTTCAGATCTGTATGAGAGACAATCGAAACACGGCTATACATCATCAGTTAGATTCTCTAATAATATATAACATCTTAAATTAAAATACTTAACATGTAGACTATGGATAATTGTAATTAGAATAAATATTATAAATAACTTAGTTAATAAATTAATTCATTTTCTATATTTTTACATTCATACGCATTATTTATATCTATTTCAGTTATTCTTACTCTTTATCGTTTCATATTAGTATTATTTTTTTATTTGCTTGCGATCTGACGACCTAGATGTCAAACCCACACTTTGAGATAGATATGTTGGAGCAAATCGAAGATCTTATTGAATAGTTGAAACTAGCATATTGCCGTTATTTTTTGAACTTACTGTTTTTGGTTGCTTCTGTTCTTGAAATATTCCATATTTAATTATTTCTTTATCTTTACTTCCTTGTAATCCAGCTCCATCAATTTAATAAAAGTGCTATTTTCTATTAAAATATTATTGTGTATTTAGATTGTGGTAATGATTAATATTGTATTGAGACTTAGCATATTTTTACGAATACATTGCCGATCGACTCGGCTATTCAGCATTCTGGATGGCGGGCTATTATAGGGCTTGCTCATCCATAGGTTTGTTCAGTGGGCCATACCAGGAGCGGTTGCCAATGACATGCGCATGCTAGGCACATGCAATACCGAGCCCGGTCCACTTGTTGGGCCTATGTGTGGTATTATATAAGACGATTGTTATGCTCGTTTTCACCATTTCGTATCATATTTTTCCAATACACACCTTTTCAGATTTTGCGTAATTATATTCAAAATGCAGAAATTTGAAAGGGAATGCGAGGCAAGAGATAGTTGAGCAAGCGCATTGGAGGTTTTTTTACACATTCATTGAGAGAGGAAGAAGGAGGGAGGTTGTTGATTACGCATTCTTTGTTTGAGTTGGAATGCGTTTGGGAGGGAAGGGGAGAGTGATGCCCTTAGAAGGAGATACGAAGGAGAGGCTATACTTGCCCAAATAAGATAATATTAAAATTGTAACTAAATTTAAGTTGAGTGGGGGTGTGCCTCTAGAATTTCTCTTAGAATGCTATAAATCAATGTTTAAAATAGCGATAACGGTAACATAACGTTTTATCTCTATTAGGATATATCACATATAGTGTAATACATAACATATGTTACATAATTTTCTATTTATTTAATAAAAAAATATAAAATTATATTAAAAAATTATAAATTGAAAAATAAATAAAAAAATTCTAAAAGAAGAATATAAAAATATAAAATATTCCAGTATCAATTCCAAATTACTAACAAGTTCACAATAATTCTCATATTTATTTTCATAAATTAAATTACATTCACACCGATAATTTCAGTCATCATCTAAATAAGAAAATAAAATTTTAATTTTTTTTAATTATTATCAATATTATAATTTATATTTTTTAATTCTCAATTTATCTTATTTGTAATTGTTTATTTTATTTTAGCTGAGAATTTAATCTAATCAGTAAGTAAGAAATTTTAATAATTGGAGAGGAATTAGAACAAGTAAATAAATGTTTAGCTAGTCACAAACTAGCAAGTTAATAATATCACAATTAATTAAATAAGCAAATAATAATAATATAAATCACTGAAAAAAATAAAAACTGCAGCAATTCGTTAATAATCAAAATAAATAACTGACAATCAACATAAATATTATTTTAAATTATGTATCATAACGTAATTTAATGTAAAGTACAGTAAAAAAACACACCGTTACAGAAAATTATTTTTGATGGTTAAACAATATTAGTTTTCTTTTAAATTTTTATAATACAGTATAACGAATTTTATAACGCGTTATTTTCGATCTGGGCGTAATAGGAAACCATAAAGCGTGCACATAAAGATACCAGACGAACCGTAGCTTCTTGCAACCGCAACCCAACCGCACTCAGCTTCTATTCATCCTGGCCGTCCATTTCTGTATCCAGAGTCCTTAGCCTGTCACGTTCATGAGCCACGTAGGCATCCTTCCTGCCACGTGCCAGAACTATTGACCAACAAGCTTCCGCCACGTGTATTACCACGTCAACTAGAGACGGTTGAAATATATATATATATATATATATAAATAAATAAATAAAACAAAGCGAGATTGTATCTTGACGAGTGAAGCGAGAGAAGCAATGGCGTCGGCGGCCCGGAATATGAAGGGGATGAGTTCGATCTGGGTGCTTCTGCTGGCGATCTTTGGAACATTCGCCCTCGTTCAGGTTTATTTATATGTATACATCAAATTATTTCCTTTTCTTTCGATTCGTAATCTCAATTTTTTTAATTAGTTTCGATTCTTTTGAATGTAATCTTCATTCGAATTCGATAAAGTTATAGGTTTTGATGGCATAAATTCAGTAGATTGTAGTTGGAAATTGATTCCTGGCACCAAATCCATCTTTGGGGGAAAAAAATTACAATATGTCATTTATAATTTAGTTGTATTAAATTCTGTATGAATTATATTCTATTGGTGGGGGCAAGTGACAAAAATTAAAGCATTGGAACTAAGCATTGAAAGGAATTTATGTTAATCTACAACGGGAAAAAAAAACTTGTAATTCTATATTGGAAATGGGAGACCTAACAGCGTTGCAGTTGAAATTTGACGGTCCCTTAGATAGGAGATGCAAAGGTGGTAGCCGTGGTGGTAATCCCAGGCAAGTTAAGTTGGAGATTTCTGTAGTTCATGATAATTGCTTTCTAGGTTTCATTGGGTTCTCAAAGTTGTTGGGGTTTATGGTAGTCAACTGGTGTGAGGTGTGGCGTGCGAATGATGTGTATAGGTAGTGTAACGCCTCATATCCCAAAATACGAGTCCGTTCGATGACGTATCGTAAACGAATATACCCAGTCTAAAACACATGAATACAAACATGTATAACTGCCACAAATATATATACATGTACACAAAATGAATGATAGATAGACAATAAATAATTTTTATTTCAACAAAATATCAATTCGATCATGAAAGGAACCAAAAAATGATAAGCTTATTACAATCTTAGTTTTCGAGTTTTTGAAACAGTAAACTAAATTGAATAATACTGTTTGAAATAATAAAAGAAATGGATAAATATTTTCTAAGAAGAGGTTTATAGTGGAAGCACTTACTAAGCGTCTGCTGAATCGTTGAAATATTGTTCCAGCTGTGGTGAGTCCTCGGTATCCTGCCAATTATATGGACGTGTCAAACCAGGAACCTTAGAATGACCTAGCAAGTACTACAAGAGGAGAAATAATAATACATATGCACGCTTTGTGTATATATAAATAAAATGTGAAACTAAATGAAATACTAAAAATTATGATGGTATCAATAAAATGTAAATCTTGAGGAAGAACTAGAACATGAGTTAAATTGCCATTATCTTGAGGATGATAATGGTCAGTGGAAATATTTATATACACATATTATGGACAATCTTGCAACAGATATAAAAAAAATAAATATGCATATGAAATATGACATCATATTATTTTTTTGTGCATTTATTTGGAACTGTCATAACTAGTGTGCCACACGTTTTACGAATATCCCATGCATGCCCGAGACCACAACCATGATTCTTGATACTGCCCCAGGACGCATTGCTAAGTACTAATGAACATGAATATTGATGAGTTTAAGCTTCAGGAGTGCAACCCTATATAATAATGGTGATGTAGTAATCACTCGGAACCTTCATGGTTAGATCTCTAAGTTCGGTTATAGAACTTCAAAAATGTAAACCTCCTAAAACATGTGTACAGTTTCTTCTTCGTGTTCCCCCATAACTCCAATTTATTTTATAGTTTTAAAAATGAATTTATAATACATTATATTTAATCTCAATTATGATCAAGTCAACAAGTCATACATATATTATATAAAATCTTATGCGAAAATGTTACTTATAACTATATTGTACGTGTGGACATTGAAAGATAATTAGTTGTAAGACCCTTATTATTTTATAATTTCTCTTATAACTAGAAATATGAATGTTTATAAATGCATTGAACTACATATTGCCGAATCTACAGGACATTCCTCGAACATGCTTTGCATCTATAGGCAGTGGTATTCAACCCCATAGTTAATTGCGACCTAACGGGTCTATGTCTAATAGAAGATAACTAAACAGAGACCAACCTATACCATAAAGTAAAAAGAATTTACAATAATATGTTTATTAGAAGCTGACGTAGTAATTTTTTTCCTTCAAACAAACACTTTAAGCATTTTTTTTGTTCAACGTGCAAATTAAATTCTACTCATGCTAAACACTCCAATTAAACTCTACTCATGCTAAACACTCTGTATGCTAAACACTCCAATTGAACTCTATTCATGCATTTTTTTGTCCAATAGAATAATCGGTTCTGTTCACTGAACAGAACAATTTTCCCTCTTTTTTGCCAAATGATCACTCTTTTGGTGTAAACATATAATTATTTTCTAATTATCACAAAGTTTAAATTCAAAGAAAGTCCTTGACAAATTTATTTACTGTCAATTTATCATGGAGAATAGCAATTAGTTTTATTAGTCTACTTACGCAGATGTTATATTGCCATATAGCTGTACAAGTGAATTGGTCCCGGAATAGCCAGTTATATTCTTATGTACAACAACAGCATAGTAAGGAACCCAGTATGTTGCACATGTAAAAGTTAAAAATGATGAGCAACATGCGGTCTATACATTCGCATCCATGCCTCACAAGCTATATGCAGGAAGTATTAAAGTTATGCATCAGAATCATCAATAGTTTAAGGATATGGAAGATTCTAATAACGAGATAGCATATAAGCAGTTCAAGAAAGTTAGAAACTGTCGGATGGTATCTCTCATTTGATTTTTTTTAACATCCTTAAATACTATCCTCCAAATTTGAGTGTTCACATATTACACCACATATGAAGATGAGGTCAAAGAATTTAGAAATATAACAGTAAACTAGCTTTTGGAATATATATTTAAAGGGTCATTCACAAATTTGCAATTAAAATAAACAAACATGAAAAAAAATTTGAAACTAGTCCAACTAAACACAGGAAGACCAGATTGTTGATGCACGCGTACGAGAAGAAGAAACATTAAAACATTTGTTTCTAAATAAAAATTGGATTAATCTACTGGCAAACTTAAATGAAATTAAACAAAGCAAAAGAGGAAAAAATAAAACTGTGCTTGCATTTGTACGTTGAAATAATATAATTTTTAATATACAAGTATTATAAAATTAAAAGGCAAAAAAAATTGGAATTAGTACTTGTCTCGAAAAACTCCGCTTGATTTGAACCTGATCCCCTTTTCTCCTGTTCCTTCTTTACTATTTTCTTTCTGTCGTATTCCATTTTTTCTGTACTTTCTTTTAACGTGAGAAAAGGTTTGGGAGAGGGAAATAAGTTGTTAGTTGGTTAGATTTGAGATAAGCATTATCTTTTAGATTTCCTTCTGGATATATATATATAATATTAATTAATCAATATTTGGTTGTTAAGTTATTAGGATGAAATAGAATTAGTGATTAAGATTCAATATTATCTTTTAGAATTCTTCTTAAAAAAAAGTTAAGATTGGGTTATTTTTTATTTATTATTATTATTATTTTGATTGATTGAGAGTTGGGATCTTACAGTCTACCCACTTTAAAAGAATTTCATCCTCGAAATTCAAAAATAAATGCGGAAAGAATAATTTACTTGCATTAGTGAAGAGGTAAGGGTACTCTTTTCGAACATCATCTTCACGTTCCCAAGTAGCATCTCCCCGTGAATATCGGTCCCAAGAAACTAAAACAAGTGGAATTGACCGATTCTTCAGCATTTTCTCTTGTCGATCTAGAACCATAACAGGCCCAGTATCGAAAGACAAGTCTACATCCAATTTCAACTCCGAATAATCCAAAACATGTCTTGCGTCTGGAACACAATGCCTCAATTGTGATACATGAAACACATCGTGCACCCCTTCTAAAGATGAGGAGCACCAACTTGTAAGCCACCTCTCCCACTCTTACCACAATTTTAAACGGCCCAATGAATCGTGGTTCCAACTTCCCTCACTTGCCGAAACGAATAACTTCTCGAGTCGGTGATATTTTGAGAAACACCTTGTCACCAACTTCTAATTCCAAAGGTCTCCAATGCAAATCTGCCAAACTCTTCTATCGATCCTGTACTGCCTTGAGATGCTTTCTCACTGCTCTGATCTTTTCCACCGTTTGAGTTACCAACTCAGGCCCAAGAAGTCTCCTTTCACCCACATCATCCAAACACAACGGCGATCTACACTTCCTCTCATATAATGCTTCAATGGGGCCATCTTGATACTCGTCTGATGTAATGCCCTCGTTTTTCAACTGCTTTCCAAATAGGGGATGCTACTTAAAATTGCACTAACCCTGCAGTCACAGAATCTTGAAATAACCGTAACTACTGGCACAATCAGATAAATAAATAACACGTCTGGAGCTGAAAATATTTCATTTATATAAAGAATTAGTTATATAAGATAGCACACTTCTCTAAATATGAACATAAAAGAGAAAAGTAGTGTCCGGGCAAAAAGAAATATAAACAAATATATACAAAATGTCTTTAGAAAGTAGTTCACTTGCCTGCTGTCGCTTGGTCTAGTCAATGAAGTACAGGTTTTCAATTAGGGTTGGTTCTCCTTCTTCGCCTTCTAAACTTGGGTTCAAAAACCCCGGGGATTAAATCTAGCAAGTAACACGAGGAAAAAGATGTGTACTATCACAGTACTAGGGATAAAAATATGCAGATAAATTGTGATAGTGTTAAACATGTCATGTGAATAATGAAAAATAAAATAAGAAAGACTGTGTATATTATTTGCAGTAGAAAGTAAATATTTTGTAAAGATGTCAAGTCTGGGTCAAATCCTAGTTAGCATTTGAAACTGAATGATGGATAAGATAGTGCGCAGTTTTCCGTATTGTACAAGTGCCATGCATACGCGGGACCTGGCCTCAATATTCATGGCGCTGAACCATGACATGCCGCTAGGCATAACAATTTAATTTCCGTACTGTATAAGTGTCCATACATACCCGAGACCCGGCCTCAATATTCATAGCGCTGAATCATGACATGCTGCTAGGCATAACAATCTAATTTTCGTACTGTACAAGTGTCCATACATACTCGGGAGCTGGCCTCAATATTCATGGCGCTGAACCATGACATGCCGCTAGGCATAATAATCTAATTTTGATATTGTATTATAGTAATGGATATACTACTCTGGGTATTAATTATCAATTAGTGATCCAGTAATCACCCAGCCCGCTGCAGCAAAAAAATCCAGGCCTCAATCAATAAGTTGGCCAATAAGCTTCTTATACAATACAGTTCTTATCCATCATGTAGTTTTTCCAATTCGCATGTCAATAATGCACGATATACATGAATTAATGGGAATACATGGCTTGTCAAGTCAAACTGTGTACATGTCCTTATTAAGAGAAACAAGAATTTAAGAATCAAGATTCAAGATTTTGTACACATGTATCACAAAGATATTTCATGTCATGTAATCAGGGTACAAGAAACTTGTTATCATGTTTCCATGAATGATCATGCTCGTGTATCAAGTATTCAATTAATTCATTCAAACATGTCGTGTATTGGATTCGAGTGTATATATACCACGAATTACGTATCATGGATCACATGAACCGTATCATTCATGCGAGTATCTTATAATACACTTTACCATTGACAATTATCGCACGTCACGCATTATGTTATCCATCATATAGTTTCTCTCATTCCGGGTTCATAATACATTATGCATGACTTATAAATATCATAACATGATTTATTTTATTTTATATTTGTTTGTTTATTTTCTTTCATTTTTTTAATTATTTTTCAATTCATGTTAACATACTTGTGTCTCTATGACCGCACATGACTTATAGTATTATAACACATGGCTTGTAGCATTATAGTACATGACCTATAATATCAAAACACATGACTTGTAGCATGATTAATTAGATATCCATGTTATCTTAATAATATTAGTGTATAATTACATCACAATATATCTATTATTAAAATTGACACTGCATTACTTCTAAGCCCATACTTATGGACTTATTTCATTTCTAGGTTCAATCATATACATTTATATATTTTTCTTGATTAATTTCCATTTAAAGTCCAGGTCCAATCGCTCAATCATTTATTTACTCTGTTATTATTACTGTTATTATTTTTATTTTATCTCCAATCCATCAATTATTTCCAATTAAATCCATGCCCAAGTCCAAGTCCAATCCAAGTCCAATCTCTCAAGTCCAAGCCCAATCAATCCATTGAGCCCACTACTTTTTCCATCCAGTCCAAGGTCAAGCCCAATCAAAATATATAACTTTTTTTTTCTTTTCCTTTTCTTTTCTGATCCAAGTCCAAGCCCAGTGATATTATTATTATTTTTTCTTTTTCTTTTCTGGCCCAAGCCCACTAAGCCCACTAATCACTATTTTTCTTTCTTTTTTTTCTTTTCCTGGGCTGGATCAGGCCCTGTTCCTTTTTTTTCTTTTTCTTTTTCTTTCTCTTCTCTCGGCCCAGCCCATGCACTCCCTCTCCTTTTCTTCTCTCTTTTTCTCTCTTCTCTCTTTTTTTCTTTCTTTCTCCCTCTGTTGCATGCACAGTTTCAAGTCCATGCAAAATCCTTTCAAGTCCATGCAATAATCTCTCTCTCAAGCCCATGCAAGTTATTTTTGCATGCTGGAATTTTATTTTCCATACGTAAACCCCTTTTTTTTTCCAAAAATAAGCAAATATCACCATATTTATATGTATCAAATTTGACTAACTATTCTGGTTCAGTTTTCAATATCAATTAATAGATCAAAATGTGAACTAAGTATTTTTGTAAAATAAATTACGAATAATTATAAATTAAATAAAAAAACGAACGAAAGATATAACAGTGTTACTTGCCTCGGCTTGATCTCGAATCCTCGGTTCGGTTTGATTTTTTCTTCTTTTTCTCTCTTTTTTTTCTTTTTTTTTTTCATGCGGCTGGGTTCTGGCGGAGAAGAAGAGGGAGAAGGGGAGTGAAGTGATGAGAGAGGAAAATAATTTGAGGGCAATTTTGTAATTTTAACAAACTTAACTGCATCTCTGTTCATCATGTAATATCCTACCTCGTCACACCAATTCTCCATTTGACAGTTCAAGTGAAATTCATTTTAGGGGTGTGCCCTTAGAAATTTGTTATAGAAATGTGTGTGTAAAATAATTTACAATTATTTAATATTTTATTATTTATGGCTCTGGTAAATATTTTCCAAATACTACCAAATTATGTAGGACGTAGTACTCGACGAGAGGAACACTACAAAATTATCCGTTTGTCATTTCGATGTCCGGAATAAATGAATTGAAATGGATAATTTTAATATTATTAAATTGACAATTTTGGTAGTAATTTTCGGTCCCATAAGGAAAATTTCAATAAATTCTAATTATTAAAAAATTAATTATCATGAAGACTGAATGTCATTTGGGGTTGTGGATTTTAAATTACATCCATCGAAAGTTTATTTCGATATTTCGGTAGTCTTATTCGACACGACTGGACTCAAAAGAGTAGTACTAGCTCAAATTTTGGAATGTTACACCTGATAACTGTTATATGAGAATTCCACCAAATGCAAGTGGTTTTCCCAGGACCCACCAAAGTCCATACATACCCTCAACATGTCTTCCAGTATCTGTATTATTCTTTCTGACTGTCCATCCATCTCTGAATAATTGGAAGTGCTAAAACTCAGTTGACTGCCTAAACTTTCCTACAACCTGGCCCAATATTATGACCTGAACCTAGTATCCATGTCCGATACAATCTCAACCGGAACTCCGTGCAATCTGACCATTTCTCGGATACAGCGATCTGCTAAAATCTCTATGCTTTGACCTACATGAAACAGTATAAAGTGAGCCAAGTATAACCCATACAGTATTATTCCCTATTGAGCTATATGAAAGTGCTGTTACAAAATCCAGAGTTACTCTCTCCCACTTCCTTTCTAGTATAGGAAGTGGCGGAAGAAGTCCTCCTGCCCTGCAATGTTAAGCTTTAACCTGGTGAACATAAATGGCTATATATCTCGTCATTCCATTTCACCAAAATTGCTGCTTTAGATCTTTATACATTTTGGTACTTCCTGGATGTATAGAATATGTCGAACTATGAACTTCTTTCAACACCTGCTATCTAACATCTCCCTTGGGCACACACAATCTATTGCCATACCAAAGAGACCTATCAACATGAATTGAGAAATCTGACCTTAAACTTGCCTCCACCTATTTTCAAATCTTTTGAAGTTGACTATCCCATGCCTGTGCTGTTTTGACCTTCTCATTTAAACTAGACTGAATTTGCATCACCATCAACTGCTTTGAAGTCCCAGGCATAGTTACTTCCAAGCCCAAATTCATCATATCCTTTACTAACTCTTTCTATTGTGTAAAATACATAGTCATTGGTCTTCTACTCAATGCATCTAGTACAACATTGATTTTACTGGGATGACATTGCAAATCTATATCGTAAACCATTAATTCTAACTACCTTCTCTGTTTCATATTTATCTCCTTCTGGGTAAATATGTATTCAGATTCTTATGATCTATATAAATTTTCACCTTATCCCCCCCAATAAGTAGTGGATCCAGATCTTCATAGCAAAGATAACGGCTATCAGTTCTAAATCATGTGTAGGATAATTCTTTTCATGAGGTGTGAGCTGTCTTGAGGCATAATGACACATCGTAACCCTTTTCCTGATGCATCACTATATACTACCATCCTTGCGGATCCATCTGGTATTGCTAATACTGGTGCAGTAGTCAATCTCTGCTTTAGCTCCTCAAATGTGTTGTTGCACTCGTCAGTCTAGATATACCTCTCTTCCTTACGCATCAATTTAGTTAGGAGTCTTACTATTTTAGAAAAGTCCTGCACAAATCTCTGATAATATCCTGCTAGTCCAAGCAAACTTCTCACCTCTGTCACTAACTTGGGAATAAGCCAGTCTTTCACTACCTCCACTTTCTTGGGACCCACTAAAATTCCTTCTCGTGAAACAATGTATCCCTGGCAAGAGTATTCTAGCATCACCATAGAAGCGTCAGGTTACACAACAACATCACAATGTGGTTTGCAGCTATTATTTTTGACCTGGGCATGTTCAAAAGGACTGCAGACGAGCCCACAACTTGTGCCTGGTATGTGGCTTGGCGGATCATCAGATTGGAGACTGTCTATGGCGACGAGAGACAGGTGACACTACCACAGCACCAACACCATAGCAACAATAGCAGAGGCTTCCAGTACCTCCTCAACAACAAAAGTTACCGGCGCTGCCTCAGCAGAGACCTACGGGACCTAGCTCGAGGGGTTTCGCACTTATCACTCAGCAACAGGGTTTCCAAAGGGCTCAGGCAGTAGGGAACCGGAGGCAAGGGTATGCTCTTACACTGACATCATAATAGGCTAGTGAGAACATTGATGTGGTGACAAGTACCATCTTAGTGTATGCTACACTAGTATTTACATTATTTGATTCTACAGTAACATCCCAACTCTCAATCAATCAAAATAATAATAATAATAATAAATAAAAGATAACTCAATCATAACTTTTTTTAAGAAGAAATTTAAAAGATAATATGTAATCTTAATCACTAATTCTATTTCATTCTAATAACTTAACAATCAAATCTGTATTATATATATATCTAGTAGGAAATCTAAAAGATAATGCTAATCTCAAACCTAACTACCTAACAACTTATTCCTCTCTCCCAAACCTTTTCTGAAATTACAGCAAAAAAAATGGAATACCGTAAACAAATAATAAGAGAGAGAAAGGAAACATGGGATCAGGTTCGAATCAAGCGGAGTTTTGGAGGCAAGTACTAATTCCAGTTTATTTTGCCTTTTAACTTTATAATACTTGTATATTAAAAATTATATTATTTCAACATATAAATGCAAGTACAGTTTTAATTTTTAATCTTTCGCTTTGTTTACTTTCGTTTGAGTTTGCCAGTAGATTAATCCAATTTTCATTTAGAAACAAATGTTTTGATGTTTCTTCTTCTCGTACGCATGCATTAACAATGTGGTCTTCCTGTGTTTAGATGGACTAGTTTCAATTTTTTTTTATATTTGTTTATTTTAATTGCAAATTTGTGAAGTGAACTATCAATGACCCTTTAGATATATATTTTAGAAACTAGTTTACTGTTATATTTCTAAATCCTTTGATCTCATCTTCTTATGTGGTGTGATATGTGAACAACACTCAAATTCAGAGGTTAGTATTTAAGAATATTAAAAAAAAACCTCAAATGAGAGATGCTATCCGACAGTTTCTACCTTTCTTGAACTGCTTATATGCTATCTTGGAATCTTCCATATCCTTAAACTATTGGTTGTGTTGTATGTGTGATTTGATGATTCTGATACATAACTCTAATACTTCCTACATATAGCTTGTGATGTATGGATGCGGATGTATGGACTGCATGTTGCTCATCATTTTTAACTTTTACATGTGCAACATACTGGATTTCCTACTATGCTACTGTTGTACATAAGAATGAAACTGGCTATTCTGGGACCAGTTCACTTGTATAGTTACATGGCAACATAACATCTACTTGAGTAGACTAATAAAACTAATTGCTATTCTTCATGATAAATTGATAGTAAATAAATTTGTCAAGGGCCTTCTTTGAATTTAAACTTTGTGATAAATAAAAAATAATTATATCTTTATACTAAAAGGGTGATCATTTGACAAAATAGGGGAAAACTGTTCTGAACAGAACAGACTGTTCACTGAAAAGAACCGGTTGTTCTGTTGGACCAAAAAAAATTACATGAGGAGAGTTCAATTGGAGTGTTTATCATGCAGAGTGTTTAGCATGAGTAGAGTTCAATTGGAGTGTTTTACATGCAGAGTATTTAGCATGAGTAGAGTTCAATTTGCACAGTGGTAACATTGGTTGGACCAAAAAAAATGCTTAAAGTGTTTGATAAAAAAATTACTATGTCAGCTTCTAAAAAATATATTGTTGTAAATTCTTTTTACTTTATGGTATGGGTAGGTCTCCATTTAGTTATCTTCTATTAGACATAAGCCGTTAGGTCGCAATTAACTGTGGGGTTGAATACTACTGCCTACATATTCAAAGCATGTTCGAGGAATGTCCTGTATGATTCGACAATATGTAGTTTAATGTATTTATAAACATTCATATGTTCCAATTATAAGAGGAACTATAAAATAATACGGGTCTTACAACTAGTTATCTTTTAATGTCTACACATAATATAGCTATAAGTAACATTTTCACATAAAAATTTATATAATATATGTATAACTTGTTGACTTGATCATAATTGAGATTAAATATAATGTACATTATAAATTTATTTTTAAAATCATAAAATGAATTGGGGTTACTTGGAAACTCAAAGAAGGAACTGTACACATGTTTTAGGAGGTTTACATTCTTGAGATTGTACAATCGAACTTAAAACACCTAACTATGGAGATTCCAAGTGATTACTGGATAACCATCATTATATAGGGAGTATTCATGTTCATTAGTATTTAGCGGTACATACTGGGATAGTACCAGGAATTATGGTCGTACTCCCGAGTATGTACGGGATACAAACATGTGGCACACTATTTTTGACAGTTCCAAATAAATGCACAGAAAAACATAATATGATATCATATGTGACATGCATGTTTATTTTCTTATATCTGCTACAAAATTATCCATAACATGTGTATATAAATGTATCCACTGACCATTATCATTATCAATACAATTACAATTTAACATATATTCTACTTAAAGATTTACATTTTGTTGATAGTATTATGATTTTTAGTATTTCATTTAGTTTTACATTTTATTTATATATACATAGCGTGGCTGTGTATTATTATTTCTTCTCTTGTAGCACTTATTAGGTCATTTTAATGACTCTGGTTTAGTACGCCCAGATAATTGGCAGGATACGAGGACCCACCACAGTCGGAACAATATTTTAACGAGTCAGCAGACCCTTAATAGGGTGCTTCCGCTATAAAGCTCTCCTTAGGAAATATTTATCCATTTTTTTATTATTTCAAACAGTATTATCCAATTTAGTTTATTGTTTCAAAAACTTGATGACTAAGATTGTGATAATTTTATCATTCTTTGGATCATTTCATGATCGAATTGATATTTTGTTGAAATAAAAATTGTTTATTGTCTTCCTATCATTCATTCTGTGTATATGTATATGTATTTGTGACAGTTGTACATGTTTGTATTCATGTGTTTTAGGCTGGGTATATTCGTTTACGATACGTCGTCGAACGCCACTCGTATCTTGGGATGCAGGGTGTTACTGGTAGTCTTTGAAGAGTGGGTGGTGGGAGCGAGCGTATGGTAACGTTATACCAAGTTTGTGTTGTTTGGGCTTATTGGACATGTTCTGTGTCAGAGCCTGTTGGGCTCGTATCATATTCCATAAATCTGACGAGCGCCATGTTCCAAAGGCGGTATTTGTTTGGGTGGTTGTCTCTTGCTTCATCCCCATGTGAAAGAGAAATGAAGGGTGTGTTATGCGTTTGGATTATAAAATTTAATAGGTTTGTCTTTTTTGTCAACAAAGTAGTCACGTCTTTGTTATTGTTTCATAGGCCTAACTATTAACATGGCTATTACCATGCAGTTGCATCTTATAGTTAATTATCGTGCAATTATTGGAAAAATTTAGTTTTAATTTTATTTTAAAATTTGATCAAGTTCAAATTTAGTGTTTGAAAAATCCAATCTAGTGTTTGAAAAAAATCCAATCTAGGTTTCCCAACCTTGATCCATCTTGGGAAGAAGGAAAGAACATGGTGAGGAATTCTTAGCAACCAACAGATGGAATGATTAACTACCTGGCCTCTAACTACATTTTGCTGGTTGGTTAAGGTGATTATGGAAGGGTTTTTAATGGGAGGGATTAGTGGCGGACTTTGGAGTCTAAATTTGTTATGATTGGGATCTGAATAATAATAGGTGACTTGGTGAATAGTTTTTGGTAGCAGTAGAAGATTGTAGATATTTTGAGGAGGTTGATGAATTCACATAATAGTTTATGGCCAAAATGGGGATTGTGATAAAATTTATGGGGATATAATTCAATAACATTAGGGTAAGTTTATGACCAGAAGGGGATTGTGACGAGATTTATGGGCAAATTCTTGGCAGAACTTTTTTAAGGGAAGTGGACTGGATGGATGCCATGTGTAAGTATCTGTATTTTGATTGATCAAAGTGTATGGTTGAGGAGTATTGGGAGTTTTAGGGCTTTCCAAAATCTAGATCTATTAAAGCGAAAAATAGTCTCCAATGAATTTGGAGACTATTTCCTCTTCTCAATGAAATTGGAGTTGGGAGCACCTTATTTAAATAGGAACTGTGAAAAACTGGAAATCAACTAAATGTTGGCTGTGGGAGTCGATGTGGCCCGTAGTTGGTTGATTTATGCGAGTATAAACTTGGGTGAAGTTTAAAATAAAACAAAACAAGTTAAATTTTTTTAGAAAATTATTCTTAAATATTTTATCTATATAACTTGGTTATCCTTATATTTCTTAAATTATCTCGTATCATCATTTCATAGGTATCTTAAAATTACCAAGCTTAATCCTCCCCCAGTCATGTTTGGGAATGGTTGTGAACGTACATGATGTAAGGTTCTAAACATTAGATGTTGTGACCGTATCGGATGAAGGTTTTTCATATCTGATAACAAATATCGATAGACAATATATCAAAGATACGAGGTCAAATCGGGTGTTATTATTAAATGTTATATATACATGTCAAATATGTAACTTTGGCATCTTATAAGTGGTATAAATGTCAATTATCTAACGAGTATGTCATAACGCACATGTAATGGTTTGCAAGAACATATGCATATATACAAGCATAACTGAATAAAATAAATCATAGAATAGATTTACCTAAAGTTGAAAATGTCGATTATAAAATTAATTGAGATCAGAACACGACATTGGTAGTAGTTGAAGTGGGAAAAAGTGACAATAGTAGTCACGATAATAGCAACAACAAATCAAACAACAATTGTAAAGAGAAAAGAAACGGAAGAAGAAGAGAATGTTGAAGAAGGTTTAAGTTTTGAGTAGCACTCAAAGAAGCTTCGCAATATAGATTTTTGATATTTCAACTCTTGGTATCTGAGAGAGATTACGTCGCTCAAGTTTTCATGGCATCATTTTAAAAGTCTGGTTAATTTAAGTAGAGGTGAAAAAATTTAAATTTTTTCACATACATAGGACTGACATCAGTGTGAAGACCAAACTTATTACTAAGTTAAAAAATCAATAGAAAAAACTCAATATCAGGGTTGATATTATTGGCCAATATGTGCACAAATGATGCGAACCCTTTTTTTAATGTAACATCGCAGTTGACCCTGAGAAACCATATATTTGGTATATCAGTCGTATTGGGGACACTTAGAACAATGATTATGAGGTCAAAGTACAAACATAATAACTAGTGTTGCTTCGTGGTTGTTGTTCTCATTGCAGGCTGTGAAAGTATAGGTGACATCAAAATTCTGAGTCAAGTCTTTGCTTTGGTTTCTGCCTCGTTTAGGTGAAACAAGTAAAAACTCATGTGGTCTAGTTTTACTAAGTTGGTCTGCTGGCTGGATTTTTAAGGATACTATGTAATTGACTTTTATGCTTTAAGAATCTCTGAAAACAGGGTTATCTTTATATGAGTTTATTTTGAATAAGATACCTCCATGAACTTGTCTAATTGCATTTTTTTTATGTTCATATGTTCAGGCTAAAGCAACAAAGGAGAATCTGAAGGAAATAACACACAAGGTTTACTTTGACATTGAAATTGATGGAAAACCAGCTGGTATGTTTATCAAATTTCTGTACCCTAAGGAGCCATCTATATTTTTAGTATTAAAGTTCACATGTACTAATTAGTGAATTAGCTTAACCTGCTTTCATAATAATTCTTTTACTTTCTTTACTGCACCCACCTTGTAAGTTGCCTATAAGGCCCACATGTTTGTATATGAGCCATAAAAAACTTAAACATGCTGTTGTAATTGCAAGAGAATCCTCCATCACTTTGGGACACTCATACTATCCTTGATCATCTTGTCTCCAGCAGCTTCAATTTGTAAGGATGCAGTCATGAGTAGTCAACTAAAGTTATGTGTTTGGTTATCCACTGTTCCTTTTCTCTCTTTCCCATATGCTTAAAATTTATGTTGCTTTCGTGCTCCGACCTTAAGATAGGCTAATTCTTGCAGAAAGATAATCATAGTGGTAGGTTTTTTAATTCATACCTAGGCTTGTAGCATCCTACTATGTGTGCAAGGTTTTGAAGGAAGTTTCTAACAATCAAATCTTGCATGTTATTTCATTTGTGCAAGATTCATTCTGTATTGAAATATTTTTTTAAGTTTTTGCATGATGTTCATAAAAATGAGATGTGTTAATTGTATATTGTTTTCCTCACATCTCAGGCAAACACTTGGTATTTACTTGGAGAATCAAGGATCAGTAGAACCAACATCTTTGTTCCCTGTTTTGGTCCGGTAGTTCTTAACATGATGGTCCTATAAACCCGTAACCTTTCTATCCATCTGGCATATCTAGATAAGCGTTTGTCACTTATCTCAATTGAATTAACCCATTCATCTAATATGAATTCCTTAGTACTTCTAGCTTTTTGTCCATAATCTGCCTGATTTTCTTCACCAGCGTTTAGACGGCGGTAGTTCTCTGAATGTTCTTCAAGAGGTTTTAAGATAAGACTTTTTGCATTATTGAGGATTAAAGGAACCTGCTTCTTTACACTATTACTTGGAAGTGATCATGTGATATTAAAAATGAATTTTTATATTCTTGCTTATATACTTTTTTGTTTTTAAATTAGAATCTTTTAGATCAGATGACTATCAGATTCTTGCCAGAATTTCTTATAAGAATTTGATTTTTGTGAACCTATCTAACTAACAAAAGAGTCTTTTTGTAAAACTAGATTATCATATAAAATGAAAGAGTATCATCATGGTTAGAATAAATGTTCTTTTTTTTTAATAACATGAAAGAGTATCATCATGGTTAGAATACATGTTCTTTTTTCTTTATAAATTAGGATCTTGTACATCAGATGATTACCAGATTCTTACCAGAATTTTAGAATAGAATTTGATATTGCAAATTTATTGAACTAACACCAGGGTCATTTTGTAAAGCTCGATTATCATATAACAAGAAAGAGTATCATCATGGTTAGAATAAATGTTTCTGCTGACTTTGAGTAGGGATATTCTGGATATGTCTGAGGATGGAGGATGATGTTAAAATTCTTTGATATGATATCTAATTTATAATGCCAAAACCCCGTGTGTGTCTGGCCGCCACAGGACCTCAGGTTCCTGTATTCAAACATATTCTCTTTCAAGCCTTTATAATTTAAGATTCGTGAGGAACTGTGCATACTGGCATTACAATAGTGTTGAAATTACTTTCAAGTCCCTGTACGATACCTAATTCTTTTATACCTAAATTTTGTTGCCTTATCCTTAGAAATCAAGGTGCTCTGCGCATGCCAAAGACTAGTATTAACATAGTTTATACTTCTTTCATGCAATATATATGTGACTTTGTGGGCATGAGATTACTTAAGATTACTTACTAATTTAATAGGTAGTCTACTTTGAAATTGTATAGCTAAATTTGTTTATTTCCAACTCTTTTTTTTAGTTACAAGTTTTGTTTAATTAATTCAATGTATTTGCTTGTACTTATATTTGATTAGATATTGATTAACTTGAAAAATCATCAAGTGATAATTGAACTCAATTTTGAACATTGTCAGTTTGGCATTCTAACAATGTGTATGGAAACAGGCCGGGTTGTGATGGGCCTATTTGGAAAGGCTGTGCCAAAAACGGCAGGTATATTTTCATTAGCTTAAGCAGACAGCCCTGGACATGCGGATTTTTTTTTTTTAATATATCATTTTAGTTTTTTCAATGTTTTGTTTTGATCTTTCACCATCTTATATTAACCAAATAGTTTTATTGTATTAAGTTGAGTTGGAAATTGGAGGGTGTCTAAATTTTTGTTTTCTTTCTTTTGTTGTGCAGAAAATTTCCGAGCACTTTGCACTGGTATGTTCGCATTCTTGCTTTGGTTAAGTTATTTTGTTCCAATTATGCTGCCGAGTATAATCCTGTGATTGTTTGGCTGAGTGCTATTTCTGTACTACTGTTATTATGATTTTTAATCTTTATAATTTTTCTTTTGAAAAAAATACTGCTTTCAGGCTTTAGTCTGACCGGTATTTTGATGAATAAAGAATGTAGAAACTGCAATATGAGACCCTACATTGGTGAAAAAAAAAATCAGAAAAAGGGACTTCAATTATTTAGCTGCTTATATATCCTTTAAGTACTGTTATATAAGAACCAAACGTTTGAAGCTCACTTGACAGTGAAATGCGAAAATGATGAACTTAAGATTCTGAATGTCAAACTTGATCTCTGCTGATGTTTTATTTTCATTTAGGCTTTTGGCTTTTATATCCTCAGATATAACATTATTTCCTAAAGCATTTCTTATTATTATCTTCCCTGCTCCTTGTAGGCTCCTCTCGTCCTTGGTCTTTTAGAGGTTTTCTTTGTGGTCTCACTTCCTACAGGCCATTTTCCTTTTAGGATCTTTGTCAACCATTATGTTTCCCTAGTTTCCGTGGCATAAGTTTGGTGCACAGTGCAAGATCACAGATCCCACTGGTTATATATAAGGAAAACTTAGATAATAATAAAGAACTGATAATCACATCTTATAGGGGCAAATGTTCTTTTTTTTTCAGGGGTAGTTACTTGCACTGTTTTCTCTTTGAACACTGCTAGTCTCCGACCAAGACACCCCTTAACTGCATTTAGGAAACATATAACCTTTTGATTGATAAGGAGTAAATAAGCCAGCCATGCAATGGAGATGGCATAGAGGCAAGTTTACCAGGTAATGTAGAGGGAATATTAGGACTGTGCATTGGATTCATTCAAAAGGCATGCTGTTTGGTGTCCGAAATAATTTAGTGAAGCCAAGTCAGTCCAGAGGAATACTGGTTGATTTTTGCATGGAGGAAAGTCTTTCCAGTTACTATAGTTGTGAATCTGTGCTATTTCCTTGTCTACTTTACCTCGTGTAAAATAAAAAATTATGGAGAAATGAATTTTTCATTTCTTGAAGTTGGACTGATTAATCAGGTGCCAAATGGAGGGTGCACTGGGAAATAAACAGATTTTGTTTGTAAGATTACATTTATATTCATAAACCTGCAGTTCCAACTTCATTATGTTGGAACATGCCACCTTAAGTCAAATTCAGACAATGACATTAACTCCATAAAAGGAAAGATCATTTTGAGATTTATGTTGCAGCATGGATATGGATATGAGAACTGGATACGTTATGGTACATGTACATGGATATGCAATAATGTAAAGAATCTAGAAAAGGTTCTCCATGAGTACACTAAATTAATAAAATAATAGTTTACATATTTAAGAGTATCTAAAAAGGCGGAACACCATAAGTAACCCTTTATTTTTTATAGCCAAAAATAATTAAATAAAAAATAAACAAAATAATAAATATGACCTTTTATTTTCTTTTTACTCCTAAATCTTTCATTTTATTTAACCTCCCAACTCTTCACCTCCTCCATTAAATCATCCATGAAACCTCCATTTTAACTTCTCTTTTTTTAATTCTAAAATTAAAATCCTTAAATTAAATTAAGAACCTTTCAAATTCTAAATCTGGAATTTGAAACCTATATAAACTCCTAAATCAAAATAGTTTTAAGCCACTCCAATCATAAAGTTCATCTTCTAAGATTATTCCCTCTTGCTCTCACCTTGCCTGAGCCACCATTAGAGCAACTTGTCGGATTTGCCGCTATTGCCGCCGCCATCGGAGTCGCCACTCTCATTGCTGGAATTTCGACGGAGAGGAGCACCTTCTTCCTCTTCTTTCCAAATTTTGGATTCTCATTCTTTTGTCAAAAGGTAAAAGGTAACTCTTTTCCTACTGAGTTTAGATTATCCTAATAAATTCTATGTTATCTCACTCACTATCTAATAATCCTATTTACCTAAAAATAATATCTACCATCTTGTAGACCCAATAAAGTTGGATACAAATCCATTTCTTAATTTCAGACCTATTAAGATTAATTAACTTTAAAATTAATTTTTAGCGCATTATAAATACAACTACAACTAAGCCTTTTATCCCAAGTATTTGGGGTAGGCTACATGAACCAAAAAAAAGAATCACACCGGATCGATCACTTTGATAGTCTTTCTCTATTCATTTCTATCAAGTAATATCTCATCATTTAAACCTCTAGACTCCATATCTTTTCGTATCATCTCCATCCATATTTTCTTCGGTCTTCTCTTCGTTCTTTTAACTTATCCTACATTGATTTTAGCGCATTATAAATATTAAGAAAATTTCTAAAAATTATCTAAATTCATATTAATCTATATTTAATATTCTAAGAATACTTTTATGTGTAGATTGCTATGTTGTAATTGATAATTGATCGATATCGGGAAACGAGATCATTTTTGGACTCACTAATTATACTATTTTACTTGATTATTCATTTCTATAATGATTTATTATCGCATATGAACTCATCAACTACTTATTATTGTTCATGTTGTCGAAATTTTATCATTTTTGCTATGTATTTGTTATTAAATTTGTTATATCACATAGTTTAATTAGATTTTAGAATATTCGATGTATATAATATTTGATAAATCACATAAAAGTTATAATCGTGGAAAATATTGTTTGAGATATCATTTTGTATCGGTGTCCATACAAGTTGTCTTGAATGCTCCTTATTTAATTAAGGAACATGCATAGTATGAAAAATCTCCCTACATCTATACACTTATCTGATCGATATCTCTATCTCTATAATATCGCAAATTAGTAAATTTTTGATTTAATCAATTAGGATTTATTTAATAAAGTATAAATCGAATGAATTTTTTGAACCATGTTGATAACAAAGTAATAAAACCTAATTGAAATATTATACCTGATATTAGCTCTTCAACCTATCGATGGACATATCAGAGCTAATAAAGGATCTAGTGTACTTTGAAGAGGAGGTTGTAGAGCTAATATAATGTATAATATTTCATTTAGGTTTTATTAGTTTGTTATCAACATAATTTAAAGAGTTTGTTCGATTTATATTTTATTTAATAAATTCCAATTGGCTAAATCAAAGATTTACTAATTTGAGATATCATAGAGATATTGGCCAGTTAATTGTATGGATGTAGGGAGATTTTCTGTACTATGCATGTTTCTTAATTAAATAATCAACATACAAGACAACTTGCCTAGATACCGATACAAAATGATATTGCAAACACTTTTTTTTTTCATGATTATAGTTTTTATGGGATTTTTCAAATATTGTATATATCGAATATTCTAAAATTTAACTATACTATATGATTTAACAAATTTAATAATAAATGCATAACAAAAATGACAGAATTTCGACATGAATAATAATAAGAAGTTGATGCGTTCATATGAGATAACAAATTATTATAGAAATAAATAGTTAAGTAGAATAGCATGATTAGTGAATCGGAAAATTATTATCGGTCAATTATCAATCAATTATCAATGACAACGAAGCAATATAAACATAAGAATAGTCAGGCCAACTTGACTAAAATCCAGGTGTGTGTTGGAGCTTTTCTTTTGCTTCTTGGTACCGGTTAGAGTGCAGGTAATCTGTTTTCTTTGCTAGGGAAGAAACCCGATACTTCATCTGTAGAAATTGACCAAGGCTTTAAAAATATTATATTTATGATTGAACACGAGTTTGTTGATGTTTGTGATCTCTATGGCTTATTCCATCCATTCTGAAATCATGCTTCGTTTGGCTTGTCCATTCTCACATTGTACATATACTAATTTCAGTTTATTATCTTAAAATATTCACCTACAAAATAAAGGTTTAGCCAGCATTGATATACTATGTTCTATCTTTTTTATGCCGTCTGGAAAAAACCTCTAAAACATTGGACGCCGGACTTCTCTAATCTTGATTGACAACCACCAATAATTATTTTCAGGTGAGAAAGGTGTGGGTAAAAGTGGGAAGCCCCTTCACTACAAGGGGAGCACATTCCACAGGATCATTACCAGTTTTATGATTCAGGGAGGTGACTTCACCCTTGGCGATGGAAGGGGAGGAGAATCTATTTATGGCACGAAATTCGCCGATGAAAACTTCAAGCTCAAGCACACAGGACCAGGTAAACACTCGTAAACATATCATTCCTTTTGACTTTCAGTATCATCTCCATTTATAAAATTATCAATGGCTTTCTTTTCTTGGTGTAGGATTGTTGTCGATGGCAAATGCTGGGCCTGATACCAATGGATCGCAGTTCTTTATCACTACAGTAACAACTAGCTGGTAGTTCTTTATTTCCTGTACCTTGCATATCTTAACAACATATCTTCATGAACTGAAACGTTTTTCTTTCTTTTTTTTGAAAGGTTGGATGGCAAACATGTCGTCTTCGGCAAGGTGCTCTCTGGAATGGATGTCGTGTACAAAGTCGAAGCCGAGGGGCGTCAAAATGGGACACCCAAAAGCAAGGTGGTCATTGCCGACAGTGGGGAGCTGCCTTTGTAATGAGATCTCACCATCTTTGTTGAGATAACAAGGCCTCTCTATCTATATATCAAACTGCTGATGCTTAAGATCGATGGAAATTGAATCTGTACCTGCTGAAACTTGTAGTTGATGAGCAATATGAATATCTTTTGTAATTCTACTTATTTAGTTGCATGTCACGAATTTGGTTAGCGAGTATGATTTCTGTATGATTATGATTTTTTAATCGAATGTTTATGGATGATATATCTACTCTTTAAAAATTAGAGTCGAATATGGGGCTGTAAATTTATTTCGGCTGTATTACTTAAATCAAAACGAAAACAAGTATCCGCTTACATGACTTGGATGGAGAAGGGGGGAGGGAGCGACTTATCTGGGAGTTTAGTTTCTAAGGCAGCTGGTCAGAATGTATGGGATGAAATATTCTTGCTATATGTGTGGGTGTGGAGCTTCATCAAAAAAATTAGTATAATTAGTATTACAATACTTATACAGGTATTCTTTATATATATATATATATATATAGAGAGAGAGAGAGAGAGGGATTACGGGCTGCCAGCTCAGGAAAAGTTACGGCAAAACCATAATCAAATGATTTTTTTTCAATTTTTTCTTTAATTATAATCTCTACTTCCTTAATTTCTTTCAGATTAAATTTCATAAATTTTGAAATTCATTTATCCTTTCATCGAATGCATATAAAATGTTTTATTCATTGCAAATATAAAATGTTTTATTCATTGCAAACCGTTAATTTTGTATTAACTTGATTGAGGACCAAATCAAAATTAAAATCCAAAACTTAGATAAGTTGCGTGAGCTGTCAGCTCATTTCCATTTTTCTCGTGTGTGTGTGTGTATATATATATATATATATATATATATATATATATATATATATATATATATATATATATATATATATATATATATATATATATAATTTCTATATAAATTTAAAACATTTACAGATAATTTTGTTATTAACGTTTAGAGGTTGAAATTAAAAAATATTTTATTCAATCAACGAAATAGATATCATCTTTCCTCAAATATAATCTTAATAATTGAAAATTAAAAATTTGGAATGGCAGAATTATAAAATTGAGTATTTAGAAGGGATAAATTTGAATAATTTTCAAATATTGAAACAAAGTAGGTTTAAAGAGACAAAATTGAAGATTGATAATTTGAACAGTAAATATATCATTATTAATAGTTGAAAGTTTATGTATAGTTTAATACTTGTAGAAATATTTGATTCTAACAGTCATACTTTTTATTGTTGGAAACAACAAAAAAGTTAAAAAAAATAATTAAAGTTTCTCTTTTAAATATAATAAATCTGGAGGCATGCTGTTTTTGGTAAGGTGTGCCCTCTCCAATAGATGTACAGCTAGGCCCGGTTACTGGGTCGGGCGGCCCGTTGGGCACGCCCGGCCCGGCACGTCGGCCACCCGAGCCGAGGCCGATCGTGCCGGTGGCACGGCACGGCCCGCCCGTGCCGGGCCGTGCTTGGCCAGGCATGGGTTTTTTTTTTTTTTTAAAAATAGCCGTTGGGCTTAATTTGGGGGGTTTTTTGCAAATTTTTTTTGCAAAGAGCCCCCAACGGCTATTTTTATAGCCATTGGGGGGTTTCTTGCAATTTTAAATTGCAGATTTTTACCCCCAACGGTCAAAATAGCCGTTGGAGGTTTTTGTAATTTTTTTTTTGCAAATTAAAACCTTACTTTCTCTATAAATACCTCATTATCTCCTCATTACCATTCATCATTCTTATACAACCAAATTCATTATAAAAAATCTTCTAAAATTTTTAATTCTCAAGAAGTCTCAAGCAAGTAGCAAGTTTCAATCAAGTGATCAAGAAGTCTCAAGTAAGCAAGTCTCCCAAACAAGATCCAAACAAGTTTTCTCATTGAAGTAAGGTTTTCTTCGCTTTTTCGGCTTCCAGTTTCATCTCTCTAGCTAGATATTTCACTCTCTCTCTCAAATAGTTCACCGGTTAACAGGTATTTATAATTTAAAGTTTTTTGTTCGGTTTTTTTGAGAATTTTAAATTGTTTTTTTGGGATTTTATTAAAATGGATCCACACTCGTCTGGCGCTTTTTGCTCTCAAGCCACGGGTTCTTTTTCTCTCTTTTTAACTGATGAAAAATATCAAAATTTATGTCAACTCTTAGAACAATCTCTTTAAGTACCATTTTCTGTATCTGAGGAAGAACCAACTGATACAACCATACCCGAAACACAAACTACCACATCTACTAGGGCTACTAGATCGGACATATGGAAACATTTTGAAAAAATAATAGAAAATAGTGTTAGGAAAGCTAAGTGTAAATATTGTCAAAAAATTTATTCGTTTCGTTTAGGTAACGGAACGGGTCATCTTAAAAGACACATCGAAAAAACTCACCCACCAAATGTACCACATCAAACACAAATAAGCACATTTGGTGGATCGTTAGGTATACGTAAATATGATCCAATTAAAACAAGAGAAAATTTAGCAAGATTTATAATACATGACGAATAATCTTTTACTTTTTCGGAAAATCGCAAATTTGAAATATTTTGTAAATCAACATTTATTGACGAATATAAAAAAGTCCCACGTTCAACATCTACATCCGACATGTTCAAACTATATAAAGAGCTGAGGGACACTTTAATAGCTATTTTTACTTCTTTAATTTTTAGAGTTGCTATAATTGCAGATTGTTGGGAAGATAAAAATATGACTAATTATTTATGCGTAACGGCACACTATATAGATCAAGATTGGTGCATACAAAAAAGAATAATAGGGTTTAGGGTATTTGAATTTCCTCACAATGCACATAATTTATCACAATCCCTTCTAAGTGTTTTTTCAGCTTTTGGAATAGAAAAAAAATATTTACCATTTCTTTGGATAATGCTTCTGAAAATACGGTCGCAATAATTCTTAAAAATATTACAAAACTAATTCTAGATGGAAAATTATTCCACGTTAGGTGTATTTACCACATACTAAACTTATGTGTTCAAGATTGATTAAAAATAGTAAATGATTCACTAATGAAACTTAGGTATACATTACTTGTTATTAAAGATAGTGGGCCAAGAAGACAAGTATTTAAACAAATATGTAAAAATCTAAAAATATCACCTAGAATTGTACCTATAGATGTTAGAACAAGATAGAATTCTACATATAAAATATTAAACATAGCTAATCAGTATAAAAATGTAATAAATACTTTTAATGAAATGGAGTCACCAATGTATAGTTTAGATAATAATGAATGGCACTAGTTGAATTGCATTTCTAAATTTTTAGGCAAATTTAAAAATGCAACTAGAGCACTGTCAGGAACTTATTAATCAACTACACACATTGCATTATATTATCTAACCGAAATTAGTTCGGTTTTTAATGAATGTAGAAATCACCCTATACTTGAAATTATTGTTCAACCTATGGAAATTAAATTTAATAAATATTTTAAAGATTTTCCATACTTATTATATTTTGCAACTGTTGTGGATCCCCGTTGCAAGTTAGATGGATTTAAAATATTAATAGATTTATTTTATACAAATATGTCTTATGAAAATAATGTGAGAGTTTTAGTTAATGATATTAAAATATGTTTAGATATTATGTATAAAAATATATGAAGATATGTATGGTGTACTAGCTCAAACTAAAAAAGAACTATCTACTAGGAAAATTCGTAATCCAATAATATCATCTTTATTTTACCGAAAAAATGTAAGACAAACTAGTACATATTTTAATGAATTACATTATTATTTAGAGAGAGCTAACTATGAAGATAACGCATCACCTGAAAATTATGAATCCTTTGATATTTTGGCATTGTGGAAATCATAGAAAAAAACATATCCCGTGCGTTCCAATATGGCCCGTGATCTACTAACTCCTCCAGTGTTTACTGTAGCATCGGAGTCTGCTTTTAGCACAGGTGGTAGAGTGCTCACGGAGTTGAGAACCTCAATGGCATCGGACACATTGGAGATGTGTGTCTGCTTGAAGAATTGGTACAACGCAGAAGATAAGGAATAAGACTTGACTAATGAAGTTGTACTAGAGATCTTAGACTTACCAGAAGAAAATGAAGTATGATTAAAAGTATTTAAATTTGTAAGGATTTTCATGTATTTTCAATTTTTTTTTGTAATTTTTAACTCATAAATCTCTTAGAAAAGATACTAAGAGCAAATTGAAGGTGACGGGTAGGGTCCTCTCTCCTCTTTTCGGGCTTTGTATGACTTCTAAAGAGATTTATAGAGTAATTATATGAATGTAATGAGATTAAATATAATATAATATTTTTTTATTGTTATTACTTCTTATTAAATCTACTTAAATGAAGCTAAGTACCCTCTTTAAATTTCTTTTTACTGTTTTTTAATTAACATGGGCCGGCACGGGCACGGCACGGGCCCGTGCCGTGCCGGCGGGCCGAGCTCGAGCCTAAGCCCGAGCAAACGTGCCGTGCCGCCGGCACGACAAGTCCCAAATTTAGGACGTGCCGTGCCCGGCACGGCACGGCACGCCAGTGCCGGGCACGGGCCGTGCCAGGGGCGTGCCGGGCACGGCCCGAGAAGCACCACTGTGTAGAGCGTAAATAATAGAACCATTGTATTGAAAAAGACTAGCTGTTGTGTTTATTGTTTCGATCACATCAACTAGTAGGATGTTTATTTTTATTTTTATTATTTTTATTCTAAACGGCGAATATCGCCTTTTGCATTGCATTAAAGAGATAATAACAGAACAATTATTGTCATGGTCCACAAATAGCGTGACCTAATAATAACCTTACAAAACAAAGGCTCTAAAAATTACTAAAAAGAAAAGAAGTAAGAAAATAAAAATACAATGATCCAGCATGGAGACAAGACAGTCATTATCATGGTCCACAAGTAGGATGGTTATTATTATTATTATTATTATTATTATTATTATTTTATTGTTATTGTCCTTAAGACAGTATTTATATATATATATATATATATATATATATATATATATATATATATATATATATATATATATATATATATATATATATATATATATATGGATTACTGTAGGTGAGTCGCCAGTTCAGAAAAAGTTACGTGAGCTAGCGACAAAACTATAATGATCCAATTATTTTTCTTCAATTTTTTTTTACAATTACTATCTCTACATTCTTAAATTCTTTCGGATTAAATTTCATAAATTTTGAAGTTTATTTACTCTTTCATCAAGTGCATACAAAATGTTTTATTTATTGAAAACCGTTAATTTTGTGTTAACTTGATGGATGACCAAATCAAAACTAAAACCCAAGAAAATGGGCATGAGTGAACCCTAGGGGGTCGAGATCATAATTCAAAAGATTTTTTTTAAAAAACATTATTGGAGATAGTAGAAATGAACTGCAGCTCAGATAAGTTGCGTGAGCTGTCAGCTCATTTCTATTTTTCTCATATATATATATATATATATGAGGAAACGGGAAATACACAGGCGGTGAAGGGAGTTCCTTCTCCGCCGCTTAGGTGGCCCAATAAAATTATTACACTTGGCGCCAATTAAAGTAACAAATAAAAGAACTCTCTTAAATGCCCCTTGAGTGGCGCCACATGTAATAATTTTATTGGGCCACCTAAGCCGCGGTGAAGGAACTCTCTTCACCGCCAGTGTATTTCTCGTTTACTCTCTATATATATATATATAAAAGAAACTCAAATACCTTAGGGCTTAGGCTTGATCCTTGGAAAAACCCTTTAGGCTTGGTATCCTCCAACTTCAAATTACTGCAGAAACCATTCAAAGTAAACTTGATTAGCAAATAATAATAAAATAAATTTAAACCATTAATAAATCAATTGAGCGGGGAATCTTCCCACTAAAGCTATTACTCTTTTGCGTCAAATTAAGTAAAACAAGGATAAAGACAATTGCAAATTAACTGAATGTATAAAATGAAGGCATGAAGAAGGGTTATTTTTGTATGAATGTATAATAAAATTAAAACGTTGCATGTGGTTTAATTACATGGAGGGAGGAGTGCATCTAACTCCTTAATTAGAAATTGCATCATTAATTATTTCTAATAAACTGCAAGGTTAGTGGTTGTCAAGCAATTCTAAAAGTGGGTTAAGGTCATTAATTAATAAAAATATTATCACGTGTTTAAAAACTCATGCTACGGTAGGTTGTTGTAAACCTCCTATTAATAGCCAAATTTTATCCACTCAGTACAAAATTCTGAATAAGAAAAATAAATTTTTATTTTAAATTCAAAATTTTATATTGGACGGATCAAATTTGGTCCGTGGACCATCCATTACCATCCCTACTTACGTAAGACAAATTAGCTTTGAAATCCACGAAATTTGATTTTAAAAATGCTAAAGAGACGTAGATAAAAAGTATTTGAAAAAAAAATTAGCTCAACATTTTTTCACTTCTAGCTAAAGAGGTGGAGATCGACAATTCCATGCATTGGATGGTTCCTATTTAATATTGCTGTAATTGCATACTTCATATAATATATAGGTAAATGATATTCGAATGACTTAAATTTTTGCTTGCAAGCTAATGAATATGTATGATCAATGTTGACCGTTTGAATTTTTCATGGAATGGTACATGATAGGATTCTCATGAAACTAAATTTGAGAACCATTTTGATAGGAGCGACCCCCTTTACATGTATCATGGGATTTACTGCTTAAGGAGCGATTCATGCTTAACTTCGATGGTTTTGTCCAAGGTAGTAGGCAGCGTGCTGGGTTTGTTGGAAGAAATGTCATTGGGGCATTAATTAGTGCAGATAGCATACCAATTATCAGTATTTTGGTACCAGAAGTTGAAAATGGAGGATTCTGGGAAGCCTTGGTGTGGGTGTTGATAGAATTCCTGTACAGCGTATTGATTGAAAGGCAATGTCTAGGGCATTTTAACTCCATTTATGAACTCTGTTAGTATTGATTGTCACCCTCTTCTCTATAATGCTTGTATGTTGGGGTGTTATGTTCCTGGAATTCGAGTTAATCATATTTTGAAAGGGTAACACGTGTACAAATTTTGTAACGAGAGCTCCTCTCAACAGCTTTTGGAGCTTGCATTGAAGGATGTATCTGGAGTCCAATACGAGAGAATGCAGTTAAGGTCAACGTTTATGCATTGGTCTGAAACAAAAAAGTAGCAAAAGAAGAAAGAAATTAAGAAGGATAAAAGAATGCAAGATCTTAGTAACTTCTGCCAACAACATCCAACATCCTATTGAGAGCATTCAAGTGCACATGAAAATTTTCCGCCACTGTATGTGTGCCCAAAAAAAAAAAAAAAACGAAGGTAATTGCAATGAATTTTTTTTTTTTTAATGAATATGTAGAATTTAAGACATTAAATGGTTTGCATGAAGGACGTAGTTCTAACTCTTTGTAAATGCATGACTACATTAATGTAAAGCTACATGAGCTGCAAACTTATATTAAGGCTCAACCGAATCTAGTTTTTAGGAATAACATTCAAAATGTTAAACAACTCATATTTCTTAAGAAATAACATTAAACAATATGTTAATATATATATATATATATATATATATATATATATATATATATATATATATATATATATATATATATATATATATATATATATATATATATATATGAGGAAACGGGAAATACACCGGCGGTGAAGGGAGTTCCTTCACTGCCGCTTAGGTGGCCCAATAAAATTATAACACGGGGCGTCATTCAAGATAACAAATAAATGAATTCTCTTAAATGACACCACATGTAATAATTTTATTGGGCCACCTAAGCGGCGGTGAAGGAAACTTCCTTCACCGCTGGTGTATTTCCCGTTTTCTCATATATATATATTACCAATTCCCCTCTTCAGTTAAGTTATTGCACCGTCACTTCCAGTATCTTTCACTGCCTGGGAGAATCCTTGAAAATAGAAATGGATGCATCAAGAATTTTATTACGGCATCAACAACACATTCAATAGATTTTTCAAGCCAAAAGCTTTGAAGGGAGTTCCTTCACCGCCGCTTAGATGGCCCAATAGAATTATTACACGTGGTGCTACTCAAAGAGGGTTAAGAAAGTTTTTTTATTTGCTATCTTAAGTAGTGCAACGTGTAATAATTGTATTGGGCCACCTAATCGGCGGTGGAGGAACTCCCTTCACCGCTGGTGAATTTTTCGTTTTCTCATATATATATATATATATATATATATATATATATATATATATATATATATATATATGAGGAAACGAGAAATTCACCAACAGTGAAGGGAGTTCCTTCACTGATGCTGATGTGACCCAATAAAATAATAATATGTACTGCCATTCAAGATAACAAATAAAAGAACTCAATTAACTACTATTTTAGTGGTGCCAGGTGTAATAATTTTATTGGGCTACCTAAATGGCGGTAAAGGAACTCCCTTCACCACCGTTGAATTTTTCGTTTGCTCATATGAGAATACGGGAAATTCACCGACAATGAAAAGACTTCCTTTATCACCGCTTAAGTGGTCCAATAAAATTATTACACGTGGCGCTACTCAAAATAACAAATAAAAAAACTCTTTTAACCACTCTTTAAGTGGCGCCACGTGTAATAATTTTATTGGACTACTTAAGCGGCAATGAAGGAAATCCTTTCACCGCCGGTGAATTTCAACAGAAAATTCACCAGCGGTGAAGGGAGTTCTTTCACTGCCGCTTAGGTGGGCCAATAAAATTATTACACATGGTATCACTCAAAGTAACAAATAAAGGAACTCACTTAACTACTTTTTGAGTGACGCCACGTGTAATAATTGTTGCTAATAGAGCCCATTGTCGCAGCGGATTTTGGTACACCGAAACGGGTCCAAAACCGGCCCAAACCCATTATGATATAATATAAATATGGAGTTATGGTGCTAAGGTTTAATGAGTTGAAAAAGGAGCCGAAATTAAAGAAAGAAGCCAATTAAAAGAAATTTGAGGCGGCTGCCTCTGTTCTTTGGCCGAAAGCAAGAAAAAGGAGGGGATCCTTTTTTTGGTTAAATAATTTGGCCGAAGGAAAATAAAGAATTGGTGCTGCTGCTTTGTTTTTCCGACCGAGGTTGTCTTTCTTTGAAGGAGTCGGCTGCTGCTGTGTTTTGGCCGAACGAAAGCAAAGAAGAGAAGAGGAGGCTGCTGGTGTAGCGGCTGCTACTCTTGTTTTTTGGCCAGAGGCACATTTGAAGTTGCGGATTTTTCTTTTGGAATTTCGGTGGTAGAAGCAAAAACGAAAATCACTGCAACAAGTGGTTAGGATTTGATCTCAAAATCTTGTGTGATTTCTTTTGTAGTTGTGAACTAGAAAGTTATAATCCTCTTTTGATATAGTAGAAGTTTTTCGATCGTGTCCCGTGGACGTAGGCATATTACCGAACCACGTTAAATCTGTGTGTTCTCTGTCTCTGCTAATTTTCTCTTCGGTTAACTATTTGATTCCGCTGGTTTTTGCATTAGTATTAGTCCGCTATCTTTTCCTAACAATTGGTATCAGAGCCCTAGTTCGGGTCAGATTTCACTAAGATTAGTATTGATTTTGAGTGGGAGTTATGGTAGAAGATAGGAAGGAAAAAATTAAAAAATTTGATGGGACAGATTTCCAATGGTGGAAATTGCAGATGGAAGATTATTTATATCAAAAGAATTACATCAACTACTGTTTGGAGAAAAACCAGAAAAGATGACAGATGAGGAGTGAGAATTATTGGACAGGAGGGTTTTGGCGCAAATTCGATTGTGCGTGACAAAGTAGGTTGTGTTCAACGTCTCCAAGGAGAATACCACTTCAGGTTTGATGTCAGCTTTGGCTAAATTTTATGAGAAGCCGTCTATTTCAAATATACTGTTTCTAATGAAAAAGTTATTCAACTTGAGGATGCCTTCTGATAGTTCAGTTATTAATCATTTGAACGAATTTAACACATATGGGCACAACTTAAATCCTTAGATTTTGTCTTTGCTGATGACATTAAAACTTTGATGTTTATGTGTTCGTTACCAGATAGTTGGAGTAATATTGTTATGGCCATCAGCAATACTTCTAGTACTGCTCTTAAATTTGATGATGTTGTGAGTACAATCATGAATAATGAATTAATGAAAAAAAGTATGGGTGAGAGCACAGTTTCTACAAGTACTGCTCTGTCGGTTGATAATAACAGAAGAAAGAAAAGGGGTAGAAGTTTAAGTAGCGAGACGAAGCAAAGAAGGAGATCAAAATCTGAGGGGAAGTTCAAGAAAAAGTTAGTGTATTGGAAATGTAAGACAGAGGGTTATATGAAGAATGATTGTCCAAACAAAGACAAACAATGAGCGAATGTGGTGAATCCAAGTGAAGAGTATGATAACTTATGCTTGTCTACTCATACAAAATCGAGGTCAGATCTGTGGTTTGTGGATTCAGGGGTTTCGTTCCATTGCACTGCTCACAGAGAATGGTTTGAGAATTATGTCCAAGGTGATTTTGGGCATGTTACTGTTGGTAATGGGCATGAATGCAAGATTGTCGGTAAAGAGATAATTCAGTTAAAGTTGCACAATGGTAGAAAGTTGCTTTTACAAGAGATCAGGCATATACCAGATTTGAAGAAGAATTTGATATCTGTTAGCAAGCTGGATGGCAAAGGTTATCAAATCTCATTTGAGAGGAAACAGTGGAAGATCAACAAAGGAGCAATGACAGTGGTCAAGGGTGAGAGAGTGAGAACTCTATATTTACTTTCAAGCTCGGTTGATCACGTTATTTTTTTGGCTACCGTGAAAAATGAGAAGGCTACCTTATGGCATCAGAGGCTCGGTCACTTGAGCGAGAACGGCATGAGAGTGTTGCAATCCAGAGGTATGTTGACAGATATGAAAGATGCTAACTTTGATTTCTGTGAGAGCTGTATGTTTGGAAAGCAGAAAAGAGTTAGTTTTATGAAGGATGGCAAGAATAAGAAAACCGAGAGATTGGAATTGGTATATACAGATGTATAGGGGCCTTCTTCGGCGAAGTCTCTTGGAGATAATTCTTATTTTGTCACTTTTATAGATGATGCAAGCAAGAAAACATGAGTGTTCGCACTTAAGCAGAAATCCGATGTCTTAAGATCTTCAAGATATGGAAAGCTCTTGTTGAGAATGAAACAGGTTTGAAGGTGAAATGTCTGTTGTCAGACAATGGTGAGGAATTTTGCAATAGGGAGTTCGATGACTATTGCTCTACCCACGGGATCAGGAGAGTGAAGACTGTACTGAAAACACCGCAGCAAAATGGTGTGGCTGAGAGGATGAATAGATCCATTTTGGAGCGAGCTCAGAGTATGAGACTACATGCAGGTTTGCCTTTGCAACTTTGGGGAGCCGCTGTAGATACGGCAGTCTATCTGATCAACAGGAGTCCAGCTAGTATTTTAGATGGAGGAATTCCAGAGGAGGTGTAGTATGGTAAGACTGTGAATTATTTATTCTTAAAAGTGTTCGGTTGTATAGCATATGCACATGTGGATCATGAGATGAGAAAAAAGTTTGATTCTAAATTTTAGAAGTATGCATTCATTGGATACGGTGGCGACGAATATGGTTATCGCTTATGGTATTATGAGCATAATAAGGTGATTCGTAGTAGAGATGTAGTATTCAATAAGAGTTATATGTATAAAGACCGAATGAAAAGTAAGAGTGACAATGCAGTGGAGAAAGAGCACTTGGAGCTAGATGAGGCACAGAATGGGATGGATCCCATGGATAAAAGAAAGAAAGAAACACGTACATCTGAAGGAGAAGAAATTGCTACACCTGAGAATACACAAGTTTCAGATGAGACCGAACAGGAAAGAGAGTCATTGACTGAAGTAGATGGTTCCAGTACTTCATCAGAAAGTGTTCTTACTTTGAGGAGGAGCACGAGGATAAGGAAGCCAACCCAAAAATTTTGTCTTCCTTTATATTATATTTTGTATACTGATACAGGTGAACCAGAGAGTTACCAAAAGGTTATGCAGGATAAATTTCGTCTTAAGTGGGAGCAAGCCATGCGTGATGAGATGTCTTCTTTGGAGGAGAATTACACATGGAAATTAGTGAAGCGATTGAAAAATATGAAAGTATTGCATAACAAGTGGGTATACAGGGTAAAACACGAGGCAGGAGGGACACAAAGATTCAAGGCTAGACTTATGGTGAAGGGATACGGTCAGAGAAAAGGTATTGACTTCAATAAAATATATGCACATATTATCAAGATGACTTCTATCAGAACAATACTAAGTATTGTGGCTGTGAAAGGATTATATTTAGAGTAGCTCGATATGAATATTGCTTTCCTTCATGGTGATTTGGAGGAGGAAATATACATGGAACAGCCGGAGGGATATGAAGTTAAAGGAAAAGAGAATTGGATATGTCGACTGAAAAGGAGCTTGTATGGGTTGAAATAAGCGCTGAGGCAATGGTACTTGAAGTTTGACAAGTTTATGTTGGATTCGAGTTTTGCCAAAAGCAATTCAGATCATTGTGTATAACTACAAAAAATTAAGGATGGTAAATTTATTATACTTACTTTATATATAGATGATATGCTTGTCGCAGGTACATGCATGAAGAAAATTAATGATCTGAAGAGAAAGTTGGCAGGGAGATTCTTTATGAAGGACATGGGTGAGGCTAAACAAGTTCTTGGGATGCAAATTATCCAAGATAAGAAAAATAAGAAATTGCGGTTATCTCAGGAGGGATACATCAAGAAGGTGTTGGAGAGATTCAACATGGAGAATGCAAAATCGATAACTACAGCTTTTGGTGGTCAATTCAAACTGTCAAAAGAGTAAGGTGTTAAGACAGATGAGGAGATGAGATACATGGAGAATGTGCGTTATTCATCGGCCGTTGGGAGTCTCATGTATGCAATGGTGTGTACAAGATCAGATATTGCACATGCAGTGGGAGTAGTGAGTAGATGCATGAAGAACCCTGGGAAGGAACGTTGACAAGCAGTGAAGTAGATTTTCAGGTATTTGAAAGGTACTTCAAAGTATTGTTTGTGTTTTGGGGGTGATAATATTGATGTGCAAGGTTTTGTGGATTCGGACAATGCGTGTAATAGAGACAACGGCATGAGCACTACTGGTTACATCTTTACTGTAGGAGGGACAATGGTAAACTGGATTTCAAGATTACAATCAATTATTACTTTATCTTCGACAGAAGCTGAGTATGTTGCAATTGCAGAAGCAAGTAAGGAGTTTATTTGGTTGCAGCGATTGATGAGTGAGTTGGGTTTTGATGGAGTGGATTGTAGGTTATTCAGTGACAGTCAAAGTGCAATTCATCTTGCTAAGAACTCAGCATATCATTCACGGACTAAACATATTCACTTAAGCTATCACTTCAACAGATCCTTATTAGAGGATGACCAATTGAAGTTGGAGAAAATTGAGGGCAGTAAGAATCCAACAGATATGTTGAGAAATCCGGTTGATGGGAAAAAGTTGAGCTATTGCTCAACTTTAGTGCATTTGTGTTGAATACTGAAATTGGGACTTTAAACGATCGAGGTAAAAACTTTGGACATTAGGATTATCATATATAAAGATTACAATTTTTGCAATAGGTCTCCAAGTGGAGATTATTGCTAGGAGCCCATTACCGCAGCGGGTTTCGGTACATCGAAACGGGTCCAAAATCGGCCCATACCCGTTATGATATAATATAAATATGGGGTTGTGGTGCTAGGGTTTAATGAGTTGAAAAAGGAGCCGAAATTAAAGAAAGAAGCCAATTAAAAGAAATTTGAGGAGGCTACCTCTGTTCTTTGGCCGAAAGCAAGAAAAAGGAGGGGATTCCTTTTTTTGGTTAAATAATTTGGCCGAAGGAAAATAAAAAATTGGTGCTGCTACTTTGTTTTTCCGACCGAGGTTGTCTTTCTTTGAAGGAGTCGGCTGCTGCTATGTTTTGGCCGAACAAAAGCAAAGAAGAGAAGAGGAGGTTGTTGGTGTAGCGGCTGTTACTCTTGTTTTTTGGCCGGAGGCAAAGTTGAAGTTGCGGGTTTTTCTTTTGAAAATTCGGCTGCAGAAATAAAGAGGAAAATCACTGCAACAAGAGATTAGGATTTGATCTCAAAATTTTGTGTGATTTCTTTGTGATTTCTCTTATGGTTGAGAACTAGAAAGTTGTAATTCTCTTTTGATATAGTGGAAGTTTTTCGATAGTGTCCTCGTGAACGTAGGCATATTGCCGAACTACGTTAAATCTGCATGTTCTCTGTCTCTGCTATTTTTCTCTTCGGTTAACTATTTGGTTTCGCTGGTTGTTGTATTAGTATTATTCCGCTATCTTTTGCTAACAATAATTTTATTAGGCCACCTAAGTGGCGGTGAAAGAACTCCTTTCACTGTCGATGAATTTCCCGTTTTCTCTCTCTATATATATAAGCAAAGTTGAAGTTGAAACCTTTGAACCTCTACTAAGAACGATTATTGAAGGAGTGCTTGAACCAGGGTGAGGTATTCCCTCTTCTATCAGAAACGAGACTAGCTAGCTCCATGCGCGATGACCGAGGATAGCTTATAGCATATTGCTGGAATTTTGTACACCCGATCGAGTTCAATCATCTCCAACAGTTGCCTGTCTGATGGTCAGAATCCTTTACATTATGAACAATGTGACATATATTAATATTTCTCATATACAGATTCTGGAGTGCACTATATCCATATATTGGTATGGATTAGGCTTTAAGGTTGGCCTCAAGAGTTGATGCCACTTATTGGAAATGATCTAACATTGAAGAAGAACTGGGCTGGAGAATCAAATCTGCAGTATTGACATGATCGGCAAGGGCCATCATGTAACTAATGACATACTTTTTTTGAGCAAATGCGGTGGGTCTATCCCCTAAGTTTCATTAAAAAGTTTTTAACAAAACGTGCTATTACATAATATATAGTTTAAGAAGGCCCTCATCACGAAGCCATATTACATATCTCTAATTAAAATTACATACTACGTTAATACAAGGATATTTCTCTCTCGTCCACCTCACCCCTTTCTTTCACTCCGTACTTCCTTCTTTCATTGATCCCTTCCCATTTCTTCATCCTCTTTGGTCGCCAGGCTAATTAGATCAAGTCTCTTTCTCGGATCTCTTTTTTGTTGTCTTGTATTCACACTTTGGTCATGAGCTCCTTGGTCCAGTCCTTGTCCATAAGACAATAGAATTATTAATAAGAGAAAATGCGCAAGATATATATTTATATTTTGATGAGAAAATACGATTATTCCTTTCCAGCCACACATACCACAGTAGCGTTGCTATTACTACCCCTTAACCTTATTTTTGCAATGTTCACATCTCCTATTTAAATTCTCATTCTCCCTTCTCCAATCATATGATCTATATCTTCCTATTATCTTTATCCATAATCTCTTGATGTGTACACATTCTATAAAGATATAACTAATGTTCTCACTTTCTCCTTGATACAATATGTGCATTCCAGGCCTCACCCATCCCCGTCTTTGTAGATTGTCCCATGTTAAAATTAAATTATTTTATGCTAGCCATAGAAAAGCCTAAATTTTCTGTGGTATTTTTAAATCCTAAATTGCTATTGCCATTTTGTCTCTAACTCCTCCATACGTTACGATTTTATAACATGAACTCACTGCATATTTTTCGTTATTATTCCATAACCACAGGGGAACATCTGGTCTGTCTACTTGTGGTTCACTCTCTTTCAAAACTCTTAATAGTTTTCTTCTCTGCTCTTGTATTCTATAGTCCCTATTATTTATGCATGTAATCTTGTATGTCCCTCTTCTAAAATAATCCCTCATCGAGCCCTCTTGTCTATCTAATAATTCAAATAGCCTTGACGCTACAAATTGTTATTGTTCATTTCTTATCCACTTGTCTTTTCAAAATCTTATAATCCTCCCATCTCTCAGTATATATGAATTACCCAATATAAAGATCTCCTTTATCTCCTGTATCTTTCTGCAAAATTACAAGACATTTTCTTTCTTATTCCATCTCTCAAGCATCCCCATTTGTTCCCATTTTTTTATAAGAACCCTTCATATTTCTTTGTTTAGTGAATGCATTATCTTTTACCATCATTTCAAAAGAAGTGCAGTATTCATGTGTTCTGCCTGTATAATTTCCAGACCCCTCTTATTCCTTACTATTGTAAACCTTTTTCCAACTCACCAGATTATAAGCTTTCTTCTCCTGTGTGGTTCCACCCACAGAAACTCTCTACGGAATTTATCAATTTTCTTTCGAGTCCAAACTGACACTCTACACACTAATTATTGGTACGATGGAATTGCAGATAATATCAAATTAATTAGTATTATCCTACCTCCTAAAGACAAAAACCGACTTTGTTACCCTTCCAGACGTTTTGTATCTTCTCTATAATTTCCATCCAATCCTTCTTTAGGGGCTTCCTATCCCTCAGCGGTATCCCTAAATATTTGATAATTCAGTTCTCAGACAACCGAATATTTTTTCAACTATCACATTATCAATATCTCTTTCTCCTATAAAAATGTTCTGACTTTTCTTATAGTTGATTTTTAGTCCAAATCATAACTCGAATGTATGTAAGATCCACTTCCAGACTATTGCATCTTTGATATTTATCCACCAAACAAAATCGTATCGTCTGAATATTGCAGATTTGTGATCCACGATCTCTTACTGACTAGCAATCCTTCTATTAATTTTGCTTCCCTTACTCTTTGAATCAACTTATTCAGGCCCTCAGCCACAAAAGTAAATATTAGAGGCAATAACGGATCTCCTTGTTTTAGTCATCTTCTACATTTAATCTCCTTTCCTATATCTCATCCCTATAAAATATTAGTCTTAGCTGAATTGAGTCAATTATCTATCCATGCCTTCCACCTAGGCCCAAAGTTTCTAGTTTCAAATACCTCCATCAAATATTTCCAGTTGACCATATCATATGCTTTCTCAAAATCTAGTTTGAGCTAGAATCTCCTTCTTCCATTTTTCTTCACTTGATGTATCACTTTATGAGTCAAGACAATCCCATATAAAATGCTTCTCCCTTTGACAAATCCTGTCTGATATTCCCCTATTAATTTCGATAGTCTGAGAAAAAGTCTATTTACCAGTATTTTTGATATAATCTTATCTATTCTATTAAGCAATGATATTGGCCTATATTCTGAAATCGTCTCTAGATTGCTCTTCTTTGGTAGGAGGATAATTCTAATATAATTAAATCTATTCAGTCTTTCCACTCCTTGATTAAACTTTGCTATTATTTTCATAAAATCCTCTCTAATTGTACTCCAAAATCTTGTATAAAAAAAAAGAGAAGCTATCAGATCCCAGTGCTTTTCCTGAACTAGCCTTTTTATTGCTTCTCTCACTTCTTCCTCACCTATTTCTCCTTCCAACTCCCCTATATATAGTATTGGACTCCTCGTAGAAATCCTTCCCTAATCTAACTTCATGTTCTCCCTGATTGCCTAATGCATTTTTAAAATGATTATCTATATGGTTTTGTATACTCTTTTGCTCTATTACCTCCACCGCATCAGTTTTAAAATTGACTTTATCTGATTATGTCTCTTCCTATTATTAGCGACTTTATGCAAGTAAGTTGTATTCTATCTCCTTCTTTTAACCATGTCAATCTTACTCTCTGTCTCCACATAATCTTCTTGATTTAATATTTCACTCAGCTCCTTCCTCCTATCCCTCAGTAAGTCCCATTCCTCCAAACTGAGTTGCTCCAACTCCGCTTTCATTTCTAGTTCTACTATCTGTCTATTTATCTTCTCCTTCTTGATCCTTACAGAACCAAATGACTCCCTTTCTCACTTCTTCAATGTTTTGCTCAACCTCCTTAACTTCCTTGAGAAGTTGTCAGTGGCGTTGATTGCTCCCGTAGGATCCACCCAACTTCTCTTTATAACCTCTCCAGATCTGTCACCTCTAGCCACATTTCTTGAATTTGAATACTCTCTTAAATGTATTTTTCTGACATCCCATGCCTAACTTCAAAGGGATATGATCCAAATTCATTCTATACCAGGTCCCTACCAATGTCGAAAAGAACTTGGTATTCCATTCTGGTGATACCAGTATCCTATCTTGTTTTGCCAGACTAAGATTCTCTCTAAGGCTGGACCATGTATACTCTCTCAGTAACCGATAGCTTTAATAATTGAAGTCTATCAATTATCTCATTAAATTTTTTTCCTGTCTCTTTGATTTCCATCCCTCCTTTCCTTTCGTTTTGGAATCTAACCATGTGAAAGTCTCTTCCACTATCCATGGTAGATTCCACTTTTCCTGTATGTCTGCTAATTCTTTCCAAAGATCTAGTTTTAGGCTTTTTTATTATTAGGTCCATATACTGTGGTTATTATAAATTCTCATTCTTCTTTTTCTGTTTAAGACACAAAGTTAATGAATACACTCCCTCCCATGTTTCCATTAATTCATATATCTCTGTATTATATCCCATTATTATTCCTCCTGATGCCGTCATTCATTCTTAATAATCTCTTATTTATTTTTGTTGTTCCTGTCTATCTTAAAGTTTGTTGGTTAGGTTCTTTTATTTTTGTTTCGCTAAGACATAGGATATCTAGCCGATAAGCCACACATATTTCTCTCACTGCTCTTCTTTTAACCCCACTCCCTAAACCTCTGACATTCTAAAAAATATAATTCATTGTCAATTTAATTATTTTTCTCCACTCCTCCTAACTTCTAACTTTGTCCTGCCGCTTGTCTCCCAAATTTTTTATAAATATTTAATGTCTTACTTCTATTCAACAATGTTTTTCCCATATCTATTTTGCAAATTGAAGCTAATTGTAAAAGTAAACTATCAGACATTAAATTAAAAGTTGGGAATGCACCTAAAATGCCAGCTATTAGTGCACCTAAAATGCCAGCTATTAGTCTTACTTTTCTTTTGAAAGCCATAGATGTTGTCTCCCTTGTTTCTACTTCCCGACCCCCCTGTACTAGCAGCCTTTTACTTCTTCTGTTAGGAGTGCTTTTGTTCAGTGGCTTCTTGTCCCCTGTATCTTGTACTAATTGTACCTGACTGGTGGCCTCTCCTATGTCTTTTGTCTCCTTGATTTCTTCTTCCTTTCCAGACTCAGACTCTCTTTCAGAAATTGAATCTAAAATTGAAATTCTAATAGGTTCAACTATCTGTCTCTTCTTCCCCGAACTCCCTCCTTTATAGCTTATGTTGGCTCTTCTGGTTCTTCTTTTCTTTTCTTTAGTTAGCAGAGTATCAATTTTATTACAACCTTCTTCATTGCCCTATCCAGTGCTTTTTGCACCATATCTTGTTGGATTCCCTCAGTTAAGTTCCCCCAAATTCATTTACTGTCTTGAGTTTGGCTATCTGGAAGGTCCTGTATAGGTGGACTGACATTCTCTTCCTCTTCTTCCATATTCTCCCTATCAGTTGCCGCCCCACCCCCTGATCTCCTATTTTATAACTCCCCTTCATTTCATTCAAACTGTCCCACTTATTCTCCTCCATACTTCTTTTGCGGGTTCTCCCCAAGCCCACTTCGTTCACCCCCTGTCCCCTGCCCCCTACTCCCCCAAGCCTATCTCCTCTGCCCTACGTATTAATACTCCCTCTACACCTTCATTTAATTTCTACTCCTCCCTATGCCTCTCTGGCTCCTCGGGTGTCGGTTTATTCTCATTGACTGCACCCATCTCTATTCCCAACTGCCAGCACTGCTTTCCTATTGGTTGATGAGGCGGCAACTCCTCGATATTCATACCCTTCTTAATTGCACTACTCCTCCGGGGAGTTTCTAGATGGGCACAGCATATTTCCTAGTGAGCCCACTTAAAAGATCGTTTTATTTACCACTTTGCCATTATTTTTTTGTGTAAAAAATATCCTTCCTTCGTCTAGGTCAAAAATTTGGAAGCTTGATCCGGGCTAACCAGCCCGGATGAAGCCTCCTCATCCGGGCTAGCAGCCCCGGACAGGGAGCATTGGTCCGGGCTGGTTAGCCCGGATGAGAGATGAGAGATAAATCAAATTAAATTTCCATGTCATAACATGCGCATCTGGTATAGTGGTATTATATTTCCCTTTCATGGAATTGACCAGAGTTCGATTCCCTGGATGCACAATTTTCATTTCTTCTCTTTTTTACTGTCTTGTATGTTGAATTTTTATCCTGTGTGGATGCCGTCGGGGAGCTTCTAAAAATTTCATTTTTTCTCTATTTTATTTTTGTCCTGTGTGGATGCCGTCGGGGAGTTTCTAGAAATTTCCTTTTTTTCTCAAAAATAGAGAGAGAGAGAGAGAGAGAGAGAGAGAAATTGATAAGAAGAAGAAGAAGACGACGAAGAAGTTTATCTCTCAAAGATAGAGAGAGAGAGAGAGAAATTGAGAAGAAGAAGAAGAAGAAAAGAAAAAGAAGACGACGAAGAAGACGAAGAAGAAGATGAAGAAGACGATGAAGAAGAAGAAGAAGAAGAAACAGCAGCAGCAGAAATTGGAGAGAGGGGTAGGATAGGAATTTTTGTGTGCTCACTAGGAAAATCCTCTCTTTTTAAAAGAGAGGGTGTGCTCACTAGGAAAAGTGGGCTCACTAGGAAAAAAAACCGTGCACATCTAGAAATTCCCCTCCTCCGTCGCTCTCCTTCCCTCGAGAGTGACCAGAACTGTCCATCTCTTTATAATTGAGGTAAGCTTTTATCCTCTCTCCTCTCTTCTCCTACGCTGACTTTCCTTTACCCCTCATGTTCTTGCTGACCAGAAATATTTTCGGAAGCTCTTTGTTCCCATTCATTCTCTGATAGTCCTCCTTCTTTGGTGGATTTTTTTCCTCCAGTAAGCCTACTTCCGACGATTACTTCGGTGAGAAAATTTTTTAGTATTTTTCGTCTTCTCTATTGCAAGCCTACCTCCCTCTCTCATGCAAACCATGGCAGACTTTCTATTGCAAGCCAAATGAGCTAGAAAAACGATGAACTCTCAGTTACTCCTCTCCCGTCCACCGAGCCACACTGAAATATGATCTTCTGTCTCTGCATCTCCACTATGATTTTGAGGTAAGATAATCAAGTGCATTCTCATTTGGTAGTTTGATAATGAATTCCCTGGTGGAAATTTGCAAAGGATCCTATTTCCTCTTCTTAAATATCTCTGACATCTCTCTTAATATCTTTAATGTCTCCTCCACGTCGGACTCCTCGTGCACAAGGGTAATAACTCCAAACTTCTTTGCTAAATTCTTCTGTTCCTCTACCATCTTCTCCGTGTATGGAATATAGTTGGATTTTTTGCCCTCTTCCTCCTTCTGTCTGACCACTGGCACCTTTGCCTATTGATTTTGTCCTACAAAGCCTGTAGCTTGGTGTCCCAGCGGAGCATTATTCTACTTCCACAGTCTGGTCTCTACTGCAATTTTTGTGTTCTCTTTTATTGGTATTGCTTGTTTGTTGGCTATTCTTTGTAGTTCTGCTCTCGGTCTTTTAGCCAGATCCCATTTGACTAGTGGCAAAGTCTGTGCTTTTCCGTTCCATGGGCACTCCGGTGCTCTATGTCCTTCACCATCACAATAGAAGCATATTGCCACTGTGCAATTTGATATGAAATGCCCTAGTTGTCCACATCCATAGCATTTCTCCGCGATCACTTCAGTTTTCCCCTTCTTTATTTTTTCATTGACAAATTCAACAATCCCTCTTTCTCCTTCTTCTCTGTCGATTGTGATATAGCTTGAGTCCACCCCTCCTTATTAGGTTTCTTGCCAAAACCAGTAGGCTTAAGCCCTCTGGCCTCCACCACCACTTGTCTTAACTGACTTATGGTGAATTCCTTCTTTCAAAGTATCCTGCATTGATAGAAACATGATGAAGATGGCTTCTCTCTAATGTTTTGTTTCCGCATCTCCTTGCCCTTCCCTTCCGGGGTTGTGGTGAGTTGAGTCGGCGGGCTCCGAGCCACCTTCGCATATGGCCTGCCTCTATTCCTTGGGTTTCTTCCTTCCTCCTCAATCCCCTCGGAATCAGAGGCCTCTCTTGAGTTCCTAAGACCCAAAATGGTTATTGCCTTGTGCTTTATTGAGTCCCTCTCAATTCTGGTTGGCTGTAATCTCTGCTATGGCCTACCCCGATAGAGGTAATTTTGATTTTGGCAACCCCAGATTCTGTCGATGATGATCTCTGAGACAACCTCACTCTCCTCTCTGTAATCTCAATTCGATTTTTGATTCTGTTTTTCTCCTGTATTTTTTTTTCTAGTTCTTCCCGACGACGAGCTCCTTCAGCTCCAGCTAGCAAGATCTCAAATCTTGCCCCCTTTTGCTTTTTTTTTTTTTTCCGTTCTTCTTCTCTTTTCTCTTTTTTTTTTCCCTTTTATCTCTCTACTTTACCTGGTAGCTAGCAATCGCCTCCTCTATCTGAGAGGATCGGCTCCATTGCATTGCCAACAGAATGGGTGCTCCATTGCATTGCCAACAGAATGGGTGGGTCAAAGATTTATTCTGTCGGATTGTGTTCTTCAACTCCAAAAAAGTTTCCATATACGATTCGCTTTATCTCTACAGGGCTTCATGGCATTCCAATATGATGAAAGAATCGTACCTCTCCTGAATACAAGGATTTTACGTGTATGAGAAGATCCGTTGGCCCTTCATACATATCAAGTAATCGAAAGGCCTTTTTCAATTTTCAACTAACCATTTCATGTTGCCTCACCCAAATTGAGAAATATGCCAAATGGATCCCCTTGAGGATTCAAGGAAAGGACAATCTCTAACTGACTAAGGAAGTTCCCCAAATATTGAGTTTGGATGCATGGTTTCACTAAGAGGTTAGTTGCACACAAGTGATATTACAAGTTACAACTTATATTACTGTAATTGATATTTTAGTAATGTAACTTGTATTCTTGTGTTTGGTTCAGAGTTGAAAGGGATAATTAGAATTGCAGAAATTTTCAAGTATTAATTTTTTTTATTTTCAAAAGGTGTGAGAAATATTTGTTTATCAATAATATAATTACAATTTGAAAAGGGAGAGAAAAAGAAATCCCATGCAATGTTTTCTGTAATTGTAATTATTACAAGCGCATAAGTGATTGCAGTTAAAATTACCAACTTTTACAACTATAGTTCCAACCAAATAACGAAAAATGTCACTTGCAGCAAAAGCGGTTGCAATTACAACCACTTTACACACTTGTGTAAGCAACCAAATAGCCCTTAACTGAAACCACAGTTTTAGAGAATTTGAACTTGAAACTTCTTTTATAAAACTACACCTACTTAGATACCTATCTTGGAGTTTCTAAATTCCTGTTTTGTAGTGTTTTAGAATATCCAGAACTCCAAAATTAAAAATCCACTCATACTCATACTAGATGTTTCCATGGTTTTACACAGTTTTGCAATAATTACCTAAAATATGGTGACGTTCTACTTTGAAATTCTATATCCAAACTAGAAATTCTATATCCAAACTAGACCCAACTTAAGTAGAACTCTAATTTTCAGAAACTAGAGTTTGTATGTATACTACTAACTCCAATTTTATAAGACTCAAGTGAAACCAGAGTTTTGTAAAACTGGTACCCAAATTAGGCATAAGAGGCATTCATCCATTGCATCCTTTCTGATGGAAATTTATGCTTGACAACACTCCTTGTCATATATACTTGCAAAGAAATATCATTTTAGCTATGGATTTAAGATCAAGAATTATATCATACCAGATCAAATCAATCCTAAACTCATCTGAGCCTCGAGTAATCACACAGTGGCACTTACTTTGTATTAGAACTCCTCGTCAACAGAACTTGATGAGAAGTCACCTACAAAGCTAACTAACTTTTTCTTAAGAAATCCATTCAGAATTGAGCCATACTTGTTTAGGCTCCAAAAGTTGCCTCTGTTGAATGAGAAGGTGGACAAACTCGCATCCATTCAGGAACGGAACTAGAATTTTAGAATAGGAGGGATGGAAGTATAATTTTAGAATGGGAGGGGCTGATTATAAGAACTTCAATTTCTACCAAAAAAAAAAAACTAAAATTTGTCACATAATTAACTTCAACGTCTACTAACAAAAACAAAAACGTACTACAGCTTATTCAAAAAATAAGAATAAATATAGTAACAAAATAATAGTTTCTTACATATTTATTTTAGTCATCAATTAAAAAAGAATGCAACTTTCTTTTAAATCTGGAAAATCATCTATGATTCCCTCTGTACTAAATTTTACAGCAATTTCTTTTTCAATATACATAATCATAATATCTGTGAGAAAGGCATCATCCATCTTGTTGCTAAGTCTAGCTTTGACAATATTCATGGTTGAAAATGATATTTCAATTGGGCTTCAACGTTGTTCACAGTCAAGCTCCAGTTTAACAATTTAAGTTCTAGAATTGGACTGGATTTCTCATGGGGCCAGAATTAATTTGACCCACTTCAAGTGGGCTTTAAGTCATTCCTCAAAGGACCTCAATCCTAATCCTAACTGGGAGGGACCATGGTCATAGGGGGGTTCAGCCTCTGCCTAGAGCAACTTACACCCCTTTTCTTTTGCAAAAGATTATATTTTAGTTATGGTCCTCATAATCTGTATGTAAACATGCTGGTTTTTGCAACAAAAAGATGCGGTTCGCATCCAATATTCATGCACATAGCAAGATAACCATGCTCGAGTTCGGTTCGTTTACTATTAATTAATCTACCAAGTTCATTAATTACCCAGTTCATTAATTACCAAGTTCATTAATTATCTTAGCAAGAAGAATACATGAATTAATACAGTTCGGCTGACCAATTTCGATTTACGTTCACAAGAACAGTAAAAGAGATTCATTATAAGTAAAAGGTTACAAAAAGAGATCTAAGTCTCTCTATCTCTCTCATGAAAACCATCTCTCTCATCCATTACTCATTTCTCTCGTATCCCATACACAATATATATATATATATATATATATATATATATATATATATATATATATATATATATATATAGTTTCTATCCTAATTCTATTGCAATAGCATTATCACCATCTAATTGGTATTCTAATCCAATTAGAATTTTGGTCTTCTGACCCAAGTCTAATTGGAACATCTTGTTATTCTCGATCACATCTGAATACTCAATAGATGCAAGACAAACCAAACAATCTCCACATTGGCTCGTATTCGATAAACCATGCAAGTTGGAAAAACTCTATTGTTTTTGCCATCCACTTCGCAGACATCAACGCACGATTACCATGCTTCACCGACTGAGAACAACTTGTATAATCATCACTGTTTTCATACTTGAGTACTTATGATCACTGGGTGCGTCCTGCGCTAGTGGCTACTGCGGGCATGCTGTTCTTCGGCCAGACGCCCAATGATTGGGCTCCCTCCGTCTGCTTGCCCGCCGGTCAGGCACCCTCTGGCCGACTACCTACCGGCCCTATTTGCCGGGGCAACAGCCTGCCACCTATATTTTTATCTTTGTTTCTTATATTGTTGATGTTGATTTTGATGTCACTACCAACTTTCCTTGCCGACATGACATCAAATATTTCTCCATCTTGTGAATTCAATTTCAGATCTATAACTCCGGCTCTGATATCATTTGTTGGGGATCGAATCGCCATCGAAATCATAGAGATGAAGTAAATAATACAATCATAAGAAAAACACAAAAATTAACATTATTTGGTCGACCAAATTCGATTTACGTTCACAGGAAGAATAAGAGAGATTCATTATAAAGAAAAAGTTACAAGAAAAGATCCAAATATCTCTCTACCTCTCTCATCTCTCATAATAATAAAATTCATCTCTCTCATCCATTGCTCACCTCTCTCACATCACATACAAGAGATATATATAGTGTTCTTATTCTAATTCTATTAGAATAGCACCATCACCATCTAATTGGTATTCCAATCTAATTAGAATTCTGATCTTCTGACACAAGTTCAATTGAGACTCCTTATGATTCTCGATCACATCTGAATACTCAATGGATGTAAGATACAAACTCAATATTATATAATGTAAAAGAATCGATGGAGATTTCTAAAAAGAACATGATACTTCATAAAGGGTTTTCCTACTTTAGTCATAGTTTTATATCCAGTCTCTGGGTAATATATATATATATATATATATATATATATATATATATATATATATATATATATATATATATATATATATATATATATATATATATATAAAAGTATAGATTTAATTACATATGGACATGTATAGTAACACAAGCTGTAACAAGTAAAATATATATACTATTTATAAACACATATAGTAATATAAGTATAAATATATTAAGTGCATTTATGTGTGTGTATGGAATTATTACAAATGAGTTGCTGTCTAAATTAAGTTACATGAGATAGTAGAAAAAACATAATTATCGCATTATTTTTTATTATTTAGGATTATGGTCCCCTTCTTAAGTGCAAATTTTATGAGTTTTGTAGTTTATTTACTCTTTCTTTAAATGAATAATATTTTGTGCTCAGCGAAAATCATTAATTTTGTGTCTACTTGATGGATGAAAGGCCAAATCAAAACAAAAGCCCAAAAATTGAATGTGAATGGATCTTAATATATTTGAGATACTGAAAATAAACATAAACTGTAGTTCACATAACATACTTTAATTTCTATTATTCTACTCGAAAATTCTCATAGCCCACTCCCATCTTCTTCCTAGTGACTCGAGTCTTACAAGCACATTTTAATAATATTAAATAGACTGATTAATACTAATTTTAATTGTTAATCATTTAATTTAATCAATTAACTCTATTATTAAAAAATTATATTGTAATATATGGACGGAAACTTTATCAAACAATGCAAAATTATAATTAAACTTCCAGACTCCAACCAAACAAGTTATGAAATTTAGAGATTCATCACTCCAATATATGCAACAAACACATTGAACTAGAACACCAAATAGGTGGCCAAAGTCACTGAACCCCCATTACTTAACAACTCAGGAGGAACGCATAACTTCGTGCAGTTTAAATCAGTAAAAGTCAGCAAATAACTGCGAATGCATTAACAAATGGTCCAACAAGAAAAAAAGAAGTTCAATATCACCATCTCCAAATTGCCAACTCGACTAGATTTTCATCTTGCCATTTTTATTGATCTAAGTAAGAGTGATTTCTATTCAAAAAGTTGGAGCAGTGCCCATAAAATAAAACGTTTTTACGTTCATAATCAAAACTAGAAGAGGGATGACAAACAAGGGAGGAGGCTACTGCTCGAATCAAGCCAGGGTAAGCAAAACAAGAATGTTACTACAAAATCACTGCAGGAAGGATCTAGTGAAGTGCTCCCTTGCTGTAGCCAATGCTTGAGAAATGTTCTGAGAAAAAAAATAATAAAAAAATAATAATAAAGAAAACTTGCTAGAAGAGATAAAAAAAAAAAAATAGCATTCGCCAACTTGAACTGGTAAGCAAACCTTACATATTGAATTTTACCTGCTCAGAGAAGGCGACAGAATTATCAGCAGTATTAGTTGCAACCTTCCCAGCAATGGCACCTCCATCTGTTTCCAAGATGATCCTGTATTGAGGCAACAAAAACAACGTGAATAAGTTTTAAATGGGACAGTGGTATTCTCCAACTTCAGCTGTCTGTGAAGGAGGATGGTCAGTGCTCTGCAGCAAATGACTGATACAGCTTTTGGTCGTAGTTACATTTGAAAGGAAGCACAACTATTTCTAGCATGTTAGTCAAGCATGTCCCATGTGCTTCATCCTAATAAATCCTTCATTTTTCTTCAGCTGCATCAAGAAAGGAAATGACAAAAGAAAGAAACACACACACACACACACAACGGAAAGGGATGGTCACTACATTAGTACATGACAAACTCATCAACATTAGAGGATAGCTAGTTATGCTAGTAAGTCCTTTCTTTTGAGAGAAAAATTGAACCAAAGTTTAACTCTCTGTAAATAGTCTCAATAGCATCAGGAATCCATCCTAATCAAGCACCATCACAAATGCCTACCCACAGAACAGAGTAGAGTTATAACTCCTCTTCTCCTGAGGAAAGTGTAGAGGAGGTCGTCCAGTATAAACAATGTTCTATCAAACGTTCTATGCAGCCACATATACATATGCAGCGGAAAAACGCATACGAAATGGGCAATTTGCCAATTACGGGACTGAACACATAACCATTTATATGCTGGTTATCTCCCGCATAATGGTAATGCCCATATGCATTTGGTCAATAATAAGTTCTCAACAACAGGTTAAAAATTCAAAATCCAAAACCTGAAACCTTACCTTATAGTTGGTGGTTTTATAAGGTCCAAAAGTTGGGGTTCCCAACTCTTATCCAAGTCTCTCTTCTCCGGCTGCGATGACTGATACATTAGCCAGGCGACAACCAACAACCCTCTCTCCCTAAATACTTGACCCACTCTCACCAGGCATCTCCCTTATCTTTCTCAACTTGCGGCCTATCTTCGATGATCACATCAATGTTGAAAAAAACGCGCTCCGTAATGCGTTACGGAGCGTAACAGGGAAAATTCGCTCCGTAACGGGGGGGAATAACGTCTGGTTCCGGAGCGCACCGTTTTTTTAAAATAACGTACGTTACGAAACGTAACGTAACGTAACGTACGTTATTTCCCCACTTCGAATCCTATATAAATTCCTGAGCGAAAAAATAAAACCTAACCCTAAAATCGATCGTTCCCTCTTTCCCACCCGAGTGATTTCTCACCGGAGCTCTCCCCCTCTCTCCCATCCCCCTCTCCACCGCCGATCCGGCTCCAAATCGCCGACAAGACTCTCAAATCAACCTTAAAATCAATCGTTCTTTCTCTCCCACCCGAGCGATTTCTCACTGGAGCTCTCTCCCCCTCTCCCATCCCCCTCTCCACCGCCGATCCGTCTTCAAATCGCTGACGAGACTCTCAAATCAACCTCCTAACCCATCAGCTTTCTCAAAATCTTCGAGTGATCGAAGATTCGACGCTTCTCCGACCTCATTGCTCCGGCTCCGGCTCCTGCTCCTGAAGCTCTCCGACGTTGAAGCTCTCGACGGCTCCGGCTCCTGCTCAAAATCTTCGAATGATCGAAGATTCGACACTTCTCCGACCTCATTGCTCCGGCTGCGGCTGTGGCTCCTGCTCTTGCTCTTGAAGCTCTCCGACGCTGAAGCTCTCGACGTTTCTCCGACCTTCCTGAAGCTCTTGCCCTCGACACTGAAGCTTCCTGAAGCTCTCGCCCTCCGGCTCCTACTCATGAAGCCCTGAAGCTTTGAAGCCGGCTCCTGCTCCTGAAGCCCTGAAGCTTTGAAGTTCAACAGAGGTAAGATTTCCAATCTAATTTTCTTTAAATTAGTTATAAATACTTAATTGAATTAATTCTATAATGTTGGATTATTCATTGCTTGATTATTTGCATTGTTTGATTACTTGGATTTTTTTCAATTTTACATTGGACTTTTAATTGGATTATTATGATAATTGGACTGTTATTTTTAAATTGGATTATTAATTAAATTACTTGGTTCAACAAATATGTGAATTATCTTGATGTTAATTATATTGTTGTTTAGTATTCACTGTACAATGTGTACTGTTGCAGCTACTGTAAGCCAGCAACAGTGCATATTTTTGCAATTTTGCATAGGGTTTTTTTGTTCGGCTGCACTATGCAAATTGGATTAATGTAAAAGAAAATGGGTTTGAAGTAATTGTTGTAGAAAATATATTGGAAAGCTTGCACTGTGCAAATTGGATTTTTGCATAGGGTTAATGTAAAGAAAATAGATTGTAGAAAATAGGTTTGCTGCGGGGTTTTTGTATGGAAAACAGATTGTAGAAAAACGCATGGGGTTTTTGTATTAGGTTGCACTGAGCAAATTGGATTAATGTAAAAGAAAATGGGCTTTGAATTATTGAATTAATTGTTGATTCTCAAATAATTTAACATTTGAATTATTGGTATGTTTGTGTAAATTGAATAATGTCAAAAAATTTGGATCCAGCTAGAGAATGGAGGATTCACAAAGAAGGGAAACCTCCAAATTATTTTTACTGCAAATTCTGTAATCACCACATTACTGCTGGAATCACCCGGCTTAAACATCATTTGGCCAGTACGAGACATGGGGTAAAAATGTGTGAACGAGTCCCGCCAGATATAAAAAAAACATGTAAAGATATTTTAAAGTCTTCAGAAGTGGAAAATAAGAAAAAGACATCTCTAAGCCGTGAAATTGTTAGAATGAGGGAACCAGACGCTGAATTGGTAAGCGAAGAGCTTGAAAGCGCCGCCGGTAACAATACTCAACCTCGAACTTTAGGAGCAATGAATAAATTTATTAATCTTGAAGTCCGACAATCCACGTGGGAGATAGCTTTAAAGAAAGAGGCAAGAGAAGACTGTGTTAGAAAAATAAGGAGATATATCTATACAAATGGACTGTCATTTAATATCTTGAATAGTCCTTATTGGAACGAGATGATCGAAACAGTTGGGAATTTCGGATTTGGTTTGAAGCAACCATCTCCGTACGAGATAAAGACACGGGTTCTTAAGGCTGAGATTGAAGATATTGACAAGATTAAGGAGAAGCATATGGCGGCTTGGGAGAAGTACGGTTGTACAGTGATGTTAGATAGGTGGACTGACAGGAAGAGCAGAAGTTTAATAAACTTTCTTGTGAATTCACCAGAGGGGACTTTTTTTTACAAGTCCATTGATGCATCTGCTCAGTTCAAGACAGAAAATTACTTATGGGACTGTCTTGATAAGATAGTTGAGGAGATTGGAGAGAATAATGTTGTCCAAGTGATTACAGACAATCATGCTTCGTATGTCAATGCGGGCACAAAACTTATGGATTCACGAAAACGTCTTTACTGGACTCCTTGTGCAGCACATTGTATTGATCTGATGCCGGAGGATATAGGCAAGATAAAGATCCATAAGGAAACTCTTGAAACAGCAAAGGGGATCATACTATTTATATATAATCATAGCTGGGTTTTGAGTTTAATGCGGACATACACGAAGGGAAAGGAACTGCTAAGACAGGTAATAACTCGATTTGCTACGTCATTCTTGACTTTACAAAGGCTCTATAAATTAAGGCAGCCATTGAGGAAGTTGTTTGCTTCTGATGATTTCACCAAGAGTGCTTGGGCGAAGAAACCAAATGCAGTGAAGGCAAAGAAGGCAGTGCTATCTAGCAGAAGCTTCTGGGGGCGAGTTCTCTTTTTCTTTAGCACCACACTGCCACTGGTCTACGTGTTGCGAGAGGTTGATTCGGATGTGAGGCCTTCCATGCCTTTTTTATATGAGATGCTTGACAGTTGTAAAGAGAAAATTGCCGATGTCTGTGGGGGCAGTAAGAGGAAATACATGCCATACTGGAATTTGATTGATAAGAGGTGGACAGACATGTTGCATAGGCCCCTCCACGCAGCAGCTTACTTTCTAAATCCTAAATACTTCTACAGTGATAGATTTTCTAATGTTGCTGAGGTTAGAAGTGGCCTTCGTGAATGCATGCAACGAATGATCCCCGATCTCAATGAGTATGCACAAGCTGATGTGGAGTTGGATCAGTATAAACAGAAGCTTGGAGAATTTGGATCCCTACTAGCTCAAATGACTATGAATGCTCGAAGTCCTGGTATATCTTAATTTATTGTTTCCATTCCTCGAGTTCTATTGCTAGATATATCATTAAGTTTTTTTTTGCATTTTTTAACACCAAAATTATTTATTTATTTTAGCTGCCTGGTGGGAAAGATTTGGAGAGGATGTTCCCACACTCCAAAAATTTGCAATTCGAATCCTCTCACTTACGACTAGTGCTCTGGATGTGAACGCAATTGGAGCACTTTTGAACAAGTATGAATTTTAAAAACTTAACATATTATTTTCAAGTACTTTATTTATCATCATGCTCATATAACAATTTACAACTTTATTTAAGGTGCATTCAAAAAAAATATCGCTTGGAGCAAGAACGCCTACATTCTCTCGTGTACGTCATGTACAATATTAAGCAGAGAGAGAGAAATATTCGAAGGAAGAGAATGAATTTGGATCCAATTTTGATTGATGAGGCAACACCAGATGATGAATGGCTAGTTGAGAGTGAATAGCCTTGTCTCCCAGAAGATATTGGATTGCTAGATGAGCCTACTGATGACGATTTAGTTCCAAGAACGAATGATTTCTTAGAAGTCACTGCAATTAATAGCAATCAAAATGTTCTTCCATCCATTGTAAATAAGGGAGACAAATAAGATGACACTGAAACCACAGCAAAGAAACGAAGGGTCGATACTTGTAAGTTATCCAATTTTAACAATTTAATATTCTTAAATGAATACTATCGTGATTTGAGTATCTAATAATATCTTAATTTGTATATTTTTTGTGTAGTATCTTCTTCAGATAAAGGAAAATCAACTGATGATACTTTTGATGAGACGGGGGATGATATCGATCCAGAAGATGCAAATTATATTCTAGAGGAGGATGATCTTGTTATTATAGATTAGATGGAGGAAAAACAATATTGTGTTTTGTATAACTTAAAAAATTGTTGTGATGTTTGCTGTGAAATTTTATAATTTTTCTATGCCTTTATATTGATTTTACAGTATTTTATATTATTTTTAAGATTTATTTACTTATTTGTGAAAATTATTAAATGCAGTTTAATATTTATTTTAATTAAATAATAAAAAATTGAGTAACCTACGTTAAGCGTTACGTTATTTGCTACATAACCTAACAAAAAAAACGTTACGTTAACGTTATCGTTATTTTAAACATTGGATCACATCATAGGCCCGATGACGACCACATCATCAGCCCAACAGCAACCTAATGGTATGTTGATGGGCATGTAATTTAATTTTTTTTTCTATGTCCGATTTGATTTCTTTCTTCCTTTTCTTTTTCAATTTCTCGGTTCGACTAATTTGCAATTTCCAATGTCTTCAAAATAAATTTATCTTTTTCTTGATTTTTTGTGAAAAAAATAATCTTTGGGTCTTGATGCAGGAGAGGGAAGAAGTGGTTTGATTTTGTCTCGTTGTTTATGAATCCTAGTGAAGGGGCAATCTTTAATCTTCGCTTCCTCTCATTTTGATAATTTGGGTACAAATAACAGTTTATTGATAGTAAAATTGGAACTTGCTCTCATATTTTAGGATAATCAAACATGCTTAAGCCCTAGAGATCAACAACTACAACAAATTTATACAAACAACAACTAAGCCTTTTATCCCAAGTATTTGGGGTAGACTACATTAACAAAAAAAAAAAAAATCATGCTAGATCAATCACATTGATATTCTCTCTCCATTCATTTCTATCTTCTTATTTAAACATCTAAACTCCATATCTTTACATATCACCTCCATCCATATTTTCTTCGGTCTTCTCTTCATTCTTTTAATTTGTCCTACATTGATAAATTCCCCTCCTCGAACCAGTGCACTTGTAGGCCTACGTTACACATGACCAAACCATCGTAAGCGATTTTCTCGCATTTTCTCATCGATGGGAGCTACACCTACCTTACCACAAATATCTTCATTTCTCACTTTATCTCTCTTAGTGTTGCCGCACATCCAACGAAGCATGCGCATCTCTACTACACATATTTTCTATGAATGACGTTTTTTTATAGCCCAACATTTCGTGTCATATAATAAATCTGGCCTAATAGCAGTTCTATAAAATTTTCCTTTCAATCTTAACGGAATATTACGGTCGCATAAAACTCCCGTTGCTCTCCTCCATTTCAACCAACCAGCTTGTATCCTCTGGTTAACATCATTATCGATCTCTCCATCATTCTGAATAATAGAATCCAAATATTTAAACTGACTGCTCATTTGTATCTCTTACCTATCCAGTTTTGCAGCATTATAATCTATGGTCCGTCGTTTACTAAATTTACACTCCATATACTCTGTTTTAGACCTACTCAATCTAAAATCTCTAGATTCTAATTTATACCTCCATAACTCTAACTTGGCATTTACTCCTGCTCTTGTTTCATCAAGTAAGACAAGACAATATTATTAGCAAATAACATACACCAAGATATCTCATCCTGAATGATTTTAATAAACTCATCCATCACTATAGCAAATAAGAATGGGCTCAATACAGATTCTTGATGTAATCCAATTGTGATAGAAAAATCAATTGTTAAACCACCACATATTCTGATATTGGCCACTACTCCATCATACATGTCCATAATTATGTTGATATGCTTAATGGGAACTCTTTTCTTCATCAGTGTCCACCAAAATATCTCTTGTGGAACCTTATCATAGACTTTCTCTAAGTCGATAAATACCATATGCAAATCTCTATTCCTCTCTCGGAATCGTTCTATAACTTAACGAAGTAAATGAATAGCTTCTGTCGTCGATCGTCCCGACATAAATCCAAACTAGTTCTCCGATATTTTAATAATTTATCGTAATTTATGTTCAATTACTCTTTGCCAAAGCTTCATAGTGTAACACATAAGTTTTATTCCCGGATAATTAGGACAACTCTGAATATCGCCCTTATTCTTATACAGAGCTATTAAAGTACTCTTCCTCCATTCATTTGGCATTTTTTTTAATTTGTCAAATCTTGTTAAAAAGATCTGTTAGCCACCTCACACCAATCTCTCCTAAGTATCTTCATATCTCTATAGAAATCTCATCTGAACCAACATCTTTTCTTAATTTCATCCTCTTCAAAACCTCTTTTACTTCAGACTCTTTAATTATGCGCATAAAATTACGATTCATATCCTCATATTGAATAGTAAGATCTCCCAAATTTTGAGTAAAACTATCATTATATAATCTATTAAAATAATTTTTCCATCTTTCTTTAATCTCTTTGTCTCGAATTAGAACCTTCTGATCCTCATCTTCAATACATTTTACAGTACATAAGTTTTTAGACTTTCTCTCTCTTATTCGAGCAATTCTATATATATTCTTTTTTGCCTCTTTATTATCCAACTTCTCGTACACTTGTTTATATAATTTAGTTTTTGCATTCCGAATAACTTTCTTAATCTCCTTCTTTGCTAGTTTATACTTTTCAAAACTTATTCTATTATTATTATTATTATTATTCAAATCTCTATAAAGGTCTCGCTTGATCTTAATAGTATTTTTTAGCTCTTCATTCTACTATAATGTATCCTTACATGGTGGAGCACCGCCCCTTAACTCACCGAATAATCTTTACCTATTATTTTAATGCAGCTAGCCATTTTATTTCATGTTATATTAGGATTATCATAATCTCTCTAATCTGCTTCTTGTACTACTCTATTTACAAAAATTTTTTGATTACCTTCTAATCGCAACCACTTAATGTTAGGATCTAACTTACACTTAATCTTTTTAAATTTCTGTCTAATCTGAATATCTAAAACTAAGAGTTTATGTTGGGTAACTACACTCTCACCTGGCACTACTTTACAATCGATACAACTATCTCTATCTATCCTCCTAATTAAAAAGAAATATATTTGGCTTACATTCGATCCACTTTTAAAAGTAACTAAGTGAAAAACTCTATGATTAAACCAAGTATTCGCTAAAATTAAATCATAAGACAAAGCAAAATCTATAATTGAGTTACCTGCTTCATTTATTTCTCCAAAACCAAATCCTCCATGTACACTATCAAACTCATTACGACTAGTTCTTACATGTCCATTGAGATCACCACCAATAAATAGTTTTTCTCTAGCGGGTATTTCTTATACTATCTCATCTAGATCCTCCCAAAATTGATATTTACTGGATTCATCAAGTCCTACTTGTGGTATATAGGCGCTAATAACATTAAAAATCTCTCCATCTAAAATAATTTTAACTAATAAAATTTTATTATTCTTCCTCCTAACCTCCACTACATCCCCAAGTAATTACTTATCTATGATCACACTTACCCCATTACGATTTATATCTCTACCCGTATACCAAAGTTTATAATCCCAAGGCTTTATGACTTTAACTTTCTCACCTACCCACTTAGTCTCCTGCACGCACAAAATATTAACCCTCCTTCTAATCATAGTATCAATCAACACTACTAATTTACCTGTAAGAGAACCTATATTTCATGATGCCAACCGAAATTTATGTTTATGAGCTAATTTCTTTACCTCCATCTGCTCATTAAGATGTGGGAAGTCTCTTATATTTGACACCATATCCGGGCGCCGACGTGGGGCGTCGCTTCTGGACGACGACCTAACAATCCTCATACATTTTTCACTACACCCGAGCTCCGATGTAGCGCGTCGCTCTGTAGGGAACGCCCCAACGAAATTCGTATTTTGGTTCATGTCATAATATCTGACAATGTTTTATGTTGGTTGTTACTGGCCTACCACAACCCTCCTTTATCCTGGCTTGGGACAGGCAGTGCATAGCACTAGTGGAGTTAACTACAACAAATTTATAATCAAAAATAATTTTTTAGATTTATTTAATGAGTTTTTAGTCCATCCGGTAAATGTTCAAGTTGGTTAGGATATTCATTGGTTCAAATGCTAATTCGTAACCACATTTTATGTTTCCTTTACATTAATTTAATCCATCTACAGCTCCGATGAAGCTACAAGCTTGTTTATATTGCAAGTGGTTCTTAATGAGAATTGAGCAAGTTGTCTTTGATTCCCTCTAGAATGGGAAATTGTCTTGAATGGAGATTCTATGTTTTTGAGTTCATTATTCTAAAGTTTGTGATGTGTAAGTGATGGAAATCAGATTTTTTTTATTTGAGATGATTTTGAGATCTAATAGGATTTGATTTAGTTTGATTTAGATTTGTTAGGATTTTGAAATATTTGATTGGATTTTGATTTAATTAGGATTTTGGATTTTATTAAGATTTTATTTGTTAGGGTTTTTCTATATATATGGGTTTTGTATGAAGTATTGAGAATTGATTGAGGAATAATATTTGAAAATTTTGAGAAATTTCTGGTGTGGATTTCGCTGAGTAAAATTTTTTCTCGTGAATTCGTGGAGAATAGGCGTGGATTCGCCTGGATGGATTCCCAAACCCTGTAAGTTCTTCATGTTTTTTTCCAATTTCTCCAAAAAAACACTAATTCTCAAATCCTAACTCTATTTTCGCTTCCGTCCTGTGTCAAACTTGATATCATAACCTAGATTTTCATCTCCATCATCATCTACTTCTTCCACATTTTCACCCTCTTTCTATTTTATTTAAGTTTTTTATTTTATTTTTTTAAAAAAAAAGGTACATATAAAAAAAAAACTGATCTGAAGGGAAAAAAGAGAGTTCAGATTTGAAAAAAAAAAGAACAATTCAGATTTGAAGGAAAAGAAAAAGAGAAAAGAGAGAAAAAGAAGAGAGGAAAAAAAAAAGAGAGAAAAAAGAGAAAAAATTTAGATAAAAAAAGAAAGAGAGAAAAAAAGAGAAAGAAAAGAATTTGGATTTGGTTTCAGTTATTGGATTTGTTTTGAGTTATTGGGTTTGATTCGGATTTCAGTTGGACCCATTTAATTAATCCACGGAGAAAAGAAAAATGTTGGATTTAATTTAGTTAGACCCAATCCGCAACCATAACCAACCTATTTACCTTTATTGGGTTGAATATAGCAGCAGATCCAACTCACTAGCAATAGACCCGTTAAAGGGAATTTGATGATTCAGAGCCCGTTTCAACTCTGATTCAAACTGTTTTTGCGCGGTCGTGATTCTTGAGTATTTCCTAAACTTTTTGAGCTAAAATTTTTAGTTGATTATATATGGGTTCATATTCTATGGTCATTATATCAACACAAATGCTAAAAAATCGCAAGTTGAGCGTAATATGTATGCTAATATACCTATTTTTTCGGTTTCGACAATCGATAAAATTATCAAAATTGGGAGAACCATATCCAAGAGTTTTTTTTAGATTATGATCTGACTTCAGCACACAAATGTCATTACACCCGACAAAAATTGGGTAGAGAAGTTTATATTTGGAATAGAGAGTATAAATTATGCTTAGATTGGAATATCTTGCGACGTCTACTTCGTTATCGATATACTCAACACCACCTCCTAAATTTATCATCTCATCAGTTTCAATCATATGAGCCTAAAACAATGACCATTGATGAAAAACTTCAATATATGATTGATGAATTTGAAAAGTGTAGCCAAATATTGGACAGCTTCAACAAAACACTTAAATACATGGATGAAAGAAGTCAAATGGTTAACGATGATAGTATCGCTAATAAAATTGAAGCAAATATTCAAATTTTTAATGACGAATTGCAGCCTATACTGAATACAAAAGTTCATAATAAGCCACTATTAATGCCAGATAGAACTTCCTTTCCATCCATAAAAGTTGCAAACTCAAAAGTTCAGATTTCTAATGATCTCTCAGTGGAACCAACTGCGAAGTTTCAGCCACATAAATATACACCTGATGATCATATTCATAAGCAGAAACCAATAGAAGTACCTCCTACTCTCCTATATCACATGCCCATAAAACCGACAGTTTCTTTAGAAGACTTTCTGCTAAAATTTCATAAAAAACTTCTTTAATAATTTGTATTTACTAATAGTATTTGCATATCAGTTGCAGATGTATATGAAGTACAAGAACTTCCAGTGCAAAATGGACTTCAGACAGAAAAAATTATTGTTAATGATGAGGTAAAAATATCAGTTCCTCTTGAAAGATTCATTACAGGAATTATAAAGAAATTACCAACTCAACATATAGATTCATATGAAGTTTCGAAGAGATTTACTTCTATTTATGGCCAGAATAATTTGTGAGATTTACAGTCATCTGAAACTGATTCACGAAAGAAACTAGTTCCACCTCCATCGCCTTGGTTCAGATGTGACGTACTAGATACGGTTGCTCGACCACCACCATGGCCCAATTGAGATACTTCATAAATTTTGATCAGTTTAACCGGGACGTGTTTGTCATTTCTTATATCCGCATTTATCGGGGATGAATGTTTTGAAGTCAGAAAGAATTGATAGAGATCAGATTTTTTATTTGAGATGATTTTGAGATATAATAGGATTTGATTTAGTTTGATTTAGATTTGTTAGGATTTTAAAATATTTGATTGGATTTTGATTTTATTAGGATTTTGAATTCTATTAGAATTTTGTTTGTTAGGATTTTCCTATATATATGGATTTTGTATGAAGTATTGGGAATTGATTAAGGAATAATATTTGAAAACTTTAAAAAATTTCTAGCGTGGTTTTCGCTGAATACAATCTTTCCTCATAGATTCATGAAGAGTGGGCGTAGATTTCGCCTGCGTGGATTTCTAAACCCTGTAAGTTCTTCTTGTTCTTTCTCAATTTTTCCAAAAAACCGTAATTCTCAAATCCTAACCCTAATTTTAATTCCGTCCTGCATCAGTATGACCCATGAAAATATGTGAATTTTCTGAGTTACATCAAAAAAGATTAAAAAAAAAATTGTCTTAATTACTTCATTTTGATAAAATGTGTTTGTATTAAGCAAGTTTCTGGTGTTTCCTAGTGTCTTCTAGAAAATGCTTGAGAGTTTGAATATGGACACAGATTCAAATAGTTTTGCTATCATGAGATAATGCACTGAAGGTCCCCATAGTTTGATTGTCTCCTGTTTTTCGGTGAGATGATACTACTTTTTGTTTGGATCAAAGGCTATAGTCTGGTCTTGAATCTGCAATTAGGAGTGACCCAACTTATTATTGTTTCTTCTTCTTTGATTGTTCACTTCATGACTGTAGATATTTTTGTGCAACCATGATTGAAGTTGGTTTGAAGTGTAATGCCATTTGATACAATGATCAAGTATATGCTTGGATTAGGAGTTTGCTTATATGTCAGCTTGAGGAATATCTAATGCACACTAAGGTTTAAAATATATGTTGTGTTGATCTTTGTTCAGATATTTGTATTTGCTTTGACTGATAAAACTCAAAAACTCAATTGTAAAGTACGTTTACCACCATTATAAGAAAATTTTGCAGAAATTGAGTTCTTCCCAAAAATATATTATTGTAGTTAGTTGTAAGTTATAACTCTTGAACCATCTTGTCTTGTGTGTACTTTGGATTTAAGACTTCTCAAAATCCATTGGTTGAGTAAGTTGAGTCTCTAGGTCCTCATTTTTGGCATCCAATTTAAGTGTTAATGGACAATCAAAAGCATCAGTTAAATGACCAAGTACATCAAGTTACGAAGATGACTAGATTCCCCCAAAGCTATTGAGTTCTAATGATATCGAGTGGAACTATGAAAATGTAACAACCTAATTTCTATCATAACTTATGTTCCTGATGTCAAATTTATCCAAGGGTGAATTCGTTGTATTCGTCTTATTTTTGTATTTTTTTGGTGATTTGCTTTTGAAATTTTCTGGATAATCACTTAAAATAATATTATTTTAATCACCGGTGGGCCCTACACATATTGACTAGTCTCTCTTCTTTTGACTTGTAAAGATGAAATTTGACTTTATTTGGATTAATTTAATTTGAAATTATAACCTTAAACAACTATAATAACCTATTATTACTAATCATTTGTCCTATACTTATTTTGTTTTTATTCACCCATACTTTATCTTCACCATGCTTGTTCTTTGGCCAAGCATGACAATCCATCATTTTACCCTCATACCTCTCTTTTGCCTATTATATCTTTTTCTTCCCTTCCTTTCAATTATTCTCTCTCCTTCATTTTTCACTCCTCTCTTCTTTTTTTTTTTACTCCAACTTTTAAGAAGAAAAATAAGAAAAGAGAAGAAGAATAAGAAAATAGAAGAAGAAGAAAAGGAGAAAAAGTTTTTTAGCCACAAAATATGCTTATCTTCCTACCCATCAAGACAAGTAAAATCACATCCACTCTCATGTTTTATTTCTAACTCTACTTATTTATGGTTAACTTAGAATTTTGATTTGTTAAAACTTAAAAAGATAATATCTCTATACAAAAATCTCTATAATTTTCTAGAAAAATAAAAATATGACTTTTACACTTTACTCAATGTTTATGTATCGAATTTATCATTTTATTTAAAATCTCTCATCTTAAACTACAAGTTGTAAAGTTAAACTATATACTTTACTTTTAAAATATAAAAATGTTACCTTTATGAATGTTCATCATATTTGGATATACATTTGAATTTTTCATATAACTTCTTCATATATAATATGATTTTAAATCACTTTTCACTTGCCATTAGAACATAGGTATATATATATATCAATGTTTAAAATAACGATAACGTTAACGTAACGTTTTTTTTTTGTTAGGTTATGTAGCAAATAACGTAACGCTTAACGTAGGTTACGCAATTTTCTATTATTTAATTAAAATAAATATTAAACTGCATTTAATAATTTTCACAAATAAGTAAATAAATCTTAAAAATAATATAAAATACTGTAAAATCAATATAAAGGCATAGAAAAATTATAAAAAATTTCACAGCAAACATCACAACATTTTTTTAAGTTATACAAAACACAATATTGTTTTTCCTCCATCTAATCTATAATAACAAGATCATCCTCCTCCAGAATATAGTTTGCATCTTCTGGATCGATATCATCCCCCGTCTCATCAAAAGTATCATCAGTTGATTTTCCTTTATCTGAAGAAAATGCTACACAAAAAATATACAAATTAAGATATTATTAGATACTCAAATCAGGATAGTATTCATTTAAGAATATTAAATTGTTAAAATTGGATACTTACAAGTATCGACCCTTCGTTTCTTTGCTGGAGTTTCAGTGTCATCTTGCTTGTCTCCCTTATCTACAATGGATGGAATAACATTTTGATTGCTATTAATTGCAGTGACTTCTAAGAAATCATTCGTTCTTGGAACTAAATTGTCATCAGTAGGCTCATCTAGCAATCCAATATCTTCTGGGAGACAGCCATTCATCATCTGGTGTCGCCTCATCAATCAAAATTGGATCCAAATTCATTCTCTTCCTTCGAATATTTATCTCTCTAAGCTTAATATTGTACATGACGTACACGAGAGAATGTAGGCGTTCTTGCTCTAAGCGACATCTTTTTTTTTTTGAATGCACCTTAAACAAAGTTGTAAATTGTTATATGAGCATGATGATAAATAAAGTACTTGAAAATAATATGTTAAGTTTTTAAAATTCACACTTGTTCAAAAGTGCTCCAATTGCGTTCACATCCAGAAGCACTAGTCATAAGTGAGAGGATTCGAATTGTAAATTTTTGGAGTGTGGGAACATCCTCTCCAAATCTTTCCCACCAGGCAGCTAAAATAAATAAATAATTTTGGTGTTAAAAAATGCAAAAAAAAACTTAATGATATATCTAGCAATAGAACTCGAGGAATGGAAACAATAAATTAAGATATACCAGGACTTCGAGCATTCATAGTCATTTGAGCTAGTGGGGATCTAAAATCTCCAAGCTTCTATTTATACTGAACCAGCTCCATATCAGCTTGTACATACTCATTGAGATCGGGGATCATTCGTTGCATGCATTCACGAAGGCCTTTTCTAACCTCAGGAACATTAGAAAATCTATCACTGTAGAAGTATTTAGGATTTAGAAAGTAAGCTGCTGCGTGGAGGGGCCTATGCAACATATATGTCCATCTCTTATCAATCAAATTCCAGTATGGCATGTATTTCCTCTTACTGCCCCCACAGACATCGGCAATTTTCTCTTTACAACTGTCAAGCATCTCATATAAAAAAGGCATGGAAAGCCTCACATCCGAATCAACCTCTCGCAACACGTAGACCAGTGGCAGTGTGGTGCTAAAGCAAAAGAGAACTCAGCCCCAGAAGCTTCTGCTAGATAGCACTGCCTTCTTTGCCTTCACTGCATTCGGTTTCTTCGCCCAAGCACTCTTGGTGAAATCATCAGAAGCAAACAACTTCCTCAATGGCTGCCTTAATTTATAGAGTTTTTGTAAAGTCAAGAATGACGTAGCAAATTGAGTGATTGTCGGTCGTAGCAGTTCCTTTCCCTTCGTGTATATCCGCATCAAACTCAAAACCCAGCCATGATTATATATAAATTGTATGATCCCCTTTGCTGTTTCAAGAGTTTCCTTATGGATTTTCGTCTTGCCTATATTCTCCAGCATCAGATCAATACAATGTGCTGCACAAGGAGTCCAGTAAAGACGTTTTCGTGAATCCATAAGTTTTGTGCCCGCATTGACATACGAAGCATGATTGTCTGTAATCACTTGGACAACATTATTCTCTCCAATCTCCTCAACTATCTTATCAAGACAATCCCATAAGTAATTTCCTGTTTTGAACTGAGCAGATGCATCAATAGACTTGTAAAAAAAAGTCCTCTATGGTGAATTCACAAGAAAGTTTATTAAACTTCTGCTCTTCCTGTCGGTCCACCCATCTGACATCACTGTACAACCGTACTTCTCCCAAGCCGCCATATACTTCTCCTTAATCTTGTCAATATTTTTAACCTCAGCCTTAAGAACCCGTGTCCTTATCTCGGACGGAGATGGTTGCTTCAAACCAAATCCGAAATTCCCAACTGTTTCGATCATCTCCTTCCAATAAGGACTATTCAAAATATTAAATGACAGTCCATTTGTATAGATACATCTTCCTATTTTTCTAACACAGTCTTCTCTTGCCTCTTTCTTTAATGTTGTCTCCAACGTGGATTGTCGGGCTTCAAGATTAATAAATTTATTCATTACTCCTAAAGTTCGAGGTTGAGTATTGCTACCGGCGGCGCTTTCAAGCTTTTCGCTTACCAATTCAGTGTCTGGTTCCCCCATTCTACCAATTTCACGGTTTAGAGATGTCTTTTTCTTCTTTTCCACTTCTGAAGATTTTAAAATATCTTTACATGTTTTTTTTATATCTGGCGGGATTCGTTCACACATTTTCACCCCATGTCTCGTACCGGCCAAATGGTGTTTAAGCCGGGTGATTCCAGCAGTAATGTGGTGATTACAGAATTTGCAGTAAAAATAATTTGGAGGTTCCCCTTCCTTGTGAATCCCCCATTCTCTGGCTGGATCCAAATTTTTTGACATTATTCAATCTACACAAACATACCAATAATTCAAATGTTAAATTATTTGAGAATCAACAATTAATTCAATAATTCAAAGCCCATTTTCTTTTACATTAATCCAATTTGCACAGTGCAACCTAATACAAAAACCCCATGCAAAAGTTTTGCTACAATCTGTTTTCCATACAAAAACCCCGCAGCAAACCTATTTTCTACAATCTATTTTCTTTACATTAACCCTATGCAAAAACCCAATTTGCATAGTGCAAGCTTTCCAATACATTTTCTACAACAATTACTTCAAGCCCATTTTCTTTTACATTAATCCAATTTGCACAGTGCAGCCGAACAAAAAAACCCTATGCAAAATTGCAAAAATATGCACTGTTGTTGGCTTACAGTAGCTGCAACAGTAGACATTGCACAGTGAATACTAAACAACAATATAATTAACATCAAGATAATTCACATATTTGTTGAACCAAGTAATCTAATTAATAATCCAATTTAAAAATAACAGTCCAATTAGCATGATAATCCAATTAAAAGTCCAATGTAAAATTGAAAAAAATCCAAGTAATCAAACAATGCAAATAATCAAGCAATGAATAATCTAATATTATAGAATTAATTCAATTAAGTATTTATAACTAATTTAAAGAAAATTAGATTGGAAATCTTACCTCTGTTGAACTTCAAAGCTTCAGGGCTTCAGGAGCAGGAGCCGGCTTCAAAGCTTCAGGGCTTCAGGAGCAGGAGCCGGAGGGCGAGAGCTTCAGGAAGCTTCAGTGTCGAGGGCGACAGCTTCAGGAAGGTCGGAGAAGCGTCGAGAGCTTCAGCGTCGGAGAGCTTCAAGAGCAAGAGCAGGAGCCGCAGCTGCAGCCGGAGCAATGAGCTCGGAGAAGTGTCGAATCTTCGATCATTCGAAGATTTTGAGCAGGAGCCGGAGCCGTCGAGAGCTTCAGCGTCGGAGAGCTTCAGGAGCCGGAGCCGGAGCAATGAGGTCGGAGAAGCGTCGAATTTTCGATCACTCGAAGATTTTGAGAAAGCTGATGGGTTAGGAGGTTGATTTGAGAGTCTCGTCGGCGATTTGAAGACGGATCGGCGGTGGAGAGGGGGATGGGAGAGGGGGAGAGAGCTCTAGTGAGAAATCGCTCAGGTGGGAGAGAAAGAACGATCGATTTTAAGGTTGATTTGAGAGTCTCGTCGGCGATTTGAAGCCGGATCGGCGGTGGAGAGGGGAATGGGAGAGGGGGAGAGCTCCGGTGAGAAATCGCTCGGGTGGGAAAGAGAGAACGATCAATTTTAGGGTTAGGTTTTATTTTTTCGCTCAGGAATTTATATAGGATTCGAAGTGGGGAAATAACGTACGTTACGTTACGAAAAAACGTAACGTAACGTACGTTATTTTAAAAAAACGGTGCGCTCCGGAACCGAACGTTATTTCCCCCCGTTACGGAGCGAATTTTCCCTGTTACGCTCCGTAACGCGTCGGAGCGCGTTTTTTTAAACATTGGTTTTCAGTTATATTCTGATTGGAACCATTTGCTCAATAACCACATTCTTATCAACTGATTAATATCTTATTACTCCAATCAGTTAAAAATTAAATTTCGAAAACGAAATTTTATTGTAAGGGATATGATGTAACAACCTAATTTCTATCATAACTTATGTTCCTGATGTCAAATTTATCCAAGAGTGAATTTGTTGTGCTTGTCTCATTTATGTATATTTTTGGTGATTTGTTTTTGAAATTTTCTAGATAATTACTTAAAATAATATTATTTTAATCACTGGTAGGCCCTACACATATTTTGACTGGTCTCTCTTCTTTTGACTTGTAAAGATGAAGTTTGACTTTATTTGGATTAATTTAATTTGAAATTATAAGATTAAACAACTCTAATAACCTATTATTACTAGTCATTTGTCCTATACTTATTTTGTTTTTATTCACTCACACCTTATCTTCACCATACTTGTTTTTTGGCCAAGCATGACAAGCCATCATTTTATCCCAATATCTCTCCTTTGCCTATTATATCTTTTTCTTCCCTTCCTTTTAATTATTCTCTCTCCTTCATTTTTCACTCCTCTCTTCTATTTTTTTACTCCAACTTTTAAGAAGAAAAATAAGAAAAGAGAAGAAGAATAAGAAAAGAGAAAAAGAGAAGTTCTTTAGCCTCAAAATAGGCTTATCTTCCTACCCATCAAGGCAACTAAAATCACGTCCACTCTCATATTTTATTTCTAACTCTAATTGTTTATGGTTAACTTAGAATCTTGATTTGTTAAAACTTAAAAAGATAATATCTCTATACAAAAATCTCTATGATTATTATAGAAAAATAAAAATATGATTTTTACACTTTACTCTGTTTATGTATCGAATTTATCATTTTATTTATAATCTCTCATTCTTAAACTACAAGTTATAAAGTTAAACGATATACTTTATTTTTAAAATATAAAAATGTTACCTTTATGAATGTTCATCATATTTGGATATATATTTGAATTTTCCATATAACTTCTTCATATATAATGCAATGATTTTAATCACTTTCCACTTGCCATTAGAATATATATATATATATATATATATATATATATATATATGTATTCATAATCATGTTTTAAAGAGAAGGTTTCAAATAAATTTCTATATTAAATTGTTAAAATATTTCTTTTATACGATATATTATGTTAGATCATAATTCTTTTTATGCTAATCCATATTCACTTCAAAAATATATATATTAGTAAGGTTTAATAAATTTGTTACTTTCAATATTATGAAATCATGCTAGAATTTAGAAAATCAAGATGTTAAAGTAATCGTTATAATAGTGTTAAGCTTATTTAATTTCCATCTTTACAATTTAGTGCCCACTTACCTAATATGTGTTTATATGCATAATTGTATATGCATGATTCATATACATGATCATCCTAGGTAATTTTACATCCTAATATTCACTTACATACGTGTTTATATGTATACTTATATTTATGTATGGTTTACATACATGATCATTTTCATAACATTCATTCTAACATTCTATATTCCATCATACTTGCCTTGACATATATATACTAGTTACTAGTACAAGGTAAATGAAAATATACCGGATTTTCCTTATTAGTGCATACACATGTCTTGATAATGCCATGAATTCTGACTTGCCTGTTAACTTGATTTTGACATGGACCACATCTTGCTTGTTACTAGACATGTGTATGTAGAAATCTTGACATGATTGGTTCATCATATTCCAGATTGATTTCCATGTAATATAACTTGAAATCTTAGATAATGGGAGAAGTAAAGGGTGGACAAATATTATATCGTGAAAGATTTAAGATAGGTTGCGCAACCGAAATAGGAACTCATCCGCTGGGGCGCTCGGATGGTACTGAGCTATCATCTCTTATTTAGTCCATATTGATGGGACAACAGAATACTCAGTATCGGTATCTGCTTGAGTGCTTAGCGGCACGGCTGGTTCAGTGCCAGCATCTTGGCCGGGTCCTGAGTATGCACGGGTACTTTCACGATACGAGTCTATTTTTTCACCATTTAGGTCAAAAATAAAATAAAATAAGATATTAACTTAGACTTGATATGCATTAGTCTCCATACTTGATATTGATCACATACGAGTCTATTTTTTCACTATTTAGTTCAAATATAAAATAAAATAAGAAATTAACTAAAACTTGATATGCATTAGTCTCCATACTTGATATTGATCACATACGAGTCTATTTCTTCACCATTTAGTTCAAATATAAAATAAAATAAGATATAACTTAGACTTGATATGCATGTATATCTCTACTTGATATTGTTATTTAATCATTATTGTTTCTCATATATGTGCATGTGCATTTTACATCAACTCATATTTTACTTGTTAGTGCATATTTCATACTCTCTACGATACGAGTCTATTTCTTCACAATTTAGTTCAAATATAAAATAAAATAAGATATTAACTTAGACTTGATATGCATTAGTCTCCATACTTGATATTGATCACATACGAGTCTATTTTTTCATCATGTAGTTCAAATATAAAATAAAATAAGATATTAACTTAGATTTAATATGTATTAGTCTCCATACTTGATATTGATCACATACGAGTCTATTTTATTCACCATTTAGTTCAAATATAAATAAAATAAGATATAAATTTAGACTTGATATGCATGTATATCCCTGCTTGATATTATTACTTAATCATTACTATTTCACACACATGTGCATGTGCCTTTTACATCAACTCATATTTTACTTGTTAGTGCATATTTCACACTCACTACGATACGAGTCTATTTCTTCACCATTTAATTCAAATATAAAATAAAATAAGATATTAACTTAGACTTGATATGCATTAGTCTTCATACTTGATATTGATCACATACGAGTCTATTTTTCACCATTTAGTTCAAATATAAAATAAAATAAGATATTAACTTAGACTTGATATGCATTAGTCTCCATACTTGATATTGATCACATACGAGTCTATTTCTTCACCATTTAGTTCAAATATAAAATAAAATAAGATATTAATTTAGACTTAATATGCATGTATATCCCTACTTGATATTGTTACTTAATCATTACTGTTTCCCATACATATGCATGTGCCTTTTACATTAACTCATATTTTACTTGTTAGTGCATATTTCACACTCCCTACGATACGAGTCTATTTCTTCACCATTTAGCTCAAATATAAAATAAAATAAGATATTAATTTAGACTTGATATGCATTAGTCTGCATACTTGATATTGATCACATACGAGTCTATTTTTTCACCATTTAGTTTAAAACATAAACTAAAATAAGATATTAAATTAAACTTGATATGCATGTACATTCTTACTTGATATCGTTACCTGATCATTTAATATTTTCCACACATGCGCATATTTTCATATCCACACTCATAATTTACCTATTTGTTTATAGGGTTAATTACACTCAGACCCCCTGTAGTATGGAGCATGTAACACTTAGACCCTCTGAAGTTTAAACCTCTCACTTAGACCCCCTGAAGTATCTAAATCACCGTGTTTTAATTACATTCAGACCCCCTGGTCTAGGGGGTCTAAGTGAGAGTTTTAAACTTCAACAGATCTAAGTGTTACATGTCCCATATTACAGAGGGTCTGAATGTAATTAACCCTTGTTTATATTACACACTCCCTATTTCTTATTGTTTTACTTGTCGGGTTTGACCATGAGCTCCCCACACGCTCAGGTACTGAAAATGTGAGAGAGAATCTGCCATTACACGATCCGTACTTTCCGAAGTAGGTCGAGCAGCAGTAGATTTCTAGGCCTCCGCTTTTGTATTTTTAGTTTGGTATGTATCACCCTTTTGGGACTTTATTTTCAACTTTTGTATCAGTATTGTATTTGTTGCTTCTTATCTTAGACATGTATATCTTTTCTTTTATATGGCAGTAGATTAACTTCCAAGATCATATTAGATGCCTAGTATTCAGTTCCATTCATTTCTTCTTTTACATACTTATAGGTCTCGTGCACGTCGACTTACACGTGACCACCGGTAATGCACTCCGTTTTCGTATCCTTCTGAGAAATAGGGCGTTACAGATAAGCTTATCAAGAAATGAACCTTCAGTGAATGAAATGCAATAATATGTCATAAAATTGTCAAGGAAGAAAAAAAATAGGTTAAGCAACATGTTGCATGTTGGAGGGGAGACACCTGTATATGTGCTTTCCACCGATGAAGAAGAGCGTGTATATAGGTAAAACTTTAGGGGGATCAAATGAAGAAAGCAGATAAGATGAGGCCTGATTGAAAACTTCAAGAAGAGGTGCGCATTTCGAATGAAAGAGTGACCATAGATCTTGAACTCATTGGCTATGAGGATAAGAGGCCTAGCGTGTGATATTAAACAAATTTGTGGTAAAGTGAAGGCAAACATTGCTTAATGAAGGTGAAAGAGGAAATGGAAGGAGTTAGCTCATGATTATATCACCATATGGCCTATGCTAAAGGCATGCTATTAATAGGTCTGATTGGGAAGCCTTTATAGCCTATTTTGCATGTGGATTGGCAAGTATGGGCCAGGGTATAAGAGATCGAGCCAATATCAGTTAGAAGTGTCTCTTAAAAGCATACAAAAAATTGATTAAAGTTAGGAAAAGACTAAAGAATCATGGCATCATTGATGGGTGGACAGACAATGAGCATGAAAGTGTGATGAAGTTGTGTATGCATTGCAAAAAAGGTGCAGGTTTCATTAAGTCTATTGAAAATGTGGTGAATGCATAGAACCGAGAGAATTTCTTTAATAGGGTGAAGAAGTGCATTAAGAAGGTCGGAGAGAATCATTTGTTACGAGTGGTTACAAGTAACTATCCATTCAACAAAATGACGAAGAACATGTCGAAGAAAACCCAAGCAAATATTTTTTGGAGCAATTATGTAGTCCACACAATTGATCTTATGTTGAAGGTATTAGGAAGCTTCTAATGTACAAGTTGGTGAATTAGAAGGTTAGGTCACTCATGCTCTTTCTATATGCGCATCATAGCACTCTTGCATTTGTGAGTGCATTCAATAATATGAGGAAGTTCATTCAATCAACGATCACAATATTTAAGGGTCAAGATATTACAACACCACGGGGCCAAGACCTAGGTCCCACCAAAGGAGATTGAGGAATGAGGGATCAAACTCTTGAGACCACATTTTGGCTCTATGTTATTGGCCCTTATTTATTGTCATCTTTGTATTTTTTAGTTACTGGATAGTACAGTTATTTCGCTATGTGCATAATATGTAGAGATGTGTTAATTTTTGTTACTACCAACACTGATATTTGTCTTATATTGTGGACATAACATATGGCCACATGAATACAGTTTTGTCTTACCGTGTGTTCGCCGGTAGCGTACTCCATTTCCGAAAAGGTAGAAAAACAGGGCATTACACATACGAAGAGGAATATGCTAGATGTGAAAAGGCTGAATGATCTAATTGTATGCAACTAAATAAAAAAGAACAAAAGAGAAATGCAGAGAAGAAAAACGTGCACGACAAGGATATGCTTATAGCCCTTAATGATTCAAAAGAATTGCATTGGAAGGACACATATTGAAGAGAGAAAATGATGAGAAAGATGAGATTTTCCTTGGTTCTGGCATTCCATGAAATTTTGATTTAGTATGTTGATTTTAAACCTTGGTAGATTAATCAATTGATCCTCTTCTTCTTTCCATTTGTAGATAAGTATTTGATCTTTGATCGATTTGTTGATTCACCATTTAACTCTTACGAGTAAAGCAATAAGTCCTCTAACTAAATGTTTAATTTCTCATGATACTGTCAATTGAGAATTGTGAGTTTATATGATATTTTGAAGTTAATTTTACCATACTTTTTATGTTTTTTCCTAATATTTTGGAATATTATAGCATTCGATATATGCATGTTTAAGTATTATTATATCAATATATATTAAAATATTAATATTTTTGCATACTTCTGCATAATCCACTTAGTCGCTCTTAATCCATTTAAGCTCTATGTGCTCCTGGACCATCCGTGTAATAAAAATATATTTTACAACATTGAGCATCACTAGGAATTCCACTCAATCATATGACTATGGGATGCAATCTTAATCCAATCCAAAAACCAAACTGGATGTCACTTGGATATAGCTGGTATCAGTAACAATCAAAGGGGTAAAAAGTATGGTTTGTAAATAGGTTTTACCAACAATCCCTTTACTAAAACAGGTAGGTTCCACATGAATCCATTTAATAAGTTTTATCTGATTAGAACCCATCTACTTTAAGGCAACCACCCCCGGTAACGATTAGAGAGGTAAAAAGTATGGCTTGTAAACAGGTTCACCCACTTAATTCCGTTACTAAAACATGTAGGTTTCAAATGAATCCCTTTAACAAGTTTTACCCGATTAGAACCCATCTACTTTAAGGCAGTTACCCCCACACCACCACCCCCCCCCCCCCCCCCCCCCCCCCCCCCCCCCCCCCCCGCCCAACCCCTGCGCGCGCGAAATTCCAATATTACCCCAACCAGAACTCATATGGGCCATCAAATCCAATTCCCACATTACCCAAAACCTTGCATCTCTTCCTCTTGTTTCTTTGTTCCTCCTGAGCACCTCCTCTCATGTTCCCCAAATTTCAAATTTCAAGATCTACTAATAATCACGCCTCCATCAAGTTCAGATTGTTTCCAGGGCGTCACTTTGAGAAAAACCTCTATCACATTTTGTGATCTCCTCCATCTTTCACTTTCGAGATCTCCCCTCCTCGAATCAAATTCAATTGCCAGGCCATCAATGATCAAATCTCCCCATCTACTAACAAAGCCCACCACTGTCAATACCTAACATCAATACATAGTTAACTTACAACCCCATAATATTTTACTAAAGGAGTCGACAAATCATGGATTTGTTAAGATTTATGCTGGGTCAAGGTCATTTCAATTTCCTTTTACTATTACACTACATAAAACCCAGAAAAAATGAGAAACTGTTCGTGTAACTTATATTGCTCAGTAGAACTTTTTAATATTAGTTACACCACATTAGATTAGAAAGGAGCTTAGTTTACTGAGATAAACAGTTTAGGCTTCTTAGTTGTAGAAATGGGCGCAACAAAAAAACAAGGTCAGTACTGTGGGCATAGACCTTAATATGGACCAGTTACAAAATCTGTCAGCTCGTCCCGAGATTAAAATATGAAAACATTTCAAATATATGATACCAAACTAGTTCAGGCACTCATAACAAAAATAAACTTGGTTATCCTATCATATAGCTAGCTCTTCCGAGAAATTTTCAAATATCCATTATTACCTTCCCTACACAGGCTATTAATTACATGAAGAAAGTTGGCTAATTCATACCCTCCATCAACGATTTCGTCAATGCAAAGAAGAATCAGGTCCAAGTTTTCTAGAGCAGTCCGCTTCTCTACGTCATTCCTGGTGGAAATGCGTGCACCCTATGAGGATATTGAACATAGGATTAAAAGGAGGCTCACGAAAAAAATATTGCAACTGACCTGAGGAAATTAACAACAGCATCATAGAAGCCCTGAAGAATTGTTGCTAAGATGAGTTCATTTTCATCATCACCCGCAGTTACAAAAAAGTGCAGGTCTTGAACGAACTTATAAACTACAATGTACCCATCGAACAATGCAATCTCAGCTGCAGATAGGAACACAAAATCGCAATAAATTATGGAACTTCCACATTGACAATACTCAAGAAAATAAAGTTAATCATTCACCTTTCTTTTTTTGCTCAGAAGAAATTAAACAGATTTATAGCTAGCCATAAGAAGAAAGAAAGCACCATGTAATGGAAGGGATGTAGATATTGACATTATTTATATAGACTCAAAAAGAAGGCCACCCATATGCACAGGATAAAATTGATCATAAACCTATGGTGCATCACCTTCTGCACGAGCATTTGTCTTCAGAGTTTTAATGAACACAGATCTCTCAAAAGCTAGCTTTGCACTATGAGTAGGCCAATCATCTGCAAAATATTTGACAGCCACACGCTTTCCTTCAGAATCCAGAAGAAGAATGTTTTTCACAGAAGGAGAAGATTCCTAGGCAATAATAAAAAATGAATCAGCTTCTTGAACTGGAAAATTAAAATGAGGACATGATAGAATAGAAACATATTCCAGAAATTTTAAGAAAAACCTGCAATCCTACCTTAATGTCCTTGACATGCAACAACTTTAAATACCATCCTCTTGAAATGGTCTAGCTGAGATTATCAAATCATCACTTGAAAATCAAATATGCTTTATCCAAGTGTTCAATTGTTTAAAGAAGGAGAACAACAAACTCAAATTTAATATATCTAAGCTTAGCTACACATTTGAATATTGCTTCTAAATTTAATAATACATTTATATATAGCATAATGGTTATGGTACAACATTGCACTGCTAATGTTTGATCACCCAGATACTACTTAAGAACCCTGGGACTAAAAAATATCAGCCATTCAAAAGTAAATGAACTAGAACTGATAGGTGTTTTTCAACCAAAAAATTATCTCCTTCGAGAACATACAAACCTCACCTTTTCCTCATCAATTAAATTTAACCAAAGTCTTCTTTAAATTTAAATTTAGTCTAATGAAGCTAAAATACTAGGAGTACATGGACGAAGGCAAATTAGAAAAGATGATAGTTGCTAATTTAACCAAGAACATGGCCCTTAACAGAGAATAGAAGCAAAAGGATTCACTTAGCCAAGTCCAAAGGTTTGAAATAAAGGCCCTCTTGTTGCTGCGTTAAGCTAAAATGATAAGACAATAGAATTCCATTTCTTCTAGATTTTGGCTAGGGGTTAAAAACTAAAAGGAAAAAAGCAACCGTTAGTTGCTAGACAGACGAGTTAACTGCTAAATCTATGAAAGAGAAGTTTGACAAAGCTTCGAAATGGATCATTCATAAACAAGAGATAATTCGATTAATCTCCTTATTTCCTTGTGTTCATATCCAAAGCACCAAACCAACACCAAGTTGCTATGCAATTTTAAGACCCTATAGTAGGGGGAGAAATAGAATAATCCTGTAAGGAGCAAATGGATTATATAATCCAAATTTACGAATAGGGACACAGACACGAGACATGGATACGATATAGACACTAGACATGACAAAATCCTAAAAAGCAGGATACCAGGACACAACAAACAATACGTATTATTATATAATAAATTTATAAAAAATTTAAAAAATAGACTAACTATTAACATAAGAAATTCAATTAAAATAAATGCAATCATATTAACTGGCTCAATTGCACCATCAGTTTACTTAATCAAGCAAAAGATAGAACACCTTCAGTAATATAATTTTCCCAATTCAACCAATAAAAATTGTTTAATTAACTTTTAAGTTTCTTCTACTTTTAGACTTCCTAATAACCATACAAGAAGAGCTCAACGTGATTTATTGGTATAAGAGGAATTATGAATATTAGAATTGTACCAATAAACGACTATCATTATAGGCTATGGCCAAATCCAAATACAAACAAATATATCGCTAAAACAGAAAAACAGGATTTAGGCTCATTCACATCCACTATTAAAATTCTCTATTTTTCTCAAACACATATATGAATCTGGGTCATAGTACTACTTAACATTATCTAATTGTCAATCATACTAAACTATAGCTAAAAATTTTCATATGAAATAATATGAAGTAAATTGCTGGTGTCATTGCGGATATTGCGTTGACCGTGAGTTAAACACTACTGCTTCTGCTGGCCGTGAGATGGACCTGGACTTTTGCTTTGACTGCAAATCGGACACAACAAATCCGTGTTCGACCCATATCAGTGGCGTGCATGAATAGTCTCTAGGTTTGTTGTTTCCATACTTCATAGGTCCATACCTTACCTAAACTAAATAACTTTGAGTGCGACACATACATCTAGACCCATTATACATGAGTAACCAATCAATTAATAGTAGCGCACTTGTAGATGCAGTGGAATATGAATCACTTATATATTCTAGAATATTATATGACCTATCCAATTATATCCATTTCCGACCTTGGTAACCATATCAAGTTTGTCCAAGTTATTTCGAGGATTAGCACTTCTTCTCTTAGATGTATTATACCTACACATCAAACGTTATCTAGTATAAAACAGTCATCCTTTGGTTGAGCAGTCAATATTATGGACTTGAACAAGTCTTGTACCAACCTAGCTGAGAAACCAATAATTTAACTTATTGAACTTGAAAATTACATCAGTCTATTTTTTTTCTGTGTAGATTCTTTACAATGTTTAAAATAGTGATAACGGTAACGTAACGTTTTGCCTCTATTAGGTTATGTCGCATATAGCGTAACACATAACGCAGGTTATGCAATTATTTATTTATTTAACAAAAATAAATATAAAACTATATAAAATAATTTTTATAAATTGAAAAATAAATTTAAAATTTCTACAAAAAATATACAACCATTTTGTAATATATAATCTATTCTAATTTTATATCAAGTTTTACAATAATTATCACATTTTTCATAAATTATATTAAGTTTGTAGTCGTAATTCTAGTCATTATCTAAACAAGAAAACAAAATTCCATTTTTTTTAATTTAGTTATTATCATTATTGTAATTTATATTTTGTAATGTCCAATTTATTTTATTTGTAATTGTTGATTTCAGTCCAGTTAAAAATTTAATAGAATCAACAAGATATTCCAAGAAAAGAATATAAATTACAATAAGCGAATAAGGAAACAAAGATAAATTAGTAAGTTAGCAATTCCACAAACAATCGAACAAGTCAACAACTAATTAAATAAGAAAATTTAAGCAATTCGCTAATAATTAAAATAATAATCAATAATAAGATAAAATTACTAAGAAAATAATTGTAAATAACGTACCATAATGCAATTTAACGTAACGTTATGTAATATAACGTAAAATAATATAAAAAACGTACTGTTACGGTGCATTGAGTTATTTTCTATTGTTACGTAGTGCTAAAGTTCTGTTAGATTTCATAACGCAACATAATGGGTTTCATAACGTGTTATTTTCAACATTGGTTCTTTATCTAATTTAGGGATGATAATGGGTTCGGGTCTGTCCAAAGCCCAATCAGGCCAGTCCGAAAAGGCTGGATTTAAATCCGCCCATTTTACAAATGGATCCAATTGGGTATAAGGTATTTCAGTTTTTTCTTATCGGGTCCAAACCCGCCCAAAAAATAATCCAAACGAGCCCAATCTCCCTCCTAAAATATCTGCGTTCATTTACCCTAGATCAATTATTTCGCCGACGCCGCTGTCTCCTCTCGCTCACTCTCTCCAATCTCCCGAAAACCCTCCTCTCTCTCTCCTCTCCATCCCCTTCTTCACTCTATCCCCAAATGCTGAAGGATCCTCTCTCTCTCTCCTCGTTCGTTCGCACTAGTTTGTTCGCCCTAGTTCATTCACCTGAGTTCGTGATCTTCAGCGGGCGCGGCGGTTCGGTCACGACCACCTCCATTTTCGTTTACCCAATCAAGTCTTGCAGCGACATCTCTGTCCGACTGTCCCTCGTGCTCCCATCACTCCTCTGGTAAAAAGATTGATCCTTTCTTTGTTTATTTGAACTAGTATTGCTTGAGAATTTCTGGGCATTTTTTTAATTTTTGGAACTCCTCTCTTTCGATCGATCTCAGTGAGATTTCTCTCAAGTCTATTTTAATTTCTTTTTTCTGATCTTTCGGGTTTTTTTCCCTTTTAATTTATGAAATTTGCAATTTTGTACTTTTATTAGGCTTCAAAATTATATTTTTCAATGAAAAGTTATTTTTTTTTTAAATTTATAAAAGAAAGTTTGAGTTGCGGATTTTCGAAATATTGCATGCTTGAGACAAAAACAATTTCCTATCAAAATTTAGGCAGCTTTCTTGTATTTGTAGTTGAATTGCAATGGTGATATTAATAATTGGTAGTAATATTGTATATATTTATGGACATTGGGCCAATTAACTACGACTTTTCAATTATTTGTTTAATGTAGTCCTTGAAATTTTTATATAAAAATGTTAGGAGTGATCAGGTGAGGCTGCGGAAGAATATGTAGCTTTTTTTATCTCGAAACAAATTCCTATAGAAAAGTATAAAGTACTGATTAGCTTAGGCAATAACACATTGAACTCAAGAATATGGACAAGATATTTCACATGACTTGCACATATTTGTAAAAAGCAAGAATTTGTTGATTATGCCATAACTTAGCTTTCTTACTTTACCTCATCCATAAAGATCAGTAGTAAGGTTTTTGTTTTAGTAATAGTGAAGAGTCACAAGTAACTCAATTTACAAGGTTTATAATCACAGTGTCCTGGTACTAATCAATAATTTATGTACTGAAATCAGTTATATTGACTATGATATCAGCAATATAGGAACTATTGATGAATATTGACAATATTGGTGCCGATATTACAAAATTTATACTCCAAAGGGTTCCTTAAAATCCAAGGCGATATTTGAGCATATCTTGATTAGTTAATGCATATGACCTCATAAAAAAGCAAAGTTGTAATAAGTGCAAAATTTTCTTCTAGATTAACTTCTACAATTTGTAATTAGGAAGCAACCAAAATGCCAATTGAGATAGTTAATTGGGGATAATACACCAAATTATCAGGTGGCTACTGCCATTATTTATTTCTATTTTCTGAAATGGAACCTGCAAGTGGACTACACTAGTATGTCAACATTTTATCTCTTTGTTACTTACGCTATTAATTTTACTTTTTGAAAAAGGTTGTTAGTGCATGGACAATGGTTGCTAAATGGATTTTATTTCCCACATCAAAGAATATTATTTTATTGTTTAGTATTTTCTATGACTAGAGAAGTGAAGGCATTTGAATTTAGAGATAATACATGACACCATTAAATTAAATGAGCTATTTGAATGTCTTTCTTATATTTTACTTGAGAACTAAGTGAATTATATTATTTTTTATTATGTCTAGTAGTTGTTCAAAGGACATTGGTTCCTTTGTTCCAACTTCCAAGTTATCTTCTATACTCATTTTCTCATATCATCTGAATGAATTTGTAAATACTTGGGTATTTTATGAAGAATGAGATTGAGATACAGATTACGATTAATAGCTCCTATACTGTTTTATTTTATTATTCTATAAATATTTATTCATTTTGGAGAGGAATTATAGGAAGTGATGATGCATGGACGTAACGGATGATTTTTATAGTAAGATATCATGACATTCATAGTTTTGTTAGGAATCTTGTACTATGGCAAGGACGAGCTCTCGAACACCTTCTAATTCAACGAATCTTTCTATTCAAGGTTCCACAGAGATAATTTCTTTTTTCTTGGATATCAACATGAATTGTTTGTTGTTTTTTGAGTTGCTATAGTGAATGATATATTTATACAAAAATATGCATTTATATGATCTTCTTTCTACAGATGTATGAAGATACTGAAAAGAAAAGTATTAAAAAATCTTTATATATAGAAAATAGAAGGTCTGAAGTTTGGAGTCATTTTGTAATTGAAACACAAGTAAATGGTACCATCAAAGCAATATGTAATTATTGCGGAAAACCCTTGGTTTGCAAGAAAAATTCTGGGACAACCCATTTAAATCGTCATATCAAATTCACTTGCAAAAAAAATCCTCATAAAGACATGGAGCATATGATTCTTAGCAAATTTCCTAGATCTGATGGTGTAGCTTTTACTTTTGATCAATAAGTAAGTTGAAAGTGCTTAGCAAAGTTAGTAATTTATGCAGAACTTCCATTTAAAATTGTGGAATATCCAGTATTCATTAACTTTGTGAAGAGTTTACAGCCTTTATTCACTATGGTTGGTCGTCATACTATTAAAAATGACTGTATAGTTTTATATCAATAAGAGAAGATAAAGCTTCAAGAAAAAATGAAGAATTTAAATTGTCGTGTGAATTTTACTTCAGATTTATGGACTTCTAATCAAAAGCTTGGATACTTAGTGTTGACTGCTCACTATATTGATAATGATTTTGTTTTGAACAAGTTGATTTTGAACTTTAACAAAGTTCCATATCCTCACACTAGCTATACCCTCAATGATATAATTGGAAGTTGCCTTACTGAATGAGATTTGGATGAAAAAGTATTTACTCTTACACTTGATAATTCTACCACAAATGATGCTTTGGTAAGAAACTTCAAAAGAGATTTTGATGAAAAGTTACTGTTTAATGGTGAACACATTCACATGAGGTGTTGTGCACATATTTTAAATATAATGGTGCAAGATGGAATAAAGGTGATGAATGATTCTATTAAACAAATTCGAAATCTTATTACATATGTGGTTAGTAGTCCATCTAGAATGCAAACTTTTAATGGAATTGCTCAATTATTCAAGTTACCTACTAAAAAAGGTTTGGTTTTAGATGTGCCTACAAGATGGAATTCTACTTATCAAATGTTTGCCAATGCTTTATCATACAAAGACGCCTTTATAAGATATGCACAATTGTATTGCAATATTGCTCCATCTCTTGATGATTGGAGAAAAACCGAAGTGGTAACTAATTTCCTACATACTTTTATTAATACAACTCAAACATTTTCGGGTGGAAAGTATCTTACATCTAACTTGTACTTTAGAAAAATTTAGACCATTCGGCGTGTATTATAAGAAGTATCTACTTTTGGTGATGATATTGTTAAATCTCTGGCATTGGAAATGCAAAAAAAAATTAATAAGTACTGAGAAGAACCAAACATAATGTTGCCAATTACATCAGTTTTGGATCCTAGATCAAAATTGGCATACATTGAGTATATTTATGTATTAGCACTTAGGGAGGTAGAAAGCAAAATGAAATGTTAAGAAATTACCACTCTTCTTAAGAAAATTTATGGTGAATATGAGAGCATTGTTAAACAAAAAACTGTGGTGACGGATGAATCAAGTCAGTTAATAAGTGGTGGCTCAAGTACTCCTTTAACTTCTTTGGGTAAAAGAAAGTTAGATTCAGATTTTGCATACTTTTAAGCTCAAAGTTCAATGAAAAGGGTTAAGAAAAATGAAATTGACAGTTATTTAGAAGATGTTATTCCTCCGATATCTGATGTGGATTTCAGTGTTTTGGAGTGTTGGAAAAAGAATTCTATAGTTTATCCCGTGCTTTCAAAAATAACGCGAGATATTTTAGCTATACCAGTTACTACTGTTTCATTAGAATCGGCTTTCAGTACCAGTGGCAGAATTGTGGATCAATATCGAAGTCGATTGAGTCCCTCGACCATAGAGGCTTTAATATGCACACAAGATTGGCTTCGAAAGGATTATTATATAGGTATTCTTATTGAATTTATATTTGGCATAATCTAGTCTTTTATGTATTTATCAAATCATTATTTTATTGCTTAATTTTATGCCATGCAGATGAATGTGTAGATTCTTCAAATTCATCCAATTTAATGAATAATGAAGAGTTAATTATAGAATACTTAGGGGAATGAAGGTCGAGAATGATATGTAATGTCAAATTCTAAATGCAGAATTATTTTAATTTTCACTGGCTAAGTTTATATTTGACTATTGTTTTCTCAACATTTGTTGGCATTCCAATGTACTAAACTCTATAGCTTTAAGTATAGTTGGCACATCCTCATAGATTTTGATACAACTGCTTATATTTTATTTGCAAATGTTGTAATTATAGTTTCCATTTATAATTCTTGTGACCATGTTTAGCATACAGAATTTTGGGACTGACAAAGTTGCCTTCATGTTTGCTTTGTTCTAGTAATTTGGTTCTTCAGTCTGGGATCAATTGGAATATATAACATACTTAAATACGATGTTTCTGGTTTGATAGCATTCAACCCATTTTATATCGATTTACTCTTCAAAAGGAACAACATGGCATGGTCAGCTCTTGGTGGTTGTGTTTGTGCATCACAGGTTGCATAACTTCTCAGCCTTAAAAATAATCTTTCCTTTGTCTTCATCAAAGTTTGTAATGACCTACAAAGATCGTGTCCGTTTTCATGTCCAGGTTCTTGAATAAAGCTGCCATCATATCTGGATTTATGTTGTTGCCCATGGAGGTACGTCGACGTTATTAGTCCTGTGGCTCGTTCCTCAGCTTGTTCTATGTGATATTAAAAGTTTTATTAGAGATGTTTGATGATATAAAGATAGTTGAGTTATGATGGAACTTGAAAATGTTGATTATTTTTCTAGCTCCATTGATTTTTTTTTTTTTAAGTTTTTGGCAGCAAATGGAGTTGCACTTACTGAATGGGATTATTTTTCTAGCTTCAGAGATAATAATGTCTGAAGGAACATACATAATGATATATGAAGCAGTTGGCAGGCAAAGTTTGAAGAGGCTTTAAGTATACTTTTATTCCTAGCATTTATTAATAAAAGATCCGAGTTTTTTTCCTCAGAAGTTGCACGTAGCTAATAGATTGGTCCAAGTAAACTGCTACCACCAACAGATTGATATGGCCATCAGAAACTCCAAATCAAGTTTCAGAAAGTTCATATACTTTATACGTATTATGTTTTGCCACCTTCTCTCTCTAGAGTACGTCAACTCCTGTATCCTCCCTCTCTGTGTTTACTTCCTCCATATTAGTCACTTGATAAAACTCGTTTTGGGATAAAAGGTTTGTCCAAGTGTTTAAATGTTGCATTTTCAAGTGAATTGCTAAGGAGATAATGTTGTAGTCTTGCATTCCTTTTGACATTACAAACAGTGTAATGTGACCTAGCATTCTTCGAATATTTTTCCATGAATCCTGTGCAAATTTTCTGTTTTGTTGGAGAACTTTGAACATAGTTCATTTTATGATCATAGCATCATTTTTTTTTTTTTTTTGAATTTTGATAAGGACAAATCCAAAAAGCCCATGGCTGTTTGAAGTCCATTGGGCCGAGTTGGATTTTTTTTAAGAATGGTTCATTTGGATTTTGGATCAGTCCAAAGTCCAAAATTTTATTATGGATATTGAATGGATCCGGCCCAGTCCGATCCGGCCCTGCCCGTTCTCATCCCTAAAGTCTAATTTCAAAACACTTTAAAGAGGGGTTGCAACAATCCAGCATTAAATTTGTAAGACGAGTATATCAAACAATAAACTCATATATTGGATAGAAGCTGAAAGCTTACAGTTCATCATCAAGCAGAAAGTACTTACACTAAGGTAAAGCAGATTAAAGATGTGTTACCTACAGTCAAACTCAGTGGGATCCTCTATATGATGCCATGTTATATCATTGTGGTCCCTACTTTTTAGGTTTATGTAGCAGTTTGGAGATTTAGGTCTTCAGTAATGTATTTTTTCGCATTCACTTCTACAATTCTTTTGTTTCTTTGTTTCTACTCTTTTCATCACAGAGTTATTTATATACTTTAGTTAACTGTTTCAGAGTTGGATTCAACACCAGCCAAGTAAACAAGTCCTCAAAGGAGGGGTGAAATCTTGCTCAAAATTTCTCAAAACAATCCTGGTGATTGCAATTGAGCTTTCAATTGCAATAGATTACATAAGCCTCCTAATACGATGGAATAACATTAGGTGTTTTAGTTTATCTTGACTCTCCCTAGCAAATTGGTTTAGGTCCATATTATTTACACTCATCGAGTCATTCACTAGCCACTTCTTCCTAGGGTTTAGGGTTAACTACAGGTTTTCAAAAAATGTGTTTCCAAAATATATAGCTGGCATGTTTGAACTAATTGCTATGTGGTTTATTGGATTTTTCAATTTCACCATGTGATCTGAAGAAAAGATCCATAGCCATATAAGCTGGCCACTAGATTCATTCCTGAACAAGGGATCTAGCTTAGTAGCTTTTGAATAAAGTTGGGCCCAAATAGTTAGGATTTAGTTCCCCAGACCCATTTGTACTCCTACGCTAGATGAAAGCTGTCTCTTAAAAACCCGCATGTAAACTAAACAATAAGGGCCCACTTTGGCTTTAAAATTTTCTCAATTATAGTCAATTTCAAGTTGCAGTTATGAGTTTGCAAGTTGTAGTTTAAAATGTATAGCCACAGCTTTTTAGGCTGGAATTTAGCACTTGATTTTTCCCTTATACTTTTGAAGTTCAGAAATCAATTAGATACTTTTTTAATTACAGTTAAGCCCGACAATAGATAATTGCAGTTTACTAAAGTTCAAATAACATGCAAACAGAACTCAGTTTACTAAATTTGTCCTTGAAACCCAATTAGCCACTATTTACCAATTTCTTATCGTGCTAAGAGTAGTGATAAGTTCAGTCATCAGAACTGGATAATCAATTCGATACATTAATACATTACTCACTATATATAACCCATTCAGTTATCATCAGGTAAATGCCTTAATGCGTGAATAATTTCTGTACTTAGAAAAAAGAATGTTCTTTCAGAACATAATCCATACCAACTAGGGCACCATCCCTGAAATAGTTCTGCCAAAGTTAGGATCTTTAAGAATCTTGGGGAATCCCTCTCGTTTCTTTTTTCACCCTCCTAGACATTTTACTGGGGAAGCTCAAACTACAGTAAGGTGAAAGGAAGTTTCTATATTAGCCCTGCAGTGTGGCTTCATAATTTAAACTGCATGGGAACAATGCATAGAGTCCATACTGATGTGTAGGAAAATCTTGGAAAGCAAGTTAGTTTTTGGCATTACGTAGTATATATAATTCTATGATAAAACTGTGTTTTGTATTTCACAATGATATAGTATCAGAAGAAAAGAAGTCAACACCCTGATATACCGGCGAGTAAAGAGAATTATGCTATTAGTCAGTTATGAGTACGAAACACAGCACTATTTGGCTTTCATGTCACAAAAAGACTCAATTAGCGAAACCAAGTAGGCATTATGGACTTAAACAAGTAGGCATGCATCATCTTTATGTGTATATCAAGGGAACTTAATACAAAAAGAATGAAGAAGATTGATTACAAGATCATTTCAGTTTTCCATTACCAATAGAACAAATAAAAAAAGGAAAGAGAAAGAAGAAAAGAAAATGAAAGTGTGGGCTTAAGGAAAGGAACCAAAACAACTTCTCTTTGTTAATGCAATCATTATTCTAGTTATCTATTTAAAACATGGCAAGCACACAATTGACTGATTATCCTACTTGGTTAGCAATCTCAAGTATGAAGAAGTGCAGCAAGCATTAACCATTAAACCTAATTCATGCTAATTCCATCAAGACAAATTACATGTAATAAACCAAAAATTTACCCTAGAAGTTAGTAATATGACTTGTTCAGACGTCCACTATGGATTTTGGTAAAATCTCCACGATCTAGTGCAAGTCTAACTAAATTAAATCTCCTAACTCAATTCAAAGTAAAGTCATAACCTACAATCGTTCTGCAAATTTTAAGTATCCATTATGCTAAGGGACACAATTTCTTATCTCTTGAAAACTAAGAGGTACAGTTTTACTTTAATTCTGCATCTAAACTATTTCATTTAATTTCAATCCCCAAATTCCTTTCTCAATGCTCCTGCCAACTAATTTAAACCAAAAATATATTGAGATAGAACATTGTATAACTGAGATTTCACTCTCTAATCACACATAGAAGGAACAATAATCAAGCTTCGATACCAAAGTAAAATCCTACCTTCTTACATTTTAGTTGAGAAACAGAAAAACAGTTAATAACACTAAGAATTCATGACTGGTTTATCACCCGAGACCTGCTTGGGCAATTAAAATTAGACACAACTGCACTGCACCCCCAAGCTCAGCCCAAATTGAAGGTCCAGCTTCACCAGATGGGCATCCCGTGGAAAATTTAGTTACCAATAGGAAAAAAGGTTAAAGACAGTAATGGCAACTCGGCTAGTTTCATGGACCTATTCTTTGCTCTACGAAGTATCAATGAAGAGCTAGCCAAGGATACATTCGCTAAACTCATTGAGAATATCGTTAGAGGGGATTCTTCGAAGTTGGCTGCAAGGCATAGGAGACGATAACCATCCCAACTTCTGAAAAAGATATGGGATAGGTGCAAGGCCCAGGAATCACATTTGTTCCCTACTCTAGTTGAGGATCAACCAACCTTGATCAAGCCTAATGGATCAAAGCTTGTCCCTTCTCAGACTGTTGACGAGGCAACATGCACAGACTAATATAATTGATCTCTCAGAGATACATTCGATTGTGATTGAGGACTCAATACCTCACCATGTCGGTTAGAGACTCGAGTCATCGGACGAGGTCAAGGCATGCCCAGCTATCACACCCTCTAGATGGAATACTAGAGGAAAAGCATGAAGAACGGCATTACCAATCAGGGGATGTTGCTTCCCTAGCACCTAGACACAAGGCTCTACTTGTAGACCTCGAGCGATGCACACCATCCGCTCCAATAGATGTTCTTATTTTATTTCTGATGATTTATTGTTATCTTATGCTAACACTTGCAACCTACACTTGGATAAGGATGAGAAGAAACAAACTCTCCGCCTAGCTAATTTAGGAGTGCTAGACTCCTTGAAATTGACGAGAAACCAGGACGTACCTAAGGGGACTAAGTCTAGTTAGACTTCTTGTGCGATGGAGTAGATCCCTCTCGTTCCCATAATGAATCGTCTCTTTTTGAATGTTCTCTTTTGGAATGTCTACTCAAATGTAGAATAGTGGTAGAGATAGTGCATAATAGCATGGCAGATATAGTTTACTTAAAGGAAACTGAACTTTCTGACCCGACAATGAAGATCCTAAAGGATCTATTACCCATTAATAAATTTAAATGCAAATCAAGAACTCCTGAGGGATGTCAGAGAGGATCATCCGATTACAACATTTTAGATTCTATGGTGGGGGAATTTTGTTTGTTGACTCGAGTTAGGAGGAAGAGTGACAGGTGGGCCCAATTGATCTTAGTTGTTTATGGGCAGAACGTTAGTGAGAGGAGGCTTACTTTGTGGAACGAGATCTAGGATATATAGAGTTAGCGGGACACACCTTGGATTATATACGGGGATTTTAATATTGTTAGGTTCGCTAATGAGCGTCACGAAGGGAATTGTCATTCTTGAGCTAGAGAAGTATTCAATGATTTAATTGATCACCTTGGGCATATAGATGTCCCCACAATGGACAGGTTATATACATGATCCAATATGAGGGAGGACTCTAGTTTCGCCAAACTGGATAGAGTTTATTCCAGATCTCTGGGAAGCTAAATTTGCACATGCCACGGTAATCACCACTCGGAGAGCTTTTTGGAACCACGTACCATCTGTCTCTGCTTTGACACATGCTTTAGAGCCAAAAAACAGATCTTTCAGTTCAACAAATGGTGACTGGAATATAACTAAGTGCACGACCTCGTTAAAGAGAGTTGGGCTCATGAGATAAGTGCAAGTGACAGCGGGAAATTTGAATACTAAACTGAAAAGACTCCGGAGGGCTCTGCAGTGTTAGGAGAAGCGCTTTCTGACAAGATGCCTATCATCACAAGGAGGTCCTAAATAAAATAGAAGAACTAGAGCATCAAGAGAAAAAAATGACCCCTTCAAGATCCTGAACAGATGTTGCTACGCAATTTACACAAAGAAATTATTAAGATATGCTCTATGGAGGTCATCAAGTAGCATCAGAGGGTTGGATGTTAATGACTTAAAAAGGGGTCACCAACATGACCTTTTACTGAATCGCAAGCATGAGACGCAGGATCAACAAAATCCATTCCCTCATGACGAATAACAAGTTAATTCAAAGAGAAACTAACTTACAATGTCACATCTTAATATATATCAAAAAACTAATCGGTCGAGGTAATCACTCTCGTATTAAGATGTGTCTAGGTGCATGGGATGCAGTGACTAGTTCGGAAGATTTTGAGGTGGATTTTTTTACTGAGGAAGAAATCAAAATAGGAGTTTGCGGTTTAGGTTCGGAAAAATCTTCAAGGCTAGATGGGTTGCCACTGTTCTTTTCCAAGACCTTTAGGGCGGAAGTCGAATGTGACTTTAAATGGTTATTGGATGAATTGATGAGTAGATCTGGTTGTCTGGATAGAATTAATTACTCCTTGATTGTCCTAATCTCCAAGAGAGAATCTCGCTCAAAGTGGAGGACTACATGCGCATCGCGCTCCTGAATAGCACCCATAAATTGTGTCCAAAATCTTGGCTAATCCTATCGTCTCTTCTACAAGACCTCATCGATCAGATTTTATACCCTAGACAAACATTTTAGAAGGGATAGTGATACATCAAGATGATAAGTGCCAATGGATACTTACTGAAGCTGGATTTCAAGAAAGCTTGCGATATAGTGGATTGGGGCTGCCCGTTAGAGGTGTTGAGACTTAGAGGTTTTGGGGATAAGTGGATTTCATGGATCGAAGCACGAATGAATTCTACCATGATCCAAATCCTCGTTAATTTTGAGCTAGCAAGGAGATCATCTGTAGGAAAGGACTAAGATAAAGGGATCCATATCCGCCTTTCTCTTCTTTCTTGTTGCAGACGGGCTTAATAGGATAATACGAAAGACAGAAGTTGCTGGCCTAATCTCAGTTTTTGAAAAACTTCCCATCATCAGCATTTATTAATCTTCAATATGCTGATGATATACTCATATTTGGCTATTGCCACGTTAGACAAGCCATTATTATCAAGTGAATTCTTTGCTAATTTAAGGCTTGGCCAAGTCTCAAAATCAACTTCCACAGATGCTCCATGGTTCTACAGGATAAGAGAACATATCGTTCACCTTCATCCTAAGCATATTTGGTTGTAAGGTTGATTCATTTCCGTTCAAATACTTGGTATCTTGATTACACTGGAAAGATTGTCTAGACAAAACTAGATTTGGTTTTTTATTCTCTCCATAGAAAACTTGAGGGTTGGAAAAGTAAGATGTTATCCCTAGGCGAAAGAATAACTTTGCTTAATATTATGCTCTCATCCTTTCTGTTATACTACATGTCCTTTTTTGTCCTTCCTAGGTGGGTGATAAAGGATAAATAAAATCATAATAATGTTTTTGCAGAAGAATGCTAATAATCTTGGTAAAAAGTTCTATCTTTTTGTGTGGAGACAAGTTTGTTAATCTAAGTTGGAGGGAAAGGGTGCTAGATATCTGTACCTTCAACCTATCTTTGATGCCTAAACTATAGTGGTATATATATTATATTGCTCCTAGGGGACCCTACAGAGCTATTAACCTCTAAATAAGGTCCGAGATCTAGCACATGACTCTAAACCCAAAAACTCTTCTCATACCTCCAGGTTTTGGAAAGGTGTGGTGCTCTCTAAAGACATCTTTTGGCCAAGCATAGCATTTAGACTGAGCAAGGGGAACACTATAGCGTTTTGGCGCGATCGGTGGTACAACAAGGTACCATTTCATATACTTTTTCCTAAAGTCTTCCAACTAGCCCACGAAAAAGATGCGACAGTTTTTAACTACTGGTATAAGAATAGCTAGAGAGTGAGACTCAGATGGTACACATCTTGGGAAAAGAGACGACAGCTTACAGCCATGCAGCAAATATTGGTGGAAATCTCCATCTCCTGAAAGGGAAGATAATCCAAAAAGGAGATGGGAAAGGGAGGACTGTTTTATGTGAAAGCCACTTACTGTCATTAATATCGATGGAGGGCTAAGATTGGCTTCTGTTCTACATATATGGAGAGCCAAATACCCCATGAAGGTCAAGATATTTTTGTTGCTCATCTTAAAAAAGTTATTTTTACCTTTTCCATATTTTAAAGTAGTAGTAGTCAGATTTCAACATCTGTGTGCTCTGTAAATCTCTGGCCGAGTCCAGAGAACATATCTTGTTAACTTGTGAAGTTGTAGCTCATCTATGGCTAAAATGCATAACTTTTTTCAATCAATTTTGATATATTAGGGGTAGGGTCACTAGAAATGTTGTTGGATTCAAATAAACCAAGATAGCGGCCGTTTTCTAGCACTTATGAAAGGAAAGAAATAGTAGAATTTCTACTAATAAATTTCAATCTATTGAAGTATGCCTGTTTTATAGTATTCATGACACTATACTCTGGATAGGTTTACTTGAATAGAAAATGCCTACCACTATCAGATGGACTGTCACATGACGATGCTTACCTCCTGCCCCCCAGCACCTCCTATGGACTCTGACGATGACCTCTCTAGACAGATGGGGAATAGGGATACACAGACTAGAGACCGGCTTGCACCCTGAGACCTGGAGGTTTTGTTGAGGGAGAGAGGCCAGCTTCTGTGATCCCCTCTCCCCATGTCTGCAGTTTCTATCTGTCTTCTTTTCCTTTTCTAGGTACTACACTTGTATTGAACTGTTTGGTGGTTCCTCATCCTCATATATGACGTTGATATTGTATTATGTTATGTTATTTCTTATTAATAGAATGCAGAGGGCATCGTTAAGTCTTAGAAATATTTCTTGACTGGTTGGGAATTCATTCCACATGAATGTGAATTCAGCTACGACTTTGTAAAAGAAGTTGAGATTACTGAATCCAGACGAATAAAGCATTAACAATGAACTGAATATGTGATCCTTAGATTCTAAGTTCATGAAAATTCCAAAATCTCAATAACAAAAGAAAATCAAGATTATAACAAATAACAACGGAATGCGGCAACTTACCATGATTCTGACCAAACAGAGACGGGTGAAATGTTGAAGATCTGGGCGGGGTGCTGAGATCTACTCAAATTGGACTGCAAATTGTAGAGAAACTGTAAGCATCGCAAGTAATGAAATAGGTATTCGACTCGGTTTGCTTCGATTCTTGAATGAAAGTTCTTTAAAAAAAAAAAAAAAAAAAGGGCAATAAGAAAATCGCAGATCTGGAGAGATGTTTACCTGGTTGGATTGAGCTGAAGCTAGAGACTCGATGAGAGATCGCCAAGAGAGAAGGGGCTATTTGTAGGGGTGTCAAGCGAATCGCATTTGATGTTCTTACTCGAAAAAGGTCCAAACTTTTTGATTTTAAAGAAAAAAACAGAAACAAAGTTCTGGGGACGTGAATTTCTAAAGGAGCACACCACTTTTTCTGAGAGCACACTGATTTTCTTTGTTTGATATTATTACAAGTTGGCTATAGAAATTTCTGGACATTATGCCATTGTCCTCAACCTTCCGTCTCTCTTTCTCTCTCTCTAAACCTGGTTTAGTCAAAAACTTAATTCTTTTCCCCCAAAAAAATTTGAATCCATAAATCCTAAATTTCATCATTGATTTCCCCTCTAATATATTCCCTTCCAAATTATAGGCGAAGTTTTTATTATCTCAAGCTGTTGTTAGGTCTAAAATCCTGAACAAGAGATTTTAGGAAATTTGGGTAAAAGCTGATGACAATAGAGAATGGCAACATGTCATTGGCTCTATTGGACGATTATAAGTATTTGGAGATTTGATTCCTTCATTTTCTCTTTAATTTTAAGTTTTTAATAATAAGAGTAGGTCGAGATTAGAGTTAGCATAGAAACATGATTGACAAAGGAGGGAGCTAGGTTTTGGAGGAGTCGATTCTGAGTACGTTTGCTTGGGCTCTAGGACCAAAATAAATGAAGAAATTTGGGGTGTCAGGACCTGGACAGAATGGTCTCAAATAATGGAAAACCTACAGTCCATGTTTAAAATCTGACAAGTAAGTAGTCTATTGGGGTTAAGTCCCAGATAGTAGAATTATTAGTTGGATTTTAAACTAGACAATGTAACTAGATTCGTTGCTAATATAATATCCCAAAGTTTGTGCTATTTGAGTCTGATCATGTCGAATAATACCACCGAAATCAATTTTGGATATTGAAATAACTTTCAGTGTATGTAAATTTAAATCCGCAACTCCAAATGGCATTCGATCTTCTTGATTATTAGTTTTCAAATATTTATAATTTTTTAGAAATTTTCTTTGCAAGCCCAAAAAATATTCCCAAATTTGATAATTTAATAATATTATATTATTTTTCTAATTATTTTAGAATCTAAGTTATCTTATTCCGGACATCGAAATGACAAACGAACAATTCTCTAGTATTTATATCATTGAGTACTACTTCCTATATAAATTTGGTAGCATTCAGAAAATATTTACCGGAACCGTAAAATAATAAAATATTAAATAAATTAGATCCAAATTTTCAATGGAAGCAGAATCCTTAACAAGAATTTTATCATCAAAATAAGTCACCCACTAAGCCACCACAACAATACATCCAACCTTCTAATCAACTTCGGTGTACCAACTACCACCGAAGAGAAATTTTGAGAAACGACAGAGAATGGATTAGATGATCCAAGCATAACAACAATTTATTCAATCACAATAAACGATCAACAACTAGAATTGGACAACGTTCAGTGATATCCGATCACAGATAAGCCACCTTTGTTCCGCATTACAAACAGAGAAAAAGGTAAGTTACCACCTCAACTAGAGCTAGCACTTTAGGTAAAGTTGAAGGTATAAACGTTATTACTTCTTTCATTAATAATTATATACCTAAGATAACTGCTACAGTTAGTTTGCAAACTGGTAAAGTACTTGATGAGCCCATTTCAAAAGAATGAAGAGACATAGGGCAATGATTCAGTATAACAATATAAAGAAGATTATTTTGAAGAACCCACTTCCACAAATTATAAGTCACCTGTACCGTTTCCTCAATGATTGAAAGCTAAAAGTATTAATGCATCTTGTTCTGATATTTTGAAAATTTTCAAACAGGAATAAATCAACATACCTCTACTGGAAGTGATTAAACAAGTCCCTTCATATGCAAATTTCTAGAAGGACTTGTGGACCATCAAAAGACATCACATTGTGTAGAAGAAAGCATTTCTCACAGAATATGTAAATTTATTATTTCGTTCTAAAATACCTCTTAAATATAAAGATCCTGGATATCCCACTATTTCTTGTGTGATAGGTCAACATAATATAGAAAAAGTTTTACTATATTTGGGGCTAGTGTAAATTTTTTACCATATTCAGTTTACAAGCACTAGGTCTAGGAGAACTTAAAACTATACCAGTCACACTACAGTTAGTTGATAGGTCGGAAAATGTATGCTAAGGGTATTGTGGAAGATAATTTAGTGTAAATTGAAAACTTTTATTTTCTAGTAGATTTTATAGTTAATAATACTACACTTGTAAAGAATTCATGTTTTCATATTCCTGTTATTTTTGGACGTCCATTTTTAGCTACGGCTAATGCAATAATAAAATGTAGGAATGATGTGAAAAAGTTTTCATTTGGGAACATGACCATTGAACTTAATGTTTTTAATATTTGCAAACAACCAAATATTGATAATAATGAATCGCATGATATTAATCAAATTGAACAAATCCGTGAAGGAGGAGATATCGTGTCATTGTGCATGTTTGATCCTTTGGAGTTTACATTGATAATAAACAATGATCTCCTTGATTATCTCAAATCCGAACATGCCATTGAAATGATCAAACACTTAACTAATACTCCATGTTCAAATATCACAGGATGGATCCCAAAAATGGAAGTGTATGAAGAGTTAGCTCAAATTATAAAAAATTAATACCATATGACATCCAGGTACTAATACTTGAGCTAAAACCGATATCTAAAGATCTTAAGTATTCGTTTTTGGGACCTAAGAAAAATTTTCTGATGGTCATCTCAGCACATCTTGATGGGAATCAAGAAGAGTGACTACTATCAACATTGCAAAAATATAAGGGAGTTCTTGCACATAATATGGCGGACATTAAAGATATGAACCCCCTTATTTGTACACATCACATTACTTTGGAAGATGAAGCAAGCCTATCAGGCAAATGCAATAAAGGGTTAAACCTGCCATTAAGGAAGTGGTTAAAGCCAAAGTATCGAAACTTCTTGATGCTGACATCATCTATCTAATTGCTGATAGTAAATGGATAAGTTCAACCCAAGTTGTTCCGAAGAAGAGTGGGGTAACAATCATTAAAAACGAGGATGGAGAGATGATACCCACTCGTACAACTACGAGTTGGTATATGTACATTGATTACCAAAAATTGGATCAAGTAACATGCAAAGATCATTTTTCATTACCATTTCTTAACCAAGTACTTGAACGAGTTGCTGGGCATGAATTTTATTATTTTTTTGATGGTTATTCTGGCTATTATTAGATTGAAATTGCTTTAGAGGATCAGAAAAGGCAACTTTTACTTGTCCCTTTGGTACTTTTGCATCTAGAAGAATGTCATTTGGATTATGCAATGCGCACAATATTTTAAAGATGTATGATTAGTATTTCTAGTGACATGGTTAAAAATTATCTAGAGGTATTTATGAATAATTTCTCCGTATTTGGAAATAAATTTGAATCTTATTTGACTAATTTTAGGATCTGTACTTGAAAGATATCAATAAAAAACTCTACTCCTAAATTGGAAGAAATGCCACTTCATGGTTACAAAAGGTATTGTGTTAGATTAGGTCATATAGTTTCCTATAAAGGGATGGAGGTAGATAAGGTTAAGATTGAGTCTATTTCCAAAATATCAATATCTAAAACCGTAAAAAGATATGCGTTCATTCTTAGGACATGCAGATTTTTATAGAAGATTTATAACGAAGTTTAGTACTATCGCTCACCTTCTTGCGTAAGAGGTGCAGTTTGAATGGATGCAGGTATGCCAAATAGCTTTCGAAACCCTCAAGGAGATGCTCATCATAGCACCAATCCTGCAACCTCCGGATTGGTCACTTCCATTTGAGATTATGTGCGACGCAAGTGACTATGCAATTGGAGCAGTATTGGAGCAATGAAGAGTAAAAAGCCCTACGTGGTCTACTATACTAGCAAGACTCTCAATGACACTCAGACGAATTATACGATAATAGAGAAGGAGCTTGTAACTATAGTTTTTGCTCTTGATAGATTCCGTTCATATATTTTGGGTTCACATGTAGTTTATTTATAAATCATTAAGTACTCAAATATCTTTTATCAAGATAGGATGCAAAGCTGCGATTAATCAAATGGATACTATTGCTCTAAGAATTTAATCTTGAAATTAAAGACAAAAAGAGAGTAGAGAATATGGTATGTTGATATTTTTAATCAGAACAATAGGGTACCTGGTATACTGATGAGCGGTTGTTTTCAATCAGAACAACTCCTTGCTAAGCTGATATTACCAATTTTCTTGTTGCAGGTAAAATGCCAAATCATTGGAATGTGCAAGACAAGCAACAATTTTTGCACGAGTTATGCCATTTCTTTTTTGACGACCCTTACCTATTTAAATATTGCTCAGATCAAATCATTAGGCGTTACGTGCCTGATGATGAGATTCAAAGTATAATTGCCTTATGTCATATAGAAACGTGTGGGGGATACTTTTCGTCTAAAACAAAGGTAGCGAAAATACTTCAATGTGGACTCCATTGGCCTACTATGTTTAGAGACATATATGGATTTTATAAACGATGCATCATGTCAGAAATTAGAAACGTTAACCAGGAAGAGTGATATGCCTCAAACACCCATACTTACAATGGATATACTCAATTGTTGGGGCATTGACTTCATGGGACCATTTCCTATTTCTAACGGATATATATATCCTTATAACGGTCGATTATATCTCTAAATTGGTAGAAACTGTAGCATATAAAAACAATAATCAACAAACCATTATCAAGTTTTTAAATGAAAATAAATTGTCCAGATTTGGAGTTCTTAAAACCATAATAAGTGATGTGGATTCTCATTTCTGCAATAAGACCTTTGAAAATTTGATGAAGAAGTATCACATCACACACAAAATTTCTACATCTTATCATCTACACAAAATCTCATTTCTGCAATAAGGCCTTTAAAAATTTGATGAAGTATCTTATCATCCACAATCGAATGGATAAGTCGAACTGGCCAATAGAAAAATTAAGCAAATTCTAGGAAAAACGGTTAATCCGTCTCATAAAGATTGATCATTTAGACTTATTGATACTTTATGGGTTTGCAGTACTGAATATAAAGCACCCTTAAGTATGTTTCCATACATCATAGTCTATAAAAAAACTTGTCATTTGCCTGTAGAGCCAGAGCACAAGGTGCATTAGACAATCAAATCAGTTAGTTTAGATCTCAATTTAGCTGGTCCATTATAAAAATTGCAAATAATAAATTGAAAGAGTTAAGATGTGATGCATATGATAATTCATGCATTTTGAAGGAAAAATGAGAATATGGCATGATCACCATATCACATGCCGTGTTTTTCACCCTTTCGAATAAGTAATTTTATATAACTCACGCCTTCATCTATTTTTGAGAAAATTGCATTCACAGTGGATTGAACCATTTATAGTTAAAACTGTGTATCCACATGTGCAATCGATATTGAAAATCCTAAAAATGATCATACATTTAAAGTAAACGGAAAATGATTGATGTATTACTTGGAAATTTCAAAGCACACAGAGGAATCTCACGATCTAGTGGATCCTTCGACATCTCATTGATTACGTGCTAAATAGAGACACAATATATATTATTAAATATAATGTACTAATCAATGTTTAAAATAGCGATAACGGTAACGTAACGTTTTGCTTCTGTTATGTTATGTCGCATATAGCGTAACGTATAACATAGGTTATGCAATTTCCTATTTATTTAATAAAAATAAAAGTAAAACTAAATAAAATAATTTTATAAATTAAAAAATAAATTTAAAATGTCTAAAAAAAGAATATAAAACCATTTTGTGATGCGTAATCTATTCTAATTTTATATTAAGTTTTACAATAATTTTCACATTTATCTTCATAAATTATATTAAGTCTGCAATAGTAATTCCACTCATCATTTAAATAAGAAAACAAGATTATATTTTTTTAATTTCAATTCTAATTATTATCATTGTTGAAATTTATATTTTGTAACGTTCAATTTATCTTATTTGTAATTGTTGATTTCAGTTCAATTAAAAATTCAATAGAATCAATAAGTAAGATATTTCAGCAACCAGAGAGGAATTACAACAAGCAAATAAAAAAATAATCACAAATTAACAATTTAGCAATTCCACAAGCAATCATACAAGCCAATAACTAATAAGTAAGAAAATAACTGCAATTCACTAATAATCAAATCAACAACAATATAGAAATTACTAAAAAAATAATTATAAATAACGTAGCATAACGTAATTTAATGTAACGTTACGTAATATAACATAAAATAACATAAAAAACGTACTGTTACAGTGCACTGAGTTATTTCCAATTATTATGTAGCGCTGGAGTTCCGTTAGGTTACGTAACGCAATATAACATGTTTCATAATGCGTTATTTTCAATATTAGTACTAATAATTTTGTTTTGTAGTTGATATGTCATGAGTACTGCACCGAGATAATTTCTAAGTACTTTCTCTTAAATTTATTTGTTCTTGATTATTGAGGATAATATGAATTTTAAATTAGAGGAGGATTGCTTATAAAGACAACTTTGTTTTAATACCGATGATGTTTCCAACAATTTTGTTCTAATTTTTTTTTTTCAAATTTTCACATTTTCAAAATAAAAATTTTTCATAGTGACTAATTTAGAATTAGGAATTAATTTTTAGTTTAGAAATAATTTAAAAATTAGGAGTTAACAACTAGATTTTAGAAATAACATTAGTTTAAAAACTAACACTTGAAAAAAAATAAAAAATTTTTTGGTTTGACGCAGCTCTCAACAGAGAGCGGCTATCGAAGCCGTTGTCGAAGTGGATGTCAACAGTCACCGACTGTAGAGCAATTTCTGCTCTGCCCGAGACCAGCTGTCAAAATCACTATCGAAGCGGCTGTCGACAGCTGTCGATAGAGAGCCCCAGCTATAAATAGATATTTGAGTTTCTTTCTCTCCAAACCAAACCCCAGCCTCCTTTCCTCAGCAACATAGGGCAAAATTCTTCCCTTTCAAAGGCTAAAGCCCATTCCCATGTAATTTGTTTCAAATCTAAAAAGATCTCTAAATAAGTAAGTTTTCTTCTTTTTGATTTTTCATTGGATTGTTCTTCGTAAAAGTAGATTTTTTTTTTCAAAAACCTAAATCTACGATTGATATGGACAAATTTAAGTGGACTAAAGATAGATCTTTATTTCTTAGTAGATTCAGAGTGATTTAACAAATTTTTACGAATTTCTCAAAATAATTGAAAATATATGCTAATTTAAAGGTAAATTAAATAAAAATCTCAACTTTTTAGCATAATAATTCAAGAGTTGCTTGAATAACTAACATATATCAAATTCATTCATTAGGAATGAAATTAAAGTAAAGTTTGATATATATTTGAAGGAGGTGGGAATTATAAAATAAAAAAAAGAGGAAAAGAAGAGAAATTAAACAAAATAAAAATTGAATGAAAATATATAATATGTGTGCTAAATTCATAATTTTGAAAAATAATAATCTTATGTTAAGATGTATTTTTGTGATTATTTTTCAGGATGAGACCAGGGAAGTAACTATTTCTAAGAGACAGTGAGCAGACTCTTCAGAACTACAAAGGCTAATAAGAAACTATTGGAGAAGTATAAGGAATTAAAGCTCTTGCTCAAACGAGCAGTTGATTACTTAAAAATATACGAGAGCTTTGTCTTCAAAGCACAAATGTAGACTGTAGAATTAGAAGCATATACAATGCATAAACACATGCCGGCATGCAAAAACATAATGCATGAATTTTATGTTAATCTGCAACTAGCACTTAGAGATCAATATGCATACTTAATAGTAAGGGGTAAGGAAGTGTCATTCACAAGTGAAGAGATCTTAAGAGCCATCCCAGTACCCGATGTGCCTGGAGAACATCCGTCATTTATTGACAAAGTGAATAAAATTCTAAGCGGCTTCCATAGATTTAAAAGCTCTGCACATACGTCAGCAATGCTTCTTTCAATGAGAGTTTCTTGAAAGTGGAATACCTAAGGGAGGAGTATGTCTTGGTAAGCTTATTTATCAAATATAACATCTTACCGTCCACTGTAATAACAAAATTATATTCAAGAAATATAGTGTTATTAAATATGATTCTGGAAAGGCGCCCATTCAATGTCAAATTTTGAATGATTCGATAATAAGAATGACTAACACATTTAATGAAAGGCTGCAAGTCATCGAGATTCGGCAAGCCCGAACCGAGTATCAACAACGTCAATATCAACATCTTACCAAAATAGATAAATAGTTAGTGAGGATGCCCCCATTTCTTTCGATGAAGATGAATAGATTAGCTAGGGGACCATAGGATTTTGCCGGTGTCAAAGATGCAAGTGACAAAAGGCAATCATCAGCAATATCATTGATATTGACTATTTGAGGGAGTGAATTTTATGTACAAATGTCAAAATCAGATATTTTATACCCTTAACCTCTTACATTATTTCTTAGTATATTGTTTATATAATTATATCCTTGATGCACTGAGGATACTGTATAATTTAAGTTGGGAGTGAGATAGATACATTATACTTTACTGTATCTAATGAGTGCATATATTGTATACTTATAGCCCTCATATTATCTATTTTTGTATATAAATAATATTATTCGGGTATTTTTAGTATGTTTTTCAGGTTAAACTCATTCCTACAGGGATATGACACGAAATCATAGAGGGATTAGGAAACTAAGTTCAGAAAGAGCAAAAATAGAATAAAGCTACAAGAACATAAGATTACAAAATATCAAAGTGAGATCCAGTCAGTCAAAAGAGAAGAACAAAGTCAGAGAGTCAAGCAGTAGAAGCCAACAACCAAGCTACCAAGCGTTTGCGGCCAAATGGCAGCAATAACCGCCATTTGGCAGTATTATGGGCGACACTTGTTCTCGGATTATTTGTACTGACTCCTACACTGATTAGAGTTATATTGACGAAAATAAAGCTCCGCTATTTAGCAGTCAACGCCACTATTTGGCGGCAAGACTTTTAAATATGTAACTAAAATTTTTGTGAGGTCTTTATTATAAATTTGTAGTTATTCAGTTGTAACAGGATTAGGGTTTGGCCTCGAGACCTATATATTGGCCGTATCCTTGTAAATTATGATTTTTTTTCTTTATGCAATTTTGAATTTGATAAAATTAGGGTACTTTAAATAAAATAAGGGTACTTTAAATAAAGATTAAACTAAAAGATCAATTTTTATGAAAGAAAGAAGATAATATAAATAATATTTGGTTGTGAACTCGTGTATTCTATATCCTAGGCTAATTAGAATAACTTACAACCAAACTAGAATTCACTAGTTAGCTCGCCAGAATAATATGAATAGTAAGATAGCAAAACACCTTAAATCTCTATGGGAACGACCTGACGCTACAATCGATACTGTGCATTTGCACTTAAATTATCACATTATGTTTTTGGTGCTGTTGTCCGGGATCGACAGTGTTTTCTTGCTCTTTCTAGAATTTTATGGGTTAACTATATGTGTTAAGTATGTCGGGACCTAGAAGTATAGATGCATGAAACAAAAAGGGAAGAAAAGAGCCTTAGCATTGTACTGCAGAAACCAGCAAGATTGCCTCCCTAGTAGTGCCGCTATTTGGCGGCTAGAATTGCCAATTAACGACAGCAAAATGAGTAATCTTCCCCTCGTTTTCTCCTATTTTGTGATTTTGCTCTCTGGTTCTGTAAAAAAATAGAAAAATAAAAAAAGTAGAAATAGTAGGAATATCATATTTTATTTGATCATATTTCTTCAACTGTTTCATCTCACCATACACATTTCTGGCGTTAGTCTATGAAAACTCATGCATATACTCATGTATGCTGGTTCATGCCATATTAGATCCGTGATCAATTTGGTCGACTAGTGAGATCAGATTTAGTTATGAGAGACAAGATGGATCAGCCGATTTTGATATTTTAGGATCAATGTTATCCATTATGTACATCACTACCATCGTGCATAAAGCTCCTACAAGCAGTGGGTAACAACTGTGAAATAAATCTGCAGTACATTAGCATACTTCCTAAATTTACTGGAACCATTTCTGAGGATGCCTATTTTTTTATCAGTGAATTTCAGGAACTATGTATAATGATTAAACTGTAACACTTGTCAGAGGACACAATTAAGCTCCATTTCATCACATTTGCTCTCAAGACAATGCCAAGAAGTGGTTATATAGTATGCTTCTGATTCAATAATTACTTGAGATGAATTCATTACCGTATTTCTTAAGAAGTACTATTCCATGCACAAACAACCAAAATATGAAATATTATTAATTAATTCTGTCAAGTGCTGGGAGAACTCTTTTAGAAGTTAGAACGGTTTAAAGACTTGCTAGCTCAGTGCCCCCGCCATGTAATTGAAAAGTGGCAGTTGTATCAAACATGTATGAATGACTTGATTACACATCCAAAACTCTTCTTGAATCTATGTATCAAGGGGAGTTCACGAGAAAAAACGAGGATGAAGCATGGGAACTCCTAAAGGACTTATAATGGAAAACTATATAGTGAGAGAGTCCCGCTGAGAAGCTCAATGCATCAACTTCTGCATATAAGGGCGAGATCCATAATTAGAATTCATTATTGGTTGGCATGAAAAGGTACCCGCTAAGGACCACCTGCATATGATCAATTATATCCATAACATGGGACTAATAATGAGCAAGAAAAGCGACTGTTGTCACTTAAGAAGAATGTCAAGAATCTTCTCAAGTCTTCGTCCAAGCTTGACATACACATGCAAAATCTTATGAAAGTGTCAACTAATTTTATTCAAAATATAGTTCAGCACCTGCTCGTGAACTCTCAGTCTATTAAAAACATAGAATAGCAGGTTGAACAATTAGTGAGTCAAATAAGTGAACATGGAAGGGTACTTTTCTAAGTCAATTCTTAACGAATCCTAATGCCAGTTCCTCTAACTCCAACTAGTCGCACGTCAACTAAGTCAATACCATTCACATGCTTCAATTTGGCAAACAAGTTAACAACCATGTAGCCTGCCACCTGATTCTACTCATAGTGCACCATAGGCTACATTCCCTAATTTTATGATTCCATTATCACTTCATATTTTACCATCATCATCATGATTATCCCACGATCTACCTACTAGCACGATAGAGGAGTCTGACTCCTCTGAATTTGATCCTCCTATCGACCATATTCATAAACAATAGGCTTCTTATCCAAATCGACTAAAGAAAATTCTCCTTAGGTCGAACACATCTTTAGTTATTCAAGCAAGTAAAGGTCAACGTTCCTCTACTCAATGCAATCTAGTAAGTACCTGCTCATGCAAAATTTTTAAAAGATTTATGCATAAAGAAGAGAACAACAAATGTTCTAAAGAAAGTCTTTCTAGCTGCTAACAATTTTAATAACTTTCTCAGTCAGTACCTGTGAAATATAAAGACTTTGGAAGTTCTACTGTCTCCTGCACTATAGGTAACAGAGTGATTGAAAGGGCCTTACTGGATTAGGAGTAAGTGTTAACTTCCTTTCCTATTCAATATACTAGCAGTTAGAATTAGAAGAGTTGAGATTTATAAAGATTACGTTATAACTAGCTGATAGGTCTAAGAAGAAGCCTATGAGAGAGATTGAGGACGTTTTGATTAAGATCGGAGAATTTATTTTTCTAGTCAATTTCATAGTTCTTGAGATTTAAATTGCGGTGGATCCACAACATCATATCCCAGTTATTCTTGGACGACCACTCCTGACCACTTCTAGCACTGTTATTAATTACCGGAGTGGGTTGATGAGACTTTTTTTGAAAACATGACAATCGACTTAAATATATTTATCTTGGACACTAACCAATTGTTCCATATGACGAGCCCCTAGATCTGAATATGATCCAAGGATTATCCAATGAGCACCTAAAGGAGGAATTCTTTGATGAGCTGGATAGTTTAATTGATGAGAGCTTATTCTCAGATACGCTAGATGAGTCATCTAATTATATGTCTTCCATTTGATCAGAACTTCCACCAGTTCCATTGGCGACTAAACCACAAGTTCAGTTACGACCATCTATTGATTGTCCACCTAAACTTGAGATGAAGACCTTTTCGAGTCATCTCAAGTACGTTTTCTTAGGTAAACAGAATACATTACTAGTCATTACTTTACAGATTTGATTGAGACTCAGGAGGAAGCACTCCTCTCAGTGTTGAAAGTGCATAGGGAAGCCATGGACTAGAATATAACCGATATCAAGGGGATTAGTCTATCTATAGTGCAATATATAATTTATTTACTAGATAATGCACTAACTACAAGAGATCCTCAATATAGATTGAATCCAGTAATGAAAGAAGTTATGTGAAAGGATATTCTTAAGTGCCTTGATAATAGAATCATCTATCCTATCTATGATAGTGCATAGGTGAGCTCGGTTCAAGTAATGTCTAAGAAGTCTGGAATCACTGTAATTAAGAATAACGCAAACAAGCTTATCCTGACACGTATGAAGACATGATGACAAGTTTGTATCGATTATAAGAAGTTAAATAATGCAACTAGGAAGGACCACTTCTCTTTACCTTTTATTGATCAGATGTTGGAACGGTTGGTCGGACATGAGCTCTATTATTTCTTAGATGGATACTCTAGCTGAAACCAAATTTCTATTGCTCCTGAGGATTAGAAGAAGATCATATTCACATGCCTATTTAGAACCTTTGCATATAGACGCATGCCCTTTGAGTTATGCAATGCGCTTGCCATATTCCAAATGTGTGTGGTGAGTATTTTCTTTGACATAGTTGAATGATTTCTTGAGATCTTCATGGAAGACCTTTCCATCTTCGAAGATTCATTCTAAGAGTGTCTATACCACTTAGATTTAGTTCTAATGCACTGTCATGAGAAACACTTAGCACTCACTTGGAAAAAAATATCATTTCATGGTCAAAAAAGGCATAGTGCTAGGGCATGCCATCTCGAAGAACGGCAAAGAGGTTAACAAAGCCAAGGTGGACATAATCACAAACCTTCTACCTCCACAATCAGCGAAAGATATATGATTTTTTCTTAACTATGTTGGATTCTATAGGTGAGTCACAAAAACTATAGCAAAATTGCTACGCCTTTGATACATCTACTAGCCAAAGATGTGCCATTCAATTTTACAATCGATTGTCTAAGAGTATTTGAGTTGCTTAAGAGGTTCTTACCACCACTCCTATCATTCATGCGCTAGACTAGAGTCTGTCCTTTGAGCTTATGTGTGATGCATTAGATTATGTTATTGGTGCAGTTTTTAGACAACATATTGATAAACAACCACATGTGATTTATTATGCAAGCAAGACACTCAATGATGTCCAGTTGAACTACTCTACTATAGAGAAAGAGCTTCTGACAATTGTTTTTGTACCTGAAAAGTTTTGTTCCTACTTGATTGGATCACGGACTATAGTATCACTGACCATGCTGCTTTGAAATATCCGTTGACTAAGAAAGATGCAAAAGTATGGCTCATTCGATGGATCCTCTTATTACAAAAGTTTGATTTTGAGATTAGACAAGAAATGTGTTGATAATATAGTAGCTAATCACTTGTCTCGCCTGTCCAATGCTCCATCTAGTGCATGTCCATAAATGAATCATTTCTTGATGAGAAATTGCTTGCATTAACTCATGAACCATGATTTTCCGACATTATGAACTACGTTGTGACCAAAGAGATTTCATCTCATTGATCCAAACAGGATTGATATAGATTCTTGTCCCAAATAAAATTCTTCTATTGGGATAAATCTTATTTGTTCAAATATTGTTCAAATCAGATCATGCGTCGATGCATACTCAATGATGAGATACACAGTGTCATCTCTTATTGTCATGATCTTGCTTATGGAGGACATTTTGGTCTTAGAAAAATGACCGAAAAGTTGTTGCATAGTAACTTTTATTGGCCAACTCTTTTCAAAGATACTATGGAATATTACAAGACATGCACACGATGTCAATTTGTAGGCAAATTTTTATGGCACAATATGATACCTCTACAACCAATCCTTGAGGTTGAAATATTCGATGTATGGGGTATACATTTTATGGGACCGTTACCCAGCTCATTTGGAAACCAATACATATTGGTCGTTGTCGATTATGCTTCCAAATGGTTAGAGACTATTACCACAAAATCAAATGATAATAGAATTGTTTGTCATGCTCTTGAAAGAGAACATCTTTCTAGATATGGCATTCCTCAAGTTATAATTAGCGATAACAATACCCATTTCACTAACTGATCATTTGAGGTGCTTATGCGGAAATATTCTATTACGTATATGTTAGCTATATTATACATCCACAAACAAGTGGGTAAATGGAAGTTTCCAGTCTCCAAATCAAATTTATATTAGAGAAAACAATGCAACATAATAGAAAAAATTGGTCATATAAATTAGCGGATGCATTATAAGTTACCGTACCGCTTACATGGCCAATCTAGGCACGTCTCTATATCAGTTGATTTTTTAGAAAGAGAAATCAAAAGTATTATATGACAATGCAATTATTCACAAGTCATTTACACCTGGATAAAAAATTCTCTTATATAATTCAAGGCTAAATTTATTCTCTAAAAAATTGAGATCTCAATAGAGTACCATATATAGTACGAACTGTGCACCATTATGATGCAATTGATCTTGAGGATCCTAGAAACGGTCAATTATTGAAAGTGAATGGACAATGATTAAAACCAATTTTAGAGAATCAAGCCAGCGATAACATTGAGGTCTTAACACTTCACGACCCCATCTATGTTTCGAGGCATGTATTTATATGTAAAATAGATTGTATATATTTTGTATATTATTTGTATTTCTAATGAGTTACAGGGATGAAAATGAAGAACTTGAAAGCTGCAGCATAAGTTCAGAACAGAGGAGGGGGACTAGTAAGAATTTTCCAATTTCTTTAAATAAACTCAAACCAAACCCATCTCTCCCATCTCCCCCCATTTTCCACCTCTACATCCTCTCAGATTCACAATAATCTTCACCTCCAAACTAAGATCCAGGGGTTCTAGTCACTTCTTCTCTCCTCCACGACTAAGCTCCACCAAGCCGAGCCTGATTTGTGCCTCTTTTGCTACCATTCAGCTGCTAACCCGGCCAATCAGCGGTAGTGCTTGGACTTCTCCCCCTGAAACTTCAAGAGAGGTACTGATTCTCCTCTCTTTACATTTGGTTAAATTAATAGGCTATGAATATTCACTTATGAATTGATTTGTTGTTGAGAAATATTTTCGAGATATTTTTGTGGGCTTTTCTATATATTTTATGTCCACGATCGAAACTTTGGGTTGGAATTGGCTAGTATACACGCCGACATCTTTCTATATCTCAGATCTTGTGGAGGAATTCTATAATAGTTTTGTAAAATCTGACATTTCGGACAATCACAAGTCATTCAAACTCCAATATTGTCGAGGTCAAATTCATACTGTGCATGTCGGAACTATCTCTGATGTCACTGGTATCTCCTCCACAACAGGAATAAAATTGCGTTTGCGATTGAGGAGTATCTAACCAAGATGGGTCTCAATTGTACAATGACACGAGACAGGGGCATCAATAGCAAGACACTCTATCGCAATGTATATGTTACTTGTCGCTAGATCAACCAAAAATATACTGGGGATTACACATATGTCTTCATTTTACACATCCATATTACATTTAATTGATTGTATTATGCGACAGGCCCCCCATTTTTTCATGTGCACACAATTGTAGGACACGATCATAGAGTCAAAATGCGGTAAAGAACTAGTTTGTTTCTACTATGTTCAATTACACAGCTGTGTCGCACATTCATGTCTGACGCAGGGTTTGATGCATATACACACTCTCTCTCGTGTCATTATAATCATGGAGCATATATTGGTGATATATCACGTTGCTGTTTCAAAGGATGAGAGCAGAAACACTATTGAAGAAAATATATATGCCACCAATCTGACACAAGAGGAGGGTGATGACGCCTTCTTTGCACAAGACCTGCTCTTAGACCCTAGTGAGCAAATAAATGTTGTCTGGCAAGGTTTTGAAAAAATTTGGCATCTACTAAAAAATATAGATCGCAGAGAGAGCTCGAGTACACGTGCACGACGTGTACCCAGTGAGTCAAGTAGGAGACAGATAGGATGACACCAATGATTCGTGTATGAGAGCATACACGAGTGATGAGTATCATATATTGTATTTTTTCTTCCATATTTAATCTATTTATGTATATAAATAAATACTACTCGGATATTTTTAGTGTCTTTTTTAGGTAATCCGATTCATACAAGGAGATGACATGAAATTAGAGCCGGATTAGGAAACAAATGCTATAAAAGAGTTAGAAAAGCAAAACTATAAGATTAGAATACTGCAAAGAGTAAAAATTAAATATAGTCAAGAGAATTATGTTTACAAGACAAGAGACTCATGCAGGAGAAACACGAGGACTATTGGTCATATTCTAGCCGCCAAATGGCGGTATTAGCCGCCAAATAGCGGCTCCAAGGTGGATTCACTGGCTGGATTTTCTTCGAGGGCTTTGAAGTAATTTTATAGTTTTTCAATTGTATTAGAATTAGGTTTTGATTTCCGAAGCCTATATATTGGCCGTATTCTTGTACTTTAGGTTTTTTTTATGCAGTAGTTAATATAGAATTAGGATATAGTTTGTATTCAAATTTTTTATTAATAAAATTAGGGTTTTACTGAAGGGGTGGTGGCCACAATACCATGCTCCAGAGGTACGCAATTGCTTTCAAGTCTTTATTTGCTTTTTAGATAGAGCAGAAATCACATTTTTATTTGATCATATCTATTCCACCATTTTTATCTCCACCACACCCCACTTCTTGCATTAGTTTAGAAAATTTACACGTACACTCACGGTCGCTGGTTCATGCCACATTGTACGCGAGATCAATTTAATTGACTAGTGATATCAGATTTGTTCATGGGTGACAAGATGGACCAACCGATCCCCATCCTTCAAGATCGATGTTACCCGTTGTGCACATTATTACCATCATGCATAAAACTTCCACACGCAGCGAGTAATCACTATGAGTTAAAGCCGAAGTACATCAGTATACTTCCTAAATTCACTGGTTCTGATTCAGAGGATGCATATATCTTTATCAGTGAATTTCAAGAAGTATGCGTAATGATAAAACTGCAGCACTTATCAGAGGACGCAATTAAACTCTACTTCATCCCCTTTGCACTCAAGAAAAATGCCAAGAAGTGGTTGTATAGTATGCCTATTGATTCAATCTCTACGTGGGATGAATTCATTGTAGTGTTTCTCTAAAAGTATTATCCCACGTATAAAATGGCAAGAATTCAAAATCAAATCAATCAATTCCGTCAAGTATCAGGAGAACCTTTCTAAAAATACTTAGAATAGTTCAAGGATATATTAGCTCAGTGTCCCCACCATGCGATAGAAAAGTGGCGGTTGTGTCAAATCGTGTATGAAGGACTCGATTACACATCCAAAACTCTTCTTGAGTCTGTGTCAGGGGGAGTTCATGAGAAAGAATGAGGATGAAGCATGAGACTTTTTTGAGAACTTATCATAGAAGACTATATAGTGGGAGAGTTCCAATGAGAAACCCAGTACATCAACTTCTGCACATAAGAGTGGGATCCATAGCGTTGACAGCTCTATAGCTGCAGAAACTAAGATTGCAACTCTTATGAGAAGAATTGAGGCATTGGAGACTCCTAGTGCTCCACAAGTGGGTCAAGTGAATCAAATTCGAAGTTCCACATGCTTTAATTATGGAACTCTAAATCATGTTATGGAGGAGTGTCCACTGTTAGTGTATTCCATGGGTTCCGCACTTGAGCAGGCTAACGCCTTGTATCAACAACCCATGAACAATCTGTAACACCCCAAAACTATCATTTTAAATTATCAAGGCAAAAGTTTCTTTCAATACACCTTCAAATTTAAATTTAATTTCTAAGGGCACCACCTTGGGCTTTTGTGGGGATAAGTTGTTAGAAGAGAATGAGAGGTGGCACTCTAGTTGACATTTGTCATGCATGCAAGAAGCCTTAGGACTAGGCTAGAGGATAAGGTGACCAAAATGCCCTAGGTATATATAACCTTATTCTCTCAAAGAGAATTCTTATCAAAAAGAACAAAATAGAAATCACCCTTGGTTCTTCTAGTTCATTGAGTAAAGAAAATAGAAGGGAGACTTTGCTACAACAAAAGAGGAGATTAAAGGGAATAGAGGCAAGTATCATCTTGTTTTTGTTCTCTCTTTAAATCGTATTTGAGTGCAAGTAGCAAGTATGATCTTTCTTGGAAATTATTTGATTTTTATTATGAGTACATGATTTCTTTTTCTTTATGGATAAATTCACATCATATTGGATCTGCATACTGAGAAAAATTTCTAGACTGCATACTTAGCCTGATTTACGGATGTTAGCTATTTTTGGTTTAGCCTCGCGTTTGACAATGTTTAGCCTCGCGTTTGGCAATGTTAGCCTCGCGTTTGGCTATTTTCTGCTTCCTGTTTGGCTATGTTTTTAGCCTCGCGTTTGGTAATTTTTAGCCTCGCGTTTGACAATTTTAGCCTCGCGTTTGGCTATTTTCTGCTTCCTGTTTGGTTATGTTTTTAGCCTCGCGTTTGACAATTTTTAGCCTCGCGTTTGGCAATTTTAGCCTCCCGTTTGGCTATTTTCTGCTTCCTGTTTGGCTATGTTTTTAGCCTCGCGTTAGACAATTTTTAGCCTCGCGTTTGGCAATTTTAGCCTCGCGTTTGGCTATTTTCTGCTTCCTGTTTGGTTATGTTTTTAGCCTCGCGTTTGGCTATTTTCTGCTTCCTGTTTGGTTATTTCAGCTCCGCGTTTGGCTATTTTCAGTTTCAAGAGAAACACGGATTTATACACTTGGCATGATTCGCGGATTTATGATAACATGACATGTGAATATCAACATGATACATGAAGGCAAGATTATTCATGATGACAAATTCTAGTATCCTTATTACAAGTTCTAGTATCCTTATTACAAATTCTAGTATCTTTATTATAAGTTCTAGTATCTTTATTACAATACAAGTTCTAGTATCCTTATTACAGGATAACAAGTTCTAGTACTTTATTACAAGACATGATTACAAGTTCTAGTATTCTTATTACATGATATGAAGCATTCTTATAACACATGTGTACATGATTCCAAATCTTGATTCTTGAACTCTTGATTCTTGTGAAATGATATGTGTACAATTTGACATGAAAATCCACGTGTTTCCTTTAATTCACGTACATCATATGCATTCTAACATGGGAAAAACTACATGATGGATAGATAAGTACTGTATTGTACAAGGATCTTGTTGGCCAACTTCTTGATAGGTGCTGAGGGCCTTTTACTAGCAGCACTGGGTGGTACCAAGCCACCATCCGATACATGAGTCACCATATGGGTGATGCCCGTTACTTATTTCATTTAACGGGATCTGACTTGTAGCACCTAGCGGTGTGTCATGGTTCAACGCCATGAATTAGAGGCCGGGTCCCAGGTATGCACGGGCACTTGTACAATATGAGAAACTGCGCGCTATCTTATCCATCATTGAGTTTCAATTCCAATACTAACATGACATGGACCTATTAAATTTTACACGAAGCTTGTGAATGACTTACATAGTTCTGGTTACATGCAACATGATTGATATCGAAGCTTGTGAATGATTTACATTGTTCTGGTTATATGCAACATGATTGATATTTACTTCGCTTACACTTGTCACTTTACATGGTTTGTTTCTGCTATTTGAATGAATAGTCTTACTCAATTCATTTTCAGTATTCTTAAGATACGATTGTATCAACGTAATTTATTTATTCTTTTATTTATTTGTACTGTGAAAGTACACGTGTTTCTTGTTTTTGTGTTACTTGCTGGGTTTAATCCCCTGGGTTTTCTTAAGCCCAGATCACGAAAGAAGAGAAGGGGAGATTGCTCCAGACAACGATTCTTACTTCACCAACCAGGTCGAGTAGAGGGTACTAGCAGCACAACACCTTTTGGGTACTTCGCACTTCATGTTCTTGTTTCCTTTTTCTGGGCACTGCTTTAACTTGTAATATTTACCTCTTTAGTGTAAATATTTAGAGCAGTGTGCCATTCTATGTAATTAACTCTCTGTATAAATAAAATCCTTTCAGTTTCAGACATGGTCAATCATCTTGACATGGCAGTAGTTACGGTTATTTCAAGATCATGGGACTGTTGAGTTATTTATAGTATTTAAGCAATGTCGCCCACTTAGGAAAAAAAAAAAGTAGAGCCAAAGTGGGGGCGTCACAGATTTGGTATCAGAGCCAGGTTTAGGTGGGAGACCATATGACTACTGCCACATGAAAGCATGTCTAAGATACACTCTTGACACTTCTTCCTTATTCTTGATATCCATCAGATCAGTATCGTGCCTATTTATTGTTTCTAATTCATTTGGAATATCTATCTTGAAACTCCATCTGAATAATTTCTCTTGGACCGTCACAGAACGATGACGACCCAATCTTCTACTAGCGCAAACCCAAATCCTACGGGTGAAGAGTCTGAGCTTAGAACTATAGTGGAAAGAGTAGCACAGACACAAGAAACTACAACGATAATATTGGAAAGAATGCTACAGTCCAAGGAACAAGAAAGAACTGGGATGGTGTCAGATTTTCGAAGATTGCAGCCATCAGTATTTTCCGGAACAGAAGGACCACTAAAAGTTGAGCAGTGGATTGTGGATATGGAGAATCTTCTGAAGGCAGCAAGGATTCCAAAGGAGAATCGTGTTGAAGTAGTATGCATTCAGTTGGCTGACATAGCTAGAACATGGTGGCTTGCAGAAGAAGTGAAACACCAGGAACCCTTAACTTGGGACAAATTTGTAGAGGCATTTCTTGCCAGATTTTTTCACTCATCAGCAAGGCAAGAAATGAGGAAGAAATTTCTAGGATTGCAACAAGGAGATCGAACTCTGGATGCATATGCCGCAGAATTTGTGAGGCTGAGCCGATTTGCCCCAACCTTGGTAGCTGATGAGGAGGAAAAGGCACACTTGTTCCAGCAAGGGCTGAGGTCTCATCTGAGGGAGCACTTAGCAGGGCATAACTACAAGACTTATTCAGAAGTGTTTGAAGCGGCATGTCGTTTGGAACAAGTATTCGAGGAGAATAGGTCAGTGCCATTTAAAAGGTTGTTTGGGCAAGGAACAAGTTCATCGACCAAGAAATTTGGTGGTCCGCCAACAAAGAGACAGATGATAATGCCAAATCGAAATTCAGTAATATGCAACTATTGTCATATGCCAGGGCATACCCAGAACATGTGCAGAAGAGCTCAAGGGTGGTGCCTGGCATGCGGATCCGCTAGTCATCAATTGAGAGATTGCCCAAAGGCCCAACAATCAACAATAACCAAGGTCCCGTTTCAAGCAACAACCAGGCCAATAACAACGTTGGCCCAGAGAGTTCCAAGACCAGGCCAGAAAGGAACCTGGGAGAACCGACAACAAACCTATGTTAGGGCCCGAGAAGGAGCAGGACGGAGGCAAGGGCAAGTTAGACTAATGAATACAGAAGAAGTTCAAACCACTGGAGGAGTCGTGACAGGTATGATCTTGGTTAACAATAGACCGGCATCTGTTTTATTTGATTATGGAGCATCACACAGTTTCATCACTAGCATGTTTGTTTCCCGTAATCTTATTGATTTCACTATCTTACCTGCGGGGTGGAATATTGAGACCGGGAATGGTAGTATCATGACTGATAAAAAGTGTAAACTATGTCCATTAGTAATTGATGGTAAGAAATTTTATGCCAATCTACTAGTTATTAGTGGAGGAGGATATGATGTTATCATAGGTATGGATTGGTTGAGCACCTTCTATGCAGTGATAGACTGTAGGAGAAGAAGAGTAGTATTCCGGATTCCTGACTGTCCAGAGTTTGAATTTGTCAGTGGAAGCCAATCCCTAGAACCAACTAAATCTAAGGTGTTTCCAAAGGGAGGAGTTTTGGAAGCTATGGAAATAGGAGAAGGGATGATCCCGGTAGTATCAGAATTCTTGGATATTTTTCCTGAAGAGATACCTGGACTACCACCAGCAAGGATAGTAGAATTTACTATTGATATTATCCCTGGAGCTGAATCAGTTTGTAAGCCACCTTATCGAATGGGGATTGCAGAACTAGAAGAAGTCAAGAAGCAAGTGGGTGAGTTAATGAAATTGGGTTTTATAAGATCCAGTGTGTCACCTTGGGGAGCTCCAGTACTATTGGTAGGAAAGAAGGACGGGAGTAAAAGGTTATGTATAGATTACGGAGGTTTGAATGCAGTAACAATTAAGAATAAATACCCATTGCCAAGGATAACTGATCTATTCGATCAACTTGGAGGAGCGAAGGTATTCTCAAGAATAGATCTTCGTTAAGGATTCCATCAAGTAAGAGTCCGAACAGAAGATATCCCAAGGACTGCATTTAGAACCAGACATGGTCATTATGAATATTTAGTGATGCCATTTGGGGTAACTAATGCTCCAGCGGTATTTATGAATTTGATGAACCATATTTTTACTCAGTATTTGGACAAATTTGTGGTGGTGTTTATTGATGATATATTGATCTACTCTAAGAATAGAGAAGAGCACATTAAACATTTGAGGATAGCATTACAAACTTTAAGGGAACAAAGGCTATACGGAAAATTGAGCAAATGTGAATTTTGGTTGAATCAAATTGCTTTCTTGGGTCATATAATATCTGAAAATGGTGTATCAGTAGATCCTAAAAAGATAGAGGCTGTGATGGATTGGCCTGTACCAAAATCAGTATCAGAAGTTCGCAGCTTTCTGGGGATGGCTGGATATTACAGGCGGTTTGTACAAGATTTTGCAAAAATTGCATCTCCTCTAACTAAGTTGACGCGAAAGGGAATCGAATATGTCTGGACGGAAGGGTGCGATAAGGCATTTGAAGAATTGAAACTAAGACTGACAACATCACCTGTGTTAGCAATTCCAGATAACACTGGAGGAATAAAAATCTATAGTGATGCTTCAAAACTAGGACTGGGATGCGTGTTGACTCAGCATGAAAGAGTGATTGAGTTTGCATCAAGACAATTAAAACCTCATGAAAGAAATTATCCTACTCACGACCTGAAACTAGCATCAATAATTCATGCTTTGAAAATTTGGAGACATTACTTACTAGGACAAAGGGTGGAAGTGTACACTGACCATAAAAGTTTGAAATATATTTTCACTCAAAAGGAACTAAATATGAGACAGGGACGATGGTTGGAGTTAGTAGCAGATTATGACTTGGAAATTAAATATCATCCAGGAAGGATCAATATAGTGCCAGATGCTCTGAGTAGAAGACCTGCAATAGAAAGATTGACTCAACAAAAGGAATTGTTGGCAGAAATACAAAGGATGGATTTGGAAATAATTCTACCAGGAATGATAGTACAACTTATTGAAATGCGACTACAGTCACCCTTGATAGAGCAGATCAAGCAAGCCCAAGTTGATGATGAAAGCTTCCAAAGGTTAAAGAGCAAAATTGAGACAGGTAAGAGGCCTGAGATGAAGATACACTCAGATGGGACTATTAGATTCAGGGAGAGGTTATGGGTACCCAAGGGAGAGACGAGGAAGAGAGTTTTAGAAGAAACTCATAAATCAGCATATTCCATTCATCCCGGAGGCAATAAGATGTACAAGGATATGAAGAGGTACTTCTGGTGGCCGGGCATGAAGAAAGAAATTGCAAGACATGTATCCATGTGTTCTACTTGCCAACAAGTGAAGGTCGAACATCAGAAAATAGCTGGATTACTTTAACCCTTAACAATTCCAGAATGGAAGTGGGAACAAATATCAATGGATTTTGTTACGGGATTACCAAGGAGCACCAAAGGTAATAATGCGATTTGGGTGGTAGTGGACCGACTGACCAAGTCAGCTCATTTCATCCCATTTAGGGTTGGTCAGTCAACAGAAGCATTAGCAAAAAGATTCATGCAGGAAGTGGTGAGGTTACATGGAGTTCCATTTAGAATTGTCTCAGATAGAGATACAAGATTTAGATCACAATACTGGAAGAAATTGATGGATAGTTTAGGAACACATTTAGACTTGTCTTCGGCATATTACCCACAAACAGATGGACAATCAGAACGAACTATCCAAATACTTGAAGACATGCTTAGAGCATGTATGCTAGATTTTGGAGGATCTTGGGAAGACCATTTATATATGGCGGAGTTTTCCTACAATAATAGTTATCAAGAGAGTATCAAAATGGCACCATTTGAGGCTTTATATGGCAGGAAGTGTAGATCTCCATTATGTTGGAACGAGGTTGGAGAGCGGAGTATTTTGGGACCTGAATTAATTACTCAAGCAACAGAGCAAGTAAAGATTATTGGGGAACATATGAAAGTTGCACAAGATAGACAAAAGAAATGGGCAGATCGACGTAGAAAATCATTGGAGTTTGAAATAGGAGATAAGGTATTTATCAAGATATCGCCAATGAAGGGAGTGATTAGATTCGGCAAGAAGGAAAAACTTAGTCCAAGATATATTGGACCATTCGAAATTACAGAAAGAATTGGGAACCTTGCATATAGATTATCATTACTGCCTGAGATGGAAACTATTTATGATGTATTCCATGTGTCGCAATTAAGGAAGTGCTTGGGCAATGAACATAAGGCTGTGGACTTGTCCGAGGTGGATCTGAGATCCGATCTAAAGTATGAGAAACAACATGTAGCAATCATCGATCGACGGGAGAAAATCCTAAAGAACAAAGTGATACCGTTGGTCCTTGTTTCATGGGATGCACGATCACTTGGGGACTCCACTTGGGAACTTGAAGGCGACATCAAAACAAAATACCCGTACCTATTTTCATTATCAGGTATGTAAGTTGAGTCTATTTTTATATGACAACACGTACCTGTATATAATAGTATACCTTTTAAAATTGGAATTTCGAGAACGAAATTCTTTTAATAGGTGGGTAGAATGTAACACCCCAAAACTATCATTTCAAATTATCAAGGCAAAAGTTTCTTTCTATACACCTTCAAATTTAAATTTAATTTCTAAGGGCACCACCTTGGCCTTTTGTGGGGATAAGTTGTTAGAAGAGAATGAGAGGTGGCACTCTAATTGACATTTGTCATGCATGCAAGAAGCCTTAGGACTAGGCTAGAGGATAAGGTTACCAAAATGCCCTTAGATATATATAATCTTATTCTCTCAAAGAGAATTCTTATCAAAAAGAATAAAATAGAAATCACCCTTGGTTCTTCTAGTTCGTTGAGTAAAGGAAATAGAAGGGAGGCTTTGCTACAACAAAGGAGGAGATTAAAGGGAATAGAGCCAAGTATCACCTTGTTCTTGCTCTCTCTTTGAATCGTATTTGAGTGCAAGTAGCAAGTATGATTTTTCTTGGAAATTATTTGATTTTTATTATGAGTACATGATTCCTTTTTCTTTATGGATAAATTCACATCATATTGGATCTGCATACTGAGAAAAACTTCTAGACTGCATACTTAGCCTGATTTACGGATGTTGGTTATTTTTGGTTTAGCCTCGCGTTTGACAATGTTTAGCCTCGCGTTTGGCTATTTTCTGCTTCCTGTTTGGCTATGTTTTTAGCCTCACGTTTGGCAATTTTTAGCCTTGCGTTTGGCAATTTTAACCTCGCGTTTGGCTATTTTCTGCTTCCTGTTTGGCTATGTTTTTAGCCTCGCGTTTGACAATTTTTAGCCTCGCGTTTGGCAATTTTAGCCTCGCGTTTGGCTATTTTCTGCTTCCTGTTTGGCTATGTTTTTAGCCTCGCGTTTGGCTATTTTCTGCTTCCTGTTTGGCTATTTCAGCTCCGCGTTTGGCTATTTTCAGTTTCAAGAGAAACACGGATTTATACACTTGGCATGATTCGCGGATTTATGATAACATGACATGTGAATATCAACATGATACATGAAGGCAAGATTATTCATGATGACAAATTCTAGTATCCTTATTACAAGTTCTAGTATCCTTATTACAAGTTCTAGTATCCTTATTACAAATTCTAGTATCTTTATTACAATACAAGTTCTAGTATCCTTATTACAGGATAACAAGTTCTAGTACTTTATTACAAGACATGATTACAAGTTCTAGTATTCTTATTACATGATATGAAGCATTCTTATAACACATGTGTACATGATTCCAAATCTTGATTCTTGAACTCTTGATTCTTGTGAAATGATATGTGTACAATTTGACATGAAAATCCACGTGTTTCCTTTAATTCACGTACATCATATGCATTACTAACATGGGAAAAACTACATGATGGATAGATAAGTACTGTATTGTACAAGCATCTTGTTGGCCAACTTCTTGATAGGTGCTGAGGGCCTTTTACTAGCAGCACTGGGTGGTACCGAGCCACCATCCGATACATGAGTCACCATATGGGTGATGCCCGTTACTTATTTCATTTAACGGGATCTGACTTGTAGCACCTAGCGGTGTGTCATGGTTCAGCGCCATGAATTAGAGGCCGGGTCCCGGGTATGCACGGACACTTGTACAATATGAAAAACTGCGCACTATCTTATCCATCATTGAGTTTCAATTCCAACACTAACATGACATGGACCTATTAAATTTTACACGAAGCTTGTGAATGACTTACATAGTTCTGGTTATATGCAACATGATTGATATCGAAGCTTGTGAATGATTTACATTGTTCTGGTTATATGCAACATGATTGATATTTACTTCGCTTACACTTGTCACCTTTACATGGTTTGTTTCTGCTATTTGAATGAATAGTCTTACTCAATTCATTTTCAGCATTCTTAAGATACGATTGTATCAACGTAATTTATTTATTCTTTTATTTATTTGTACTATGAAAGTACACGTGTTTCTTATTTTTGTGTTACTTGCTGGGTTTAATCCCCTGGGTTTTCTTAAGCCCAGATCACGAAAGAAGAGAAGGGGAGATTGCTCCAGACAATGATTCTTACTTCACCAACCAGGTCGAGTAGAGGGTACTAGCAGCACAACACCTTTTGGGTACTTCGCACTTCATGTTCTTGTTTTCTTTTTCTGGGCACTGCTTTAACTTGTAATATTTACCTCTTTAGTGTAAATCTTTAGAGGAGTGTGCCATTCTATGTAATTAACTCTCTGTATAAATAAAATCCTTTCAGTTTCAGACATGGTCAATCATCTTGACATGGCAGTAGTTACGGTTATTCCAAGATCATGGGACTGTTGAGTTATTTATAGTATTTAAGCAATGTCGCCCACTTAGGAAAAAAAAAAAAGTAGAGCCAAAGTGGGGGCGTCACACAATCCATACGTTCCTACATACAATCCTGGCTGGAGAAACCATCCAAATCTCTCATGAGGTCAGAGGCAATATCAGGGAGCCCCTAACTCTAACATGCAGCTTCCAGCGAATAGTTAGTTTTCAAGACCAAATGTGGGTGTTTATCAACACCCAAACACTTTAAATTATGGGAACAAGCAGAATAGACAACCTGCACAAAACCACTCACAGCCACAACAGGGGTCTAATAATAATCAAGAAAAGCGACTGTAGTCACTTGAGAAAAACGTTGAAAATCTTCTCAAGTCTCAATCAAACTTTGACATGCATATGTCTGACCTTGACACACATATGCAAAATCTTATGAAAGTGTCAACTGATTTTATTCAAAATACATGTTAGCAACTGCTTGTGAACTCTCAATCTATTAAGAATATAGAGCAGCAGGTTGGACAATTAGTGAGTCAAATGAGTGAACGTGGCCAGGGTACTTTTCCAAGTCAACCCATAATGAATCCTAATGCAAGTTCCTCAAATTAGTCGCATGTCCACCAATGCAATATCATTCACACACTCAGATCTGGCAAGTAAGTGGACAATAATATAGACATACCCCCTGATCTCACTCCTACTATTTCACAGGCTACACCACCTCTTCCACCCCTTTCTCCACGACCAACTCTATCACCTCCACCACCGTCACATACTCATTCAAAAGAACTTGTTCCTGAGCCGAAAGTACCATATCCCAATCGGCTTAGGAAGGCTTCACCGTAAATAGAAAAGATTCTTGAAATATTTCAACAGGTAAAGGTTAATATTCCACTTCTAGACATTATATAACAGGTTCCTACTTATGCTAATTCCTCAAGGATTTATGTACTAAGAAACGCGCAAGAAACGTTTCTGAGAAAATTTTTCTTACTACAAATATATTGCAAATCTTCCTAACTCCTTCCCTATCAAGTACAAAGATCCAGGTTCCCCTACAATCTCATGCACTATTGGAAATACTACATTTGATAGGGTGTTGTTTGATCTAGGGGCAAGTGTCAACTTACTTCCTTACACTATTTATCAGCAACTGGATTAGAAAATTTCAATCTACCAAGGTCACATTACAGTTAGCTGATCGTTCGATCAAAAGACCACTTGGTATGGTTGAAGATGTGCTCATTAAGGTCGGTGAATTCATCTTTCTTGTAGACTTCATTGTTTTAGAAACTGAGCCAATTTTTAATCTACAGAATCAAATTTTCGTTATCTTGGGTAAACCATTCCTTGCAACATCAAATGCATTAATTGATTGTAGAAGTGACCTCATGAAGTTTTCGTTTGGGAATATGACTGTGGTATTGAATATATTTATTATGGATGAGCACACAACAAGCTCCCTCATTGAGGTAAATATGATTCACAGTTTGCACTTTCATTCTATCTCGTGCACTGATGATGAACCCTCATTTGAGCAATTGTTCAAAGATAAGCTCATATTATTAGATGAATTGACACATACTGATTCGATGTATGATGATACTTGTGCAAGTGTGAAATTGATTTATGAGCAAACTTTTGAGGATTTATTTGCAGAGGAGCTCGAATTACTTCCTGAGTTAGAAGGGCCACCATCACATTCACTTGATCATATAGCACTCTTCTCACCTCACGATATTTCTACATGTATGCTTGTTACTAACGATGATTGGTAGGTCTATAATGAAGAATTTTTTAACCCAATTATTAATACTTAGATGTGGACAAAGAAAAAGAAAGGATGACATAAGAAGTAGACAGGTAATTTCGTGACTTGTAGGAGGTTGATGATATATAATAATGCACAAATTTTACATTTAAAACGCACACACTATGAAAGTAGGAAGCGATCGAGAGGTCGTAATCGCTTTCCATGCGTTAATAGGGTGACAATATTGAGATCATAACTCTTTACGAGGCTCATTATTTTGTATAATATTTGTACAATAGCTTTCATATTTATTTTACCACCATTTATTTGTGTATGAGGGCATACATGAGTTTTGGAGTGGGGGAGTTGGTTAGTTAGGATATTTTCTTCGTGTTTTTCTAGGATTTTTGATTTTTTTTAGAATTTTTATTTTATTTTAGATTTTTTTTATTTTGCACTTTGGATAGTTTTTAAGGTAACTAACTAAAAAAAGTGAAATAAAAAAATCTTTGATTTTATATATTTTCATCAATAGATCAACCTAATTATAGATAAAGGGACAAATTTAGATTTGAAATTAAATATGAAAGCAAATTGGATGATACACTTTGAATTTTATGAAAAAAGATTAAAATTTGAAAAATAAATACCGTTAATAGTAGTTTTGAGGCAAATATACATTTATTTTTCACTTCACTATAATTTATTAGGTTATGGACAAAGATGATAATGATTGAGTAAGTATTCTCTCTCTAAAAAAAATAAAAAAAAAGAAAAAAAGTGAGAATAAAAAAATGGAGTGCACCTGATATTAAGGCAATAGTCTTGAGAGTGATAAAATAATGGGGTGCGCCTACTATTAAGGCAATAGTCTCAATAGTGAAATAAAAAGAGTATGATCTGAGAAATCGGGTATTTTGCGCCTAAGTAAGCATGAATATTCGCATGAAAGGTGAAATATTCTTAAAAAAAAGAAAAGAGAGAGAGAGAGAGAGAGAGAGAGTATGATTCAAGTAATCGGGTACTTTGCGCCTAAGCAAACGTGAATATTCGCATGAAAGGTGAAATATTCTTTAAAAAAAAGGAAAAAAATTTGTTATGAGAGAGGAGATGAATCATGAGTTAGAGTTGGAGTCATGAGAGAGGAGATGAATCATGAGTTAGAGTTGGAGTCCAAAACTGAAATAAACTATCACACGTGCACATAGATGTATAGAAGCCAATGGATTATCTGTTAGTAGGTATTGAAAGATAAGATTTAAATTTTTGATTAAATGATAAGTGTATCTGATATAACACTCGATTTGAAAATTGATAATCTAAATGTATTCTTGAGTTTGTATATTAGTAAGATTAATTGATGAAAATATCATTAAAAAGGGGGGATTTTCCTTTCTTTTGTATAAAATTTTTATTTTTCTTGATTTTCGATTATCCTTATTTTTTTTCTTTATTCCTTAATCTATTTTCTTCAAGAATTTTGTGGGTATATTCACTGTAAACTCTCACGAGATAACACTCGTCTATTATGCTAACTTAGGGGTTTAAATGCTTGTTGTACGTGCTAAGTGCAATTGCGATACCTAAAAAAGTGAGTTAGGATTTTTCTTTTTTTTTTTAGGTTTAGGTTTTGCTCGAGGACTAGCAAAAGATTGGTGTGGTTGTGTAATGAGTATCATATATTGTATTTTTTCCTCCCATATTTTATCTACTTTTGTATATAAATAAATACTACTCGGGTATTTTTTAGTGTCTTTTTCAGATAATCCGATTCATATAAGGAGATGAAATGAAATTAAAGCCTGATTAGAAAACAAATCCTATAAAAAAGTTCAAAGAAATCAAAACTACAAGATTAGAATACTGCAGATAATCAAAGTCAAATATAGTCAAGAGAATTAAGTGTACAAGATAAGAGACTCATGCAGGAGAAAAAGCAGGACTATTGGCCATATTCTAGCCGCCAAATGGCGTCATTAGCCGCCAAATAGCAGCTCCAAAGTGGACTCACTAGCCGGATTTTCTTCGAGGGCTTAGAAGTAATTTTATAGTTTTTCAGTTGTATTAGAATTAGGTTTCGATTTCTGAAGCCTATATTTTGGCCGTATTATTGTATTCTAGGGTTTTTTATGCAGTAGTTAATATAGAATTATCATATAGTATGTATTCAAATTTTTCATTAATAAAATTAGAGTTTTGTTGAAGGGATGGTGGCCATAATACCGTACTCTAGAGGTACGCCATCGCTTTCAAGTCTTTATTTGCTTTTTAGATAGAGTTAATTACTTTCTAGTATAATTTTTTTTGCTTTCTATATTAGATTTATTTGCTTTTATGAATAAAAATAGGATTTTGTTAATTAGAACTATGAGTAGCTAATTTAGCTTAGCTCTAGAATATAGATGAAACTAGAATCCACCATATAATTGCTCTCTAGTATTTTCTTCTTAAATAAAATAAATAAAGACATAATTTTTTAATGAAAAGATTAAAATACAAGAACTCGTTGATTAATAATTTGATAGGTTATACTTGAGTTAAGTTTCTTGATAGCCTATATTTAGTTAGGGTTTGGAGTTGTTGATTTTTATTTTTTTTCATTGAATTATCTAACGATTTAGTTTGGTTTTATGAAATGTTGTATCTTTGATGAATTATATTTGCACACCACTTGATAACTCATACTTAGAACACTTGAAGTAAAGATTAAACTAAAAAATCAATTTTTTTTGATAAAAAAAGATAATAGAAATAAATATATGGTTGGAAACTAGTGGATTTTAGATCCTAGACTAATTAGAATAACTCTCAAATCTGACTTAGAATCGTTTGTTAGTCCGTTAGACTATAGAATTGTAAGAATTGCAAAACACCTTAGATTCATGTGGGGCGACCTGTAAAGCGCTACAACCGACACTGTACACTTACAGTTAAATTCTCACATCAACGAGTTTGGTGTGGGGAGCGGATTATAAGTTTTTTTATATTTTTCTAGGATTTTTAGTTTTTCTAGGATTTTTATTTTCATTTTTAAGATTTTTTTTGTTTCTTTATTTTACACTTTGGTAGTTTTTAAAGTTTTTTAAAAAATTAAAAATTTGAAAAAAATTAAAAAAATATATATTTTTTCTCTAATAAATCGAGATAATTACAAATAAAAGAATATATTTAGATTAGATTTGATAAGAAAAAGATTAGATAAGATTCAAATCCAAAATAAATACTGCTAATAGTAATTTTAAGATAAATATACATCTATTCTTCACTGCATAATGGTTTATTAGGTTATTGACAAAAATAATAATAATTTAGTATTCTTTCTCTCTAAATAAAAAAGAAAAGAAAAAAGAATAAAGAGGTGAGCTTGGTATTAAGGCAATGATCTTTTATAAATAAATAAATTTCTTAAGAATTGCTAAGTAGTTTGGTATTTGCACCTAAATAACCGTGAATATTCACACGAATGGTATTTTAAGAGATAGAGTATGAACCAAGTAATTGGGTATTTGCACATAAGAAAGTGCGAATATTCACATGAAAGGTGAAATATTCACTAAAGAAAAAAGTGAAAATAGAAAAAAGAAAAAAATTATTTTGAGAGAAATATGAATCATGAGTTAGAATTTGAGTCCAAAATCGAAATAAACCATCACACGTGCATGCAGATGTATAGAAGCTAAAGAATTATCTATTAGTGGTATTGAAAAATGGGATTTGAATTTTTTATTAAAATAATAAGTGTATTTGATATGATACTTGATTTGAAAATTAATAATCTATATGCATTCTTGAATTTGTATATTAGTAAGGATTTTTTTCTTTGGTATGAATTTTTATTTTTCTTGATTTTTGGTTATCATTATTTTTATTTTCTTTATTCCTTATTCTTCCTTCTTCACAAATTTTATAGGTATATTCACTGCAAACTCTCATGAAACACAACTCCTCCACTAGGGTAACATAGGAGTTGAACAACTTGTTGCACGTGCTAAGTGCAACTGCAGTTCATGCGAAAATGAATTAGGATTTTGTTTTTATTTTTAGATTTAGATTTTGCTCGAGAACTAGCAAAAAGATAGGTGTGGGGGTGTGATGAGTGTTATATATTACATATTTATAGCCCTTATATTATCTATTTTGTATACAAATAATACTACTCGGATATTTTTAGTGCGTTTTTGAGGTTAAACCTATACTTACAAGGATCTGAAATGAAATAAGAGACAGATTAGGAAACCGAGTTTAGAAAGAACTAAAAAGGAGTAAAACTACAACACAAGGCTATAAAGTACCAAAATGAGATCCAGTCAGTCAAAAGAGAAGAACAGAGCCAAAGAGTTAAGCAGCAGAAGCCAGCAGCCAAGCTACAAGGCTTTTGCCTCCAAATGAGCTCTCGGGTTTTTTGTGATGATTCCTACACTGATTAGAGTTCTATTAACCCAAATAAAACTCCACTATTTGGCGGTCAACGCCGCTATTTGGCAGCAAAACTTTTGAATCTGTAACTGAAATTTTTATGAGGGTTTTGTTATAATTTTGTAATTATTCAGTTATAACAGATTAAGGTTTGATAATTCGAGGCCTATATATTGGCTGTATCCTTATAAATTAGGGTTTTTCTTTATGCAATTTTAAATTTAACAAAATTAGTTTAATCTTTAAATAAAGATTAAACTAAAAGATTACTTTTTATGAAAGGAAGAAGATAATATAAATAATATTTTGTTGTAAACTAGTGGATTCTATATCATATGCTAATTAGAATAATTTAAAACCAAACTAGAATTCACTAGTTAACTCACTAGAATAATATGAAGAGTAAGATAGCAAAACACGTTAGGTTTCTGTAACGACTTATTTGCGCTACAAACTACACTGTGCGCTTGAAGTAGAATTATCACATCAGTATCATAACTAACTAATTAACCTATTTTAGAAAAATTTGTTTCTTTGAAATAAAAAGTAAGATTAGAAGTATTTTACATTACATATTTATGAAATTGATATCTTAATATTGATATTTATATGTTAGTAATTTTTATGTAAACTTAATTGAGATTTTAAATCCTACAATAAGACATATAGTAAGCATGCGTATTCACACAGATGATACTCATAGATTTTTATTATAAGCATAAGCTAAGTAACTAGGGATTTGTGCATCAGTAAGTATGGATGTTCACATGAAAGATAAGTGTGTATATATATATATATATATATATATATATATATATATATATATATATATATATATATATATATATATATATATATATAATATACGGATTACTGTAGGTGAGCCGCGAGCTCAGGAAAAGTTACATGAGCTAGTAGTAAAACTATAATGATCCAGTGATTTTTTTTTTCATTTTTGTTTTACAATTACAATCTTTACCTCCTTAACTTCTTTCGGATTAAATTTCATAAATTTTAGAGTTCATTTATCCTTTCATCAAGTGCATACAAAAATTTTTATTCATTAAAAACCGTTAATTTTGTATTAACTTGATGGAGTACCAAATCAACTAAAACCTAAGAAATTGGATATGAGTGAATCCTAGGGGGTCGGGATCATAATCCAAAAGAAAATTTTTAAAAAAGATTATTGGAGATAATAAAAATGAGCTACTACTCAGATAACTTGCGTGAGCTGTCAGCTCATTTTCGATTTTCTCATGTGTGTGTGTATATATATATATATATATATATATATATATATATATATATATATATATATATATATATATATATATATATATATATATATATATATATATATATATATATATATATATATATATATATATATATATATATATATATATATATATATATATGAAAGGGTTCCTGTAAATCCGATTGGAGTTTGTAATTTGACAAAACTTATATACACTATCACAAGAGTGTATAGGAGAAAATAATTGAAAGTAAAAGTATATCTACAGTGTGATTTAAATGATTATGATAGATATATAAAGGCATTATATTATGAGTGATTTGTTAAGGATGACATCTTTATAAATATCAGTGTATGCATCTCTAGTTGAGCTTGATACAGAAAAGAAATGAAAAGCAAAAAAAATATAAGTAGTTAATAATATAATACTAATAATTTTTTTTCTTTATTTTACACTTATCCTTATTTTTCCTTTTATTTATTTATTTAATTCAAACATTTCTTGATGTTTGTGGGCAATATTACTGATAACCTTCACAAGTTAACACTCATCCACTAAGGTAGCGTAGGAGTTTAACAGCTTATTGCACATACTAAGTGTAATCGTGATTCGTTCGAAAATAAGTTAGGATTTATTTTCTTTTTAGTTAGGTCTTTAGTTTATTTTCTTAACTAGATAATTTTGCTAAAGACAAGTAAAACTTAGGTTGGAGGTGTGATTACGCTTGAAAAGTATAGTTATTTTAGTTTATTTATGCAAACGTAATCCAATTTTATTGATTAATATAAAAAATTAATGAAAAATTATTTTTATAAATCAAATTCTCCACTATGATGTTTTCTAGTATTTTCTATTATTTTTACAGGATTTTATATGAAAAGAAATTAAAGAATCGAACCATGTCTCAAATATCAGTTCAGAACTGTGATTTTATATGTCTGGTTGTCGACAGCTAGCTATTGACTATCAGCTAAAATAAGTAACTAATATGTCTTTTTCTTTATTCATACTTATGATAAGTATGAGTGGATAAATTCTTGAGTTGGTTCAGATGGGATAACAAACCCTAGGTAATTTACTGGTATGTGATCTTTATGCTAATTGCTTTAAATTAAATTATATAAAGTTGATATCTTTGATTCCCTTTTATCTCGAAAGGAAGATATGTTGTTGAGTTTTTGATATTTTATTATTTGATGATATATTCGTTACTTATTTTTTTATATACCGTCGACTTTTTAGACTCAGTGTATGCTTAGATTTTGAATGTTTATTTTTATTTTTCATATTGCATTCTGAGATAAACTCAAAATTTGTATAGGATTAATTGAAAAATGTTATTCAAAGTAATTAAGTTGGCAACTTTATTAGATTTTGTGATTCAATGATATATTTTTCGGTTGTAGGAAGATCATATGATTTATGCAACTGAGATAAAAAAGTATAAACATATCTAGTAAATTATTCTACGAGAAGTTAATCCATCTGACTAACAATTTTATTTCAAGTAAATTCAAATCCTCTTTAGTTTTAGTTTTAGTTAATAACAATTTAGCCTTTATTTTCTTTAGTTTCTTAATTTATTCTTTTTAGTGTCAATACAATAATCAAAATGATCCTATAGAGAAAGATCTTATATTACTATTCTTATATTACTTGTCGATCTCTTACACTTGGGAATATACGATTTAGATCGCAGTCAGTCAGCCCTCCACTAAGCCATCAAGTTCCTAATTAAAAATGAAGTCGGCCGTGTTATTAGTAATTAGAGTGTTTCTAGGACTTGTTATCTCATCGTTATAGAGGACAAAGCCGCATCTGTCGAAGTCATTTTGTATCAAATTCCAAAAGCTTTTGGAGATGATGGTAATGTGTTCAGGCACCAACATGAACACGCCCCTCCCATGCATGACATTGATGATTAAACTGCTCCCGTTGAAGAAACCATGTCATTACCTCTCGTGAATAAAAAAGGTCCAAATCGGCTCCCTACTTATAGAACTCCTCAGTATTTGCTCAATTAATTTTTTTTGAGATAATGAAAATGTGTTCCCCCAAGAGTCAACCGACATGGAAGGCATTGATCCGAATGCCATTTATTACCGATTTAATGTAAAACCATCTCATACTGCAATTAAGAAGAAGCAAACTATTGGTCTTGAGAAAAAAAGCAGCTAAGGAGGAAGTAGATAAGCTACTTGTCATATGTTTAATCCTAGAGATCTACTACCCCCAAGTGGCTATCCAACGTGATCCTAGCAAAAGAGACAAATTGAAACTTTGAATATCTGACAATTACACTGAGTTAAAAAAAACCCAATCCCAAGGACTGTTTATCTCTTTCCATAATCTACCATCTAATTGACTCGGTTTCGGGCCATTGGCTTAGTTTCAGGCCATGAACTCCTTAGCTTCATGGATGCCCTTCCTGTGGATAACCAAATTATGATGGTGATGATGAGGCAGAAGCTTCATTGTCTTGTATACACTAAAAAATGATTATGGGAGATCATGAATGAGATTTATACTCAAAGAATGAGTCAAAACAGATATTGAAATTGAACAAAATTGACTTTATTGAAGGTTGTGCAACAATATCAATTTTATTGTCAGTTTTGTCGCTGATAGAGACTAAACTAGAAAAGTTCATGTGGAAAAAAGTTGTAGAGTCCTGAATTCCTTTCTATATGCACTTGAATCACTTGAAGTGGATTTTGGAGTTAAAAGTTATAATAATAATTATTTTTTTCCTAAAACATGACACAACCGAATAACATCTAGGGCTGTCATCCTTCGAGCTACTGGTGAGCCCATTGATTAGCCAACTGGCGAACCCATCGGTTGCTCACCATCCTGCGCCAGATAGAAAGCTCTGAGTAGTAGACTTACCAATGATCACACTAGTAGCTCAGCAGACAGTAGATTTCCAATTCAATTTTGAGTTGGTTTTAGATTTTATTTACAACTGTTTTCTTTCACTAGATTTAAGAAAGGGGATTAATTGGGATCTAAAAATCCATTTGGACTTTATAAATATCCAATAATCTCGAACTTTAAGGAGGCTAATAGAATCCATATATCCATTAAAACCCTATAGAGCAGTCAAGAACAAGATATTCACGTTAACAAGATTTCTTCATTAAATCTCAATTGCCTTATTTTATAAAGGCAGTTTTCACATCAAACTTATTAAGGAGAATGTTCATACCCTACGAAGGATTATTTTATACGTTCTCACAGTATAGCAAGTAATCCTTTTTCTCCGATTTTTTTCATCTTCCTCGCAATTCACATCAAAGGTTATCATTAGATAATCAACAAAGCCAACAAACTGCTATGGTTAGGCTTTCATCATCACATATTCTCAGATTTATATAGAAAAATTATAATTTTTTTAGTAATCCTAATATTGAATTGAGTTTTCATCTATTTAAGAGCAAAACTATGTATTCTTTATCTTGTAATTGTTTAGTTCTATGATATTATAAATTTTCTATATTTTTATTAGCTTCGATTTTCTATGTGAAATAAATGGTGACTCTATAAGTAACTATTTCTTCCATTATTGAATAGATCATGCCACAATCTGATGACATGACTCCAAACACCACTATGAAAATCCTAATCATTGAATTTGATTGGAGTAAATATAAGAGTACCTCCGTCAACAACCACATCCTAATGGTGAAATGCCCAAGTGCATGCTTTACCATAAGGCTTGATCGGTTGATGAATCATCCATCTACAAAGAGACTAAGGAGGTAGATCCACCAACAACAAGTGAGAGGGATGAAGCCACAACTAACATAACAAAACATACCCATATTAAAAACTCCAGATATAAATTTTTTCACCCTCTTGCAGAAGATTAAGAAGAAAAGCCTATATGTACTACTCTATAATAGAGCTCTCTTATTAATAAGGAAAGAATAATGATTTTTAAGGTTATTTTAGATCAACATGCTACTAAGTGAAAAGTATTGGCTAGAAAAAGCCAAATGATGTCACCAATGCCACCATCTCCACCTCTGGTAGATGCAAGATGGAAGCCATAAATGGGGGTATGATGGATTTGCCATGGCTTGTTTCTCTGATTGAATGGCTTTGATACACTCTCATAATGATCAATCTTCTCATAGGGGGTCTTTAGATGATGACGTGGATGATATGACTTGAGAGATTATTTGGACCGTATGCACCCTAGATGCACATAATTGGGACCGAAGTAGAATTAGTCTTCTCTACGTTATTTAGTGTGAAACCAACTTTACAGTAGTAGTTACCTTTCTCAAATAGTCTTAATATCAAAAGAGAAGATGCATAGTATTAGACTTGCCTCACACTACCGTCAATATGGTCGGTTGAGGAAATCCAAGCAAGGTCCCTAAGATATCAGGGTCAACACACTGACATCTATGACTAGTATCTTGGATCCTGCTTATTTTTTAGGCCTCAAGAGATTTGCCATTAAAGATGATGGTTCTATCGCGGCAGTAGAGCCTATATGCCTATATCCGCAATAAAGGCACGGTTATACCATATGACTACAGTATTCTGGTTGGTTCTTGTTATAAGCCGTTTCGAACGAAGACGATGCCATTTTTATTTGTGCATCATATAACAAAATGAGCTACATCCAATCTCGAAAAGTCATAGCTTATATGTCCAACAATGATAGCAAAGACATCCTAAAACAAGTGAAAGCCTAAGAAAAAGCCTCCAATCTTCAACAGGCTACCTTAGAAGGCATTTAAACTCTACATGCTCAACTTCTAAAGAATCAACCAACTTGGAGTAGGAGTTGCCATAGTATCACTGATAATATGCACGAAGGTGAGGATGACATCCATGTCAATCATGAGAAGGAAGAAGAGACCAATAATGGTGCTCTAAGATAGACAATAAGGTCTTGTAAGATATCAAGTCTCAACTTCATGCCTCGAAGTATATGAAGGAGCTCTAACAAGTGGGGATTGTTTGACTATATCTGCATAAATGGGATTCAACAATGTATCCTTCCAAAATTAAGTCGTCGATACTTCAACAATTCAATACTATGGGGTCACCTAACAAGCACATTTACTATTCAATCATAAATTGGAAATGTGATTGGTAATGATCCTATTCTAACCAAGTTATTCATTAGTACCTTACAACATATTGCATTAGAGGGATTCTTGAACTTCTACCTAGCTCTATAAAATCATAGAATGATATCAAGACTCAGTTTCTTACTCATCGCTCGCGAATGATACCGAGGTAACGATTGCTAACACTTGTTTTCGTATTCATTTTATGATCGCAAGATTTTTAGTTGCTTGATTTTGATGTTATATGGTTTCATTCAAGAGTCAGTTTTCTTCAATATCTTTCTTCTTATAATCTCATCTCTTTGTTCCATTCGTGTCTCATTAACGATTAATAAAAAAAATTATTGATTATATGTCTAGACCCATTCTAGTCTCTTTGTTCTATTTGGATTTTTCTCAGTCTCCATATTGACCTGAACCACTTTGTCTTCTATTGGCGGCTCTCACTACTCAAATCTGATATCCCATTGATATCCATGTGCTGTGCCCAGACATCATCTGATTCTTTATGGCTTACTGAAACTATGTTTGCAGCAAAGGCCTTGAATACTATACTTGTACTGATATCAGAAGCTCATTCTACTATTTCTTTAGGATTTTCTGTTTTAATTGAGTTTACATACTCTCTTCCTGAGGATGCGGAAGTAGTAACATATCCCAACCCCCTATGGGTTTTATCGTAATAATCGGGATTCTTTCCTCGTGGGACAAACGAACGTAAAAGGTTTCATCATGCTCTTTCGAAGTTTAATCCCTATTTACGATTGAAATCATAATCCAGTTTCTTTATCATTTGATGGAAAACTGATTCGTAATGTCCAAATTGAGGTGCTGCTTGATCATCGCTTTCACTATTTATGCTAGGCTTGGGCCGCGACTCAACTCAACTGAACATTATCGGCTGTTGGTCTGGCTATCGAGCGGGAACCTCAAAAGTAGCCCCATCTACATTGTGTGTTTTGGTCTGTACAGCCAATGACAACTGTATTGACAGATAGAATACTGCTAGAGCCTCCTATTCAGATATGCTGTCCACTTTTGTGTGCTTATACAAGATGGAGTAGAATCTGAAGCAATAATATGAATATAAGCAAAACCTATACATTCATTAATAAACCACCCATCCGCCTCATTAACGCTATTGGTTACATCAAAATTATTATTATTGATTATAAGAGGATTTATCTCGAACTCGCAGTTTTCTTCATATGTTGGTTTAGGCTCAGTATCTGCTTCATTGCTGTTGTCGTAGTCCTTCTTGGCATTCTTTGCTGATCATGCGGATGCCTTTGCTGCATCTCTGTATAGCATGGTATTCGTGAAGTAATTTTCCACTCCCTTAAAAGGCTGCTTGTCAGCGATCAATATGTGAACTGTCCCCTGATCATCACAATATTTCATGCATTGATGGAGAGTAGAGGGCACCACCATATTGGAGTGAATCTAGGAACGTCCTAGAAGTATGTTGTAGGAAGTGTCGGTGTCGATGACATAACATGTAACATCGAACTTCAGACTTCTAATCTGGTAGCAAAGCCGGATCTTCCCAAAGGGATGGCTTCCACTGGAGTTGAAGCCAAAGATAGAGGTGTTGGTAGGCGTCAGTCGACTAACTGATATTTCAAGCATCTGCCTCAATCTCCTGGGGATGATACTGAGGATGGACCCCAGGTCTAAGAGAATTCGGTCTACTTCAAAAGAGCCGATATATTCTGTGTAATGCAAGGGTCTGTTATGTTTAATGTTTTTGACCTGCATATCATCCGGCAAGAAGGTAATGCATGGGACCTGCCTCGTCACTTAATGGCAGTGAGGGCAAGGTTCATCTGCATTCATAAACGGCTCTGTTATTTGAGTCAAAAAGGTTTTAGAGTCAGCTAGAGGTTCTCTCAACGCGTCCTTGGTTATCTTGGACAATCGCAGCAACTCGTAAACAGTTATACGTATTGGGATGTTGGCTAGCTAAGAAAGCACATCGAATTGAAATGGTGTACCAGCTGTTTCACTATCCTTCTTTTTCCCCTTCTAGAAGTGGTGCTCCTTCTATTTAGAGGATGACTCTTCATTCGTCGTGGTGGGTTCGCCAGACCGCGCTTTAGAGTAATCTTTGAGATAACTACTCCTCGATCGAGTTTCTGATGGGCCTGCCTCATCATGATGAGTGGCCAGAGCCGATACCTCAGTTTCTGAGTCGGTTAACATACTTGCCTCATCATGGCCTTCCTTGATAATTATGAAAACTACGTGATAAGTTTTTCCTTTACTCAGCTTCTGTTTATTTGATGAAGACCATTGTTCATCGTTCAAAAGATCCGGGTCTACCCATATAATTTCACCTTTCTTCGTAGTGACTGGGGAGAGTCCTTTTTCTCTCATATTATGCGGGTTGTGGTTAACCAATACCATCTTTCCAACAAGTACAGGAGACACTCATATGAAAAATTCATTGGTTCCAACCAGTAGAGTGACCATGTTTGCTGTCACCCTCTTCTGTTTAGACTTCAGTTAGATTACTTAGTGCTTGGATCTTTCTTTTTAGTGTGTAGCAGTCCTTCGTAACATGCCCCAAGTTCTGATGATAGAGACAATACTTGGGGTCGTTAGTCTTCCCTGCTTCTTTTGGCCTCGAATTGGAGGAAAACTAGAGCATTCACTTCTAGATGAGCAAATTGAACAGTGTTCTGTTTGCTCATCTTTGAAATCGTATATGGACGCAGGGTATTGCTTGGACATGCACTTTTCTTTCTGATCTTTGGGTTTCTGTTGTGGAGGTGTTTCCACTGTCATAGCCTCTTTTCCTTTTGGTTGGGAGCTTTATGGGTATTGCCTTCCTGTTGGGGCACTCCTTGTGGAGCATTGCTCTCCCAAATGGTGGATGAAGTTTTCTGCTAGTTCACCTTATTTAACTAACTCTTTTCAGCTCTTAGATTCTATCACTCATATTTTGACCAATATTTTGGTCTGAAGGTTGTATTTGCAAGTCTCTACCAATATTTCCTATGACATGCCATGCGAACATCACACTGACATTTCACAGAAATGCTTAGTGAAGTTTTTAATCGTCTCATCTTCCTTTTGCTTGTTTGCTAGAAAAGAGTGAATGGATACTTCGGTATTGTCTTGAAAGAAGTGGGCTAGGAACTCCCTCTCCACGTCAGACCAGGCATTGATAGTTTTCGGGGGCAGCTATATAAACCAAGTGAATGCAGGCCCTTGCAGGATACTCGCAAAGATTTTTGTCATCACTAGGTCATTGCCCATCAGATGGCCGGTTTAAGAAAGGAAATAGTACATATGCTGATTCGGAGATCCCTTCCCATCATATAAATCTACCTTCAGAAGCTTATATTTTGCTAGAAATGGGGCGAACTCCCACTCTATCAGGTATGGTCTCATAATCCCTGTTTCTTACAGTCCTTTCCGGTGCATTAAACCTTCTATTTGACTTTGGAGTTTCTCCATTTTTTCTGCACGAGGATCAACGAAATATTCTTCCTTACTACCTTTTCCCTGGTGTCTCGGTTAGATTTGGTCTCATCCTTCTTGCCTTTATCAGAAGAGGAAGAACTGCCTGCTCCGTCTTCTATGTTCTTTTGAGTATTCTCCAAGACCTTCGTAAGCATCGCTTTGAGGTCCTCGATACTCCTTTGTTTCTCTTAGATGAGACATTCTTACGCTTGTATCATCTGACTCATCTTGGTTGACTGCTCGACCATATGAGTTGTTTTTCTCCCAGACCAAAAGAAAGCATTTGATTGCGGCGTTGCTATAGCCGAATAGTCGCTAAGTTCTTCATCTTCATCATCCGAACCCTCTGATAATATTTTGTAGTCATGGGGAGCCGTTACGTCTAATCTAAGGCGCGTGTGATAATACTTCCCTTCTGCCTCGGTGTTAGAGGCATACCCTCTGATAACTGGCTTCTTACCTTTATTCACCATATTTGATGTGAAAGCAGATAATTTTTTTTATCTAAGTCAGAGTCTCACCTCTGCAGTCATTTTCTCTTTGGAATACTAGATTTCGATATAGACAGTCGGCTGAATATAAATGTTCTTGGGGCTTCACAGCGACAGTGAGTCAAAACTGCAACGATTAATTTTTCACAACAACTTGACCGATGGGGTTGTGCTGCTCTCCTTTTGTTTGAGAGATACCTCCGTAAATTTGGAGTTTCTTCTCATGGTGCTGATATAACCATCTTTTGGGGACAGAGCCCACTTCTTGAGCGAAGTATATTAATCTAGACAGATAGCTTTGAGAAATCATGAATGTTATATTTGTCAACCCCCAGATTGATTCGATATCCAGTATTAGTTTTGAGATGTCTTGCATTAAATTGCAGGATAGCCTTGCATTCTTCTGTTCTTATGTGAGACTGAGGCTTAACTCTAGCCTCGTGCATTAGACGATCCTCGCGTTCTAGACGAGCATTGCACACTAGATGAGCCTGGCGTATTGATCTAGCCTCGCACATTGGTTTACTTGAGCTAGCCTCGCGTATTGGCTTAGACTTAGTTTGATTTTCAAGTTTACTTATGCCAAGCTGGCATCTAGTCTTATTCATACTAGACTGATATATAAGACAGATAGTGCTATGCTGATTTTTGCCAGGCTGAAAAGTACTAGGCTGATTTTTACCAGGTTGAGATGTACTAGGCTGCTTTTTGCCAAGCTAATTTTTACCAAGCTGATTTTTGTTGGACTGATTTTTGCCAAGTTGATTTTTACCAAGCTAATTGGTATTAGGCTGAGCAGTGCTAGGCTGATTTTGAGTCTGGCATCCTCCTTATTTCATACTAGGCTAATTTTTAGCCTGGCATCCTCCTTTGTTTGTGATAGGCTGATTTTGAGCCTGACATCCACCTTGACCTGTGCTACGCTGATTTTGAGCCTGGCATGCAAAACGGGCTCATAATGCCCTTTGACGCGCTCTTCAATTTCGGTTGCGGATTCGGGTCCATTTTTGCACCGCAATAGGTTTTCTTTTGGCATCGAACGCAACAAGCTCCCTGAATATTGGAAGGGACACTGTTTGTTTTAATGGACCAGGGCTCAGAAATCTAAGTGACTGTTGATGGATCAATGCCTCCTTGTTATCCAAGACCATCAAGTCATCTTTTTGTTCAGGTGATTTAGAACGTTATGAGTTCATCACCTTTTTGTGTCCTTGCCGCGCAGATCTCTTGTTGCATGGACTCGACATGTCCGAAGATATGTAATCTTCATATTTTTGTTGGTCGACTTTGATCACCAAAATTTTCACCGTCTCTCCAAATTTGTTGACGTCAGATTAGACTACCATCTCCTCTTCAGTATAGGAGATTTTTTCCACTGTGGTCAACAGTCTATTTTTGGAGAAAATCGGGGATTTTCCATTGCCATTGAGAAAAAAATTTGAATATTACGTATATTTCTTTTTTTTCGATTACAATAAAAAGATTTAAGAAAAGAAAAAACAGACAAGAGGACTTATAAAACATGTCGCTCTCTTTTTATCAGAAGATCATGGGATCGAAGTAGCTATGAGGATTGATCCATTCCTTGACGTCGAAGGCTGGAAGCGGTGGAGATTTCTTAAGCTCGTTCTTCTCTTCTGATCTTGGAAAAGCTTGGACTCTTGCATGGAAGAGAGATCTGACCAAAGGTCTATTTTGAGTCCCTTTGGAGGGATATTTATTGGCTCCAGGTTGTTAAGAGGGTTTCCTTATAGATAGAAACAGAATCTTGTTGTAATCTTAATGAGATATTTGAATTTATTTTTGATTAGATTTGCTCCAAAATTCATTGTATCTGGTCCTGATCCTATACCTAAAAATCAATTAAACTCTAATTAGCATTTGTAGAATATACAAAATAGTCTAGGATGAGGTCCGAATATATTACGCGCGACGGAGGCGAGGCTCGCTACGTGAAATGGGTGACTGGCCTCGTCGAGCGAGGCGGGGCTGCCAGCCCGTGATTTTTTTTTCAAATTCGGATCAATGCAGGGATCAAAATTGATCAAAATTTTCTCGTTCTACAATTCCATTTTGAGAAATTTGAAAAAACAGTATCTCGTTTAAAGTTTCCATACATCTGCCTTTCTCAATGTATTTCTTTAGACAAAAACTATTTTTTCCTCTTCCGGTTGGTAAACATTTCTCAGATCATGGAGTGTGAATCAAACTCATGTTTGAATTGAAACTAAGATATTGAGAAAGGCAGATGTATGGAAACTTTAAACGAGATGCTGCTTTTCAAATCTCTCAAAATGGAATCTGATCCAGATATATATGTCATAGTTTTTTACACCCATCTCTCCTAAGTATCTCTATATCTCAATAGAAATCTCATCTGGAATAACAGTTTTTCTTGACTTTATCATTTTTAAAACTTCTTTTACTTCAGATTATATAATTCTATGTACAAAACTATGATTCATATCCTGACATTGAACAGCAAGGTCTCCAACGGCATATTAGATGTTTAGACATGAATGTTAAGAGTGCAAGGATCGTGATGATGTTGCTGCAGTAACTGGGAGATATATATGTTGGAAGACTGAGGTAGTAAATTATGACTATAGTGTTAATATACCCTGAAAAATTGATGTAACGCCCCACTTTCCGTAGTGTGGATAGTTAGGACGTTCATTATCGAATGATAACTCGATAAGGCTCAATAATATTACAATCAATCCCAATAGAAATATGAATAGCAAATAACAATAAACGATAACTTTTTTCAACCAAAGTAATAATAAGTTTTTTCTTTAAATAAATCCAATAAAATGTCACTACGATAAAATTGTCTCTAAACAACGGAAATATTTCAAATAAAACTAGGTAACGTGCTATATGCAACTAAAAGGAATTCATCACTCATGTAGATCTGCATGTTCATTAAAGTATGTCATATCCTACTCTTTTTCTGGTGGATCTACCTCTTAATAAATATTTGCATCTAGTTATGTATAACTAGGATCGTCAGTAAAGCGATCCAGTGATAAATAATTAAACATGAAAAAAATCGATAATGTCTCAGTATCATGAAAAGTTATATGTAAATAAACAATGAAAAATCTCATATTTGAATGTTTTATGTGGTTATCATTAGTTTTTTTATTTTCTTTTCAGTTAATGTCTTTTAATTATGATATTTAAAAATTTAGAAAAATAAGAACTTGGCTGGTTTGAACACATCCCTATCTATCATCGGGAAAATGGACTTGATCGGAGCCTATCCTGATCCTCCTAAAATGAAAAACAATAGCAATTGTGATCGGAGTCTATCTCGATCCTTCCAAAATGAAAAATAGTGACACAGTTATATTTAGCTATCAAATTCATATAAACACTAAATTTTCCTCCAAAACCCTGTATATATCAATTTAGTATCGGTTGTTCAAGTTTAGTTCAATGGATTGGTAATCATTTTAAATTTCAGTATTTAGTAGCAGTAACGGTAACATTAAAAAAATAATATACAACATAGTAGTTAATAATCCATTACGAATCACATATGGTAGCAATTTGTATTCAATCAGTGTCTTATTATGTCTCGTTTCACTATACATTTTCCTTTTTCACTTTAGTGGTTAAAGTTTTCTTATGTTGTTTTAGAACAACTACAAGAAAGGATAGTGAAAAGGTGATAAGTATTCATTGACAATATTACTAAGATGTGATATATATATATATATATATATATATATATATATATATATATATATATATATATATATATATATATATATATATATATATATATATATATATATATATATATATATATATATATATATATATATATATATATATATTAAATCAACAAGAAGGCATGTTAAAGCTATTTATGCACAAAAATGCAACAGGGGAAAAAGAATTATATTGTTGAAAAGAATAGTGATAGATAATAATATAAATATGTGGACCTCCCTTACATTAAACTCACAAGTTAGCAGACATTTGATATAAGTGGTATACTTTCTTTACAAGGGAAACGAATAATGAGTACCCACAACAATCTGTATTATATCCAAATAAAAAAGGATATTTGTATATTAACTAAAATCAATTTAGACCTTTCAAGGAGTAAAGAGAAGAAAGGAGCTGTTGATGCCTCTCTGTGTCTTTTTTTTTTTTTTTCATTCTAAAGAATCTAAATGGGTGCAGATGAATAGGATGTGTGAGATCATAATTTTCTATGGGTGAAAGTGTATGTTTTGCTGTCAGCACAGAGACATTCTGCACACAACTATTGGCCTCATTTTTTTTTCATAAGTTAGCAATGAATCAAACTTTTGCATTCTAAGAGAAAAATATAATATTCTACAGTCACAAACTCAAAAGAGGCAGCATGTTCATCATGTTAAATGGCAGATGCTATTATTAGACTCCGAAAACAGCAGAAAGACAACCGAGTAATAAGTTTCACACATTTAAATGTGTTTCTGACACTTAAATAGTCAAGCAACAGTACACAAGGGATAAATTTAAATATGGAGGAGGAAAATTATATAGGGGTAGACTATCTCTGGTTAGCCACCCATCAACCCAAACCAGAACCCTAACAGCAGCCTTGTGTTGGAATGTTTTGTTGGAGAGGTATAATAGAATTTTCAACTCTGTTGCTCGCTTATTACATACTTGCACCCGCCTAGTCATGCTTGATTTTTTTCTTTGGACAGATATACCTTCCGATGAGCAGCGCATACATATCTCAGGGGGTTCTTCTGAAGATGAACTGGACTCTCCTGACCACACTTGAGCTGCAGTCCTTCCGCTTTGCACACTACGAGAAAATTGCTGAATGGAACTCTTGTAGCCGAATGGACCTTTAGTAGCTTCTATGTATCATTTCTTTTCTTTTTTGGGATTTTCGCAACTAATGTATTATTAGATTCACTCATATGAGTGATCGTACTTCGTTACTCTTTGTATGGTTCTGTTATCCACTTGCTAATAGAACATAGAGGGCTCACACCCGTCATTTTATTTAAAAAAAAACAGTACACAAGGAAACCGTAGGTCCATAAATACTCAAGCTAAGCAGCAAGCATCCTAGGTTGCCATCACACTTGATCAAGTAACCATGAAAAGGAGAAAAGATGAAAAAAATGAGAAATTATCAAATAAAATGATTAAGTTTCAGAAAAATTAACTAAATTTCAAGACCCCTATTCTTTGACTTCTATAAAAACATTAAAGTTATTCCATACTACAGCAGATTGTGCATAAAATAGTGGTATAGAGAGTAACTATCCATAAATTTATATTCTAATTAAATAAAATAGGAAGTATAGAAATATATATAAGTAATAGCATGTTATAGTGAGATAAAAAAAAAAAAAAAAAACTCACCTTTGCCTGGCTGAATTTCCTTCTTTCCCCTTTCTTTCCCTTTTTTCTCCTTCCTCACGTATGTTCACTAAATTTTTGTTCTCTGAGTTTGAGAAGAAGGGCGAGGATTCCGTTTCTATTTAGTTATAGGAGATTAGATACTTAAAAATAAAATTCTATTAGTTGGAAATCTAAATAACTAATTTCTAGATAAGAACCAATCTAAGGATTTGGTTACTATTTAGATTCACCATTTGTTTAAATTCTTATCCCATTAGATATGAATCAAATAAAAATCTTTTTTTACCAAATATTATTTTTAAAAGAAAATTAAAAATTAATGCACAATGAAAAAGTGGATGTCACAATTGATCCATAGTGGAACCAAATGTAGACTAGGGGTTAATGAGGCTAATTGTTAATATCAGAAATAAACCTGGTGCCAAAGTCATTCTTTCCTATTGTCTTCAGCCACACTGAGGCTAGTTGCTATTGTTCTGTAAATATGTGCCTTGGTGTTGAATGTGATTTGGCATGATAAACTTGTCTTCTTTACTATTCTTCTAGATAATTTTCCAAGGATAGAAGAATAAGTTAGATGTTTGGGCTATGACAAGTTCCTTTTTTGTCCATAGTTTTTGATCATGAGATTATTACTAATTATAAGAGGGTTAATGTTAGGTTGACAGCCTATTGTAAAACCTAGTCAAATCTTTCATGGAGTTTTGCTTCATAACTGACCTTATTATGATGGAAAAAAACATGAGTAATGACTTTAATAATGTCTTTTCTACCTTGTTAACAAATATTGTACAGACAATTTTGATGGAAGTCTTACCCATCTTCACGTTCAAAATCACATTGCGACAAGATCGGTTAGTTGTAGCTGATCAGCTCCTTTATACTAAAGCGATAATTGGCATCGTATAAATTATTTATCAATTAGATTCCTGTCAGTTATTGCTAGAACTAGCTTATTTTACATAAACCATACCTATTTCATCTTATTGAGTGGTCATTTTTTCTTACTTTTCCCATTCATTTTCGTGTTCATTTTTTCTTTAAATGATCGCATATTAGTATGTAGATTTTCTTTTTTCAAATATAAATTAATTCTCTAACACTCCAAATTTTACATTCATTTATTCATTTATTATTTATTATCATTATCAATTCCTGGGCTCGAATACTCGTATCAGCTTAATAGTGAGCTAATTTGATATATACTGTATTCCAATCACCAAATTAATCCAGAAATTTGACAGCACATTTTTTTTTAGATTTTTGATGATTTTCTATAATTTTGAAACAATAAAATTTTCATCAATTTAAAATAATATCATTTTAATTGTGGGTCATACTTTAGCTTGTTGACTTATCAATAGCATAAAAATCCACTTTTCTTACGCATATATTTATCTTTATTTGTATATATATATATATATATATATATATATATATATATATATATATATATATATATATATATATAAATATATATATATATATATATATATATTTATTTATTTATTATTATGTGTATATTCATATTAATTGTATCATATATCTAAATCAAGGTTACATACCCTATACCTTGAATTCACCATACTTGTCCTTCGACCAAGCATAACAAGCCATCCTCTTCGCCACATACTTTCTTTGTTTTTATTCTCTCTCTCTCTCTCTCTCTCTCTCTCTCTCATTTTGCATGCTTTTCTCTCTCATTTTCTCCAACTCCCTCACTCTCTCATTTCATAGAAAATAACAAGAAAAGAGAAGGAGAAGTGAAGAAAAAGAAGAATCTTAGCATTAAAATAGGTTTATCTCTCTTAACCCATCAAGGCAAGTAACTATATTTTCATGTTGAATTGAAACTCGCTTAAATAAAGGATTAGAAACTTGGTATACATACTTAAGTAGACATGTTTATGGATGAGTCATGCTAAAAAAAAATCAAATCATGCTTAATTATTCCAAGTTCTAATTATGAAAATAAATCCTTATCTTTTCTTGTAACATGTTTATATAGTTAAATCACTTTATTTACTTCCTATATTATTATAAAATCAGGAAATATATATGGTAGTTATATCTTACACTTAAACAAACTATTTTGAGAAGGATTCAAGCTAAAATTAGTTTTTTTTTTATTTAGAATTTTACGCGTAAGTTCTAGTGCAAGTAACTCATCTTGCATATGTTTCACATTTAAATGAGATGTTTAGAGATTGTATTATGCTAAAAATATTTTCTTGCATGTTATTTAGACTTTTACCCATAACTTCTAGTGACAAGTAACATATGTCAATCTTGCACCAAATCTAGTTTAATAAAGACAATAGGATCTAAAACTTATGTTTGCAAGTTTATGTTTAATTGTTTGGTTAGTGGATAAATTATGTTAAAATAGTAAATTATATCTATGTTAGTAATGCTTTCCCTTACCTTAAATTTGAAGACCATGATCTATTAATATTCAGTTATACTTTAAATCTAGTTTGCAATTTATGGATAATTTAAAATTTGTTAAAAATTCTTAAAAGAGCTAACTTGCATATTAAACCATATTTAATCCATTTAATTAGAAAATATGAATATTTTGGATCTAAAGTTTTTTCCAATGCTAGAGTTATGTGTCGGCAATTATGTACACCTAACTTGATTTAAACAAAGTAAAAGTTAGTTAAGATTAGATTAATTGATTTTAGATTTATAGAATCAAGATAAAGAAAATTATTGCCATGTTATCTTTATATTGTAGTTTTTGCATGAATAGAAATTTGATAGTATAAATCCTTAATATAGTTAAAGACATATTTATTTATATTTGTACATCCAAGCAAAAGATATTGCTTACAAAAATTCCTAGACTTCTTAAGTTATTTTGCTCTAAGAAGAAAAGTAAATTAGAAAAAACATCATGTATATAACTAAATTTAGAGATTAATTTGTTAAATATGTATACACTTAAACATGATTAGTATATAAATAGTTTTAGCGTTGTTTAGTTATAGTAATATTAAACTCATTCCAAATCTAAATGTTAATTTGACTTAATGTTGAAATTTTTGAAACATAATATATGTATAGTAATTCTCTTAATTTTTTGATTTAATGTTATTATGTATCCTTAAAAAAGATGGATGCCTAAAGTTAATTTACTACTTAGTAGCACTAAGAATGCTTATGTTGTAGAATGAATTTATTGCTTCATGTGCCATCATTTACATATAGATAAATTCTATAACATGCCATCTTGTGATCTATTTATGAATTAATTTTGTAACTTGTATTTTTTATTTAGTGGCTAATATTTGCATGAAATGTAATTTAAATTAGTGTTATATGTTATTTTTTTAATATGATTTATAGTTATTCATATTCGAGAATTTGACTAATGTGTAATATGACATTTAATTTTATGGGTCATGATTTATTTATATATCCATGAGAACTATTGTCATATTTAGGATTTTGAATACATGGATTAGAGATGAAGTATGGATAATTGGATTACACTGAATTATATGGACATTGTACTTGTATATTGGATTGAAATATATTGATGAATGATGAGTGCATTGCATATTTATAGCCCTTATATTTTCTATTTTTGTATATAAATAATAGTACTTTGGTATTTTTAATGTATTTTCAGGTTAGGCATTTTCCTACTAGGAGATAGCATAAACTCAAAGATGGATTAGAAAACCAAGTCCAAGAGAAGCTAAAAGAGAATAAAGTTACATGAACATAATTCTACGAAGAACAAAAGTAAAATATAATTATGGAGATCAAAGGAATAAAGCCAGAGCTTCAAGTAGAAGAAATCAGAAGCCAAGCTCTCACTGGTTTACCGCCAATTGGCAGCAATGGCCACCATTTGGCGGCAAAGAGGGGCCCACAGAGGCTGAGTTTTTTACGAGGACTTTGTTGTAATTTTGTAACTATTCAGTTATAATATAACTAGGATTTGGTGTTCCAAGGCCTATATATTGGCCTATCCTTATAATTTAGGGTTTTTTTTATGCACTTTTCAATTGAATAAAATTAGTATTTTGCCGGAGGGGTGACGGCCACAATACCGAAGCTCGAAGGTGACTCTTTGCTGCTCCTTCCTTTCTAGTGAGTAAAAATTTTTGAATTGCTTTATAGATAGATTTAATTGCTTTCTAGTGTAGATCTTTAATAGTTTTCATAGAAAAATAGGATTTGTAATGCTTTCTAATAATAAAAATAGGATCTTGATAATTAGTAGTATGAGCAACTAATTCACATTAGCCCTAGAATATAAATGAAATTAGTTTAATAATTCTAATATGAATTTTTCTTATCTTCTTCCTAAAAAGAAATGAAGTCATGTTTTTTGTATAAATAAAATAAAGATAGAACTTCATAAATCATAAATTTTTGATAGATTATGCTTAATTTATATTCTGATAATCTATACTTAGATAAGATTTAGAATTCATAATCTTTGTTTTTATTTATAGAATTATTAACAAGATTTTCTTATGAATATATTGAAGAGAATGAATTTGTAGATCAAATATCTTTGATAGGTTATGCTTAAGCTAATTTTTTAATAATCTATCTTAGATTAGGGGTTAAAGTTTATTTCTTTATTTTTGTTTATAAGATTATCTACTAGATGTAATTTGATTTTAAGAAAAATGTTATTTTTGATGATCTATGCTTACATATCACTTGATAGGTTAAACTTAGGGGCTCTTAATTAAAATCAAATTAACAAGATTACCTTTTTAATGTGTTAATTGATTGTGCACAATTAAAATGTTAGGAAGAAAGAGATAATTTATTGTTAGGCTATTATTATAATGGATTCAGAATCTTAGGCTAACTTTAGAAACTTAAAACTAATCTTTTCAATCTAGAATCTCATAATTAACTTGATAGAACTAAGGAATTAGTGAGATATTAAAACACTCTAGATCTCCATAGAAATGACCTATAAAGCGGTACAACCGACACTGTACGCATATAGTAATATTATTCACACCAAGTTTTTAGCGTCGTTGCTGGGGATCGACAGTGTTTTCTTACTTTTTCTAATATTTTATGGGTTAGCAGTGTGTGTTGAGTGTGCAGGGACTTAAAAATACAGATACAGAAAGGAAAGAGTGATCAGAAATGTTTTAGAGCTGCATAGCAAAAATCAGGGAGACAATCTCCCTGTTTCTGCCGCTAATTAGCGGCAAGAACCACCAAATAGCAACAGCCAAAGTTAATTCTTGCCCCTCTTTTTCTCTACTTCTATATTTTGGGTCTCTGGTTTTATAAAAAAAATAATAATAAAAACAGTAGAAATAGTAGAACATCACATTTTTCTATGATCATATTTCTTCCACTATTTCATCTCACCACACCCCACTTCTTACATTAGTCTAGGGAACTCACACATCCACTCACGTCCTCTGGTTCATGCCACACTGAACCCATGATCAATTTGGTCGCTTAGGGAGATCTGATTTATTCACAAGAGACAAGATGGATCAACCGACTTCGATCCTTCAGGATTGATGTTACTTATGGCGCACTTCACTACCATCGTGCATAAAGCTCCCACACGCAGTAGGTAACAACTACAAAATATAACCGCAGTACATTAGTATGCTTTCGAAATTTACTGGAGCCAATTCTGAGGATGCTTATTTTTTCACTAGTGAATTTCAAAAAGTATGCGTAATAATCAAATTATAGCATCTATCAAATATGCGATTAAGCTCCATTTTATCCCGTTCTCTCTCAAGAATAACAACAAGAAGTGGTTGTATAATATGTCTACTGATTCAATCACTACTTGGGATAAATTCATTATAGTATTCCAAAAAGTATTATCCCATGTACAAGACGACCAAAATATAAAATGCGAGTAATCAATTCCGTCAAGTACCGAGAGAACCCTTCTAGAAGTACTTGGAATGGTTCAAGGACCTACTAGCTCAATGCCCCCACCATGCAATTCAAAAGTGAAGGTTGTGTCAAATTATCTATGAAGGATTTGATTACACATTCAAAACTCTTCTTGAGTCCATGTGTCAGGGAGAGTTCAAACCCATCGTGGAAAACTATATAGTGGGAGAGTCCCGATGAGAAACCCAATGCATCAACTTCTGCATATAAGGGGGATTCATAGCGTCGACAGCTCTATAACTGTCGAAGCTAAGATTGCAACCCCTATGAAGAGACTTGAGGCATTGGAGACTCCTAATGCTCCACCTATAGCTCAAGTCAATCAAATACAAGTTCACACATACTTTAACTACGGAACTCTGAATCATATTATGGAGGAGTGTCCATTATTAATAAATCTCATGGGTCCAACACTTGAGTAGGCTACCGCCTTATATCAATGACCCATAAGCAATACTTATTCTCCTACATACAATATAATTTGGAGGAACCACCCAAATCTCTCATGGTGTAAGGGACAATATCAGGGAGCTCCCAATCCTAACATGTAGTCTCCAACCATTGGTTATTTTTCTAGACAAAATGCAGGTGTTTCTCAGCACCCAAATGCCTCAAATCAAGAGAATAAGTAGAATAGACCACCTGTACACAATCAATCATATTCATAACAGAGGTCTAATAACAATCTAGAAAAGCAATTGTTATTACTTGAGAAGAACGTTGAGAATCTTCTCAAATCTTCCTCCAACCTTGGTACACACATGCAAAATCTTAGTGTCAACTGATTTTATTCAAAGAATAGATTAGCACCTGCTCATGAACTCTCAGTCTATTAAGAATTTAGAGCAGCAAGTTGGACAATTAGCAAGTCAAATGAGTGAACATGCAAAGTTACTTTTCCAAATCAGTCCTCAATGAACCCTACTGTGAGTTTCTCTAACTCCAACCAGTCACATGTCAACCAAATCAATGTCATTCACACGCTTCGTTCTAGCAAGCAGGTTAACAATCACGTAGTATGCCACCTGATTCCACTCTTAGTGCATGGCAGGCTACACTCCTTGATTCACCGATTCCATCATCACTTCATATTTCACCATCTTCATCATGATTATCCCATGATCCTCCCACTAGTATGATAGAGGAGCCTGACTCCTTCGAATTTGATCCTCCTATTGATCATATTCATAAGACGAAGGCTCTCTATCCAAATTGACTAAAGAAAAATTCTTCTTAGGTTGAGAACATCCTTGAGTTATTTAAACAAGTAAAAAATCAATGTTCCTCTTCTCGATGCAATCCAGTAAGTACATGTTTATGAAAAATTCTTAAAGGATTTATACACGAAGAAGAGTAAAGGATTTATGCATGAAGAAGAGAACGACAAATATTCCAAAAAAGTCTTTTTACCTACTAACATCTCTAGTATACTTTTTCAGCCAGTATTTGTGAAGTACAAAAACTCTGAAAGTCCAAATAACTCCTGCACTATAGGTAGTGAGTGATTCTTATTGGATTTAAGAGTAAGTGTCAACTTACTTTCTTATTCAGTGTGCCAGCAATTAGGACTGGGAGAGTTGAACCTATAATGATTACGTTATAACTAGCCAAAAGGTCTGTGAAGAAGTCTATAGAAGAGATTAAGCACGTTTTAATTAAGAATGTGAAATTTATTTTTCTAGTTGATTTCATAGTTCTCAAGACTCAACCTATGGTAGATCCATAGCATCATATCCCAGTTATTCTGGGACATCCATTCCTAGCCACTTCGAATACTGTTATTAATTGTCGGAGTGGATCGATGAGACTTTTCTTTGAAAATATGACACTTGATTTGAATATATTCAATCTAGGGTGCCAACCAAGTGATCCATATGACGAGCCCCTAGATGCGAATAGGATCCAAGGATTATCTTGTGAGCACCAAATGGAGGATTTCTTTGATGAGCTGGATAGTTTGGTTGATGAGAGTTTATTCTCGGATACGCTCGATGAGCCATTGATGATTGAGTCACGAGTTCAGTTACGACCATCTATTGAGTGTTCATCTAAGTTTGAGATAAAATCCTTCTGAGTCATCTAAAGTATGCTTTCTTATGTGAACACAACACAATACCAGTGATCATCTTTGCAAATTTGACTAAGGCTCAGAAGAAAGCACTCCTCTCAGTATTGAAAACACATAGGGAAGCCATAGGCTTGAGTATGATTGATTTCAAGGGGATTTGTCCATCTATAATGTAGTAGAGAATTCATTTACTAGATAATGCATGACCTACAAGAGATTCTCAGTGTAGATTGAAACCAGTAATGAAAGAAACTATAAGGAAGGATATTATTAAGTGTCTTAACAATGGGATCATCTATTCTATCTCTGATAGTGCATGGGTGTGCCCAGTTTAAGTAGTGCTTAAGAAGTTTGGAATCACTGTAGTCAAGAACGACATGAACGAGCTTACCCTGATGCACATGCAGATGAGATGGTGAGTTCGTATTGATTATAGGAAGCTGAATACCGCAATTAGGAATGACTACTTCCCCTTACCTTTTATTAATTAGATGTTGGAACAGTTAGCCGGACATGAGTTCTATTGCTTTTTAGATGGATACGTTGGTTACAACCAAATTTTTATTTCTTCGTATGATCAGAAAAATGACATGTTCACATGTTCATTTGGCACCTTTGTATATAGATGCATGCCCTTTGTGTTATGCAATGCGCCTGCTATATTCCAAAAGTATATGGTGAGTATTTTCTCTGATATGGTTGAACGATTTCTCAAAACGTTCATAAATGAGTTGCTCATCTTTAGAGATTCATTTCAAGAGTGTATACATTACTTAGAGTTAGTTCTCACGCGTTGTCATGAGAAACATTTGACGCTCAATTTCGAGAAATATCATTTCATGGTCAAAAATGGTATAGTGGTAAGTCATATCATCTTATAGAATGGTATCAAGGTTGATAAAGCCAGGGTGGAACTAATCACAAATCTTCCACCTATATGATCAGTAAAAGATATACGATCTTCGTTTGCCCATGCTGGATTTTATAGATGATTCATAAAAATTTTTAGCAAAATTGCTAGGCCTTTGTCACATCTATTGGACAAGGATGTGATATTCAATTTCACACTCGATTGTCTTAAAGAATTTGAGCAACTCAAGAAAGTGCTTACCACCACTGTTATCATTCATGCGTCAGACTGGAGTCTGCCTTTGGAGCTTATATATGATGCATCTCTGTTGGTGTAGTTCTTAAACAATGTATTGATAAGCAGGCACATGTGATTTATTATGCAAGTAGGACACTCGATGATGCTCACTTGAACTATTCTACAATAAAAAAGAGATTCTGGCAGTCGTCTTTGTGCTTAAAAAGTTTCGTTTCTACTTGATTGTATCAAAGATTATATTATACACTGATCATGCTGCTTTAAACTATCTGTTGACTAAGAAAGATGCAAAAGCAAAGCTCATTCGTTAGATCCTCTTATTACAAGTGTTTGATCTTGAGATTTTAGATAAGAAAGGTGTTGATAATCTAGTAGCTGATCACTTGTCTCGCCTGCCCAACGCTCCATCTAATACTTAACCATAAATGAATTATTTCCTTATGAGTAATTGCTTGCATTAATGCGTAAACCATGGTTTGCCGACAATGTGAAGTGTCTTGTGATCAAAGAGATTCCATCTCATTGGTCCAAGCAGGACAAACATAGATTCTTATCCCAAGTAAAATTTTTTTATTGGAATGAACTAAGAATGAACCTTATCTGATCAAATGTTGTCTAGACTGAATCCCTAATGATTAGATACAAAGTGTTCTCTCTTTTTGTCATGATCTTTCTTGTGGAGGATACTTTGGTCTCAGGAAAACAGTTGAAAAGGTAATATAGAATGACATTTGTTGGCCAACTCTTTTCAAAGACACTGTGGAATACTGCAAGATATGTACACGATGCCAATTTGTAGGCAAAATTTCACAGCGCAATATGATACCTTTGCAACATATCCTTGTGATGTGATAAATTTACTTCAAGCATACAGTGTCGGTTGTAGCACTTTACAGGTCGTTCCATAGGGATCTAAAGTGTTTTTGCGTTCTTACTAATTCTTTAGTTCTAAAGAGCTAATAAGGATTCTAAGTAGAATTCGAGTTATTCTAATTAACCTAAAATATAGAATCCACTAGTTCACAACCATGTATTACTTTTATTATCTTTTTAATTTCTATCATAAAAATTGATCTTTTAGTTTTAATCTTTAGTTAAAGTGTTCTAAACATGAGCTATCAAGTGATGTGCAAGCATAACTCATCTAAGATACTACTTTGCATAAAAAAACAAACTAAATCATTAGATAATTATATGAAAAATATGAAGATCAACAACCCCAAACCCTAACTAAATATAGACTATTAAGAAATTTAACTCAAGTATAACCTATCAAAGTATTATTCTACAGGTTGCTGTATTTTAATCTATTCATGAAAAATCATATCTTTATTATTTTATTTTAGAAAAAAATTATAATAAGCAATTACATAGTTGATTCGTAGTTTCATCTACATCCTAGAGCTAAACTAATTTAGCTACTCATGGTTCTAATTAACAAAATCCTATTTTATTCACGAAATCAAGAAAATCTAATTTAGAAAGAAAGATTAATCTAAGGTAGAAAGCAATTAGAAGAAGATTAATTAAGAAACAATGATGAGCAACAAAGGGTACCTCTGGAGTTCGGTATAGAGGCCATCACCACTTTGGCAAAACTCTAATTTTATTTATAATTCTGAGTACAAAATAACATGATAAAAAGTTCTAGGTTACAAGGATATGGCCAGTATATAGGCCTCGGAGAACCAAACTCAACTTTTAGTAAAACTAAATAACTACAAAATTACATTGAAGACTCCATAAAAATTTCATCCAGTTTGGGCTCAATACTATCACCGAATGGCGGCAAATGCCGCTAAATAGTAGCAAAACAGTAGAATCTTGGCTCCTAATTTCTTCTACATAAAGTTCTGATCATTTCCTTTTGATATCAATGACTGTATTGGATTTTGTCTCTCTGTAATTTTATGTTCAAGTAACTTTGTTCACTTTTAACTCTTTTCTGAATTTGATTTCCTAATATGGCTCTGAGTTTATACTATCTCCTTATAGAAATAGATTTCACCTAAAACACACTAAAAATACCTGAGTAACATTATTTATATACAAAAATAGATAATATGGAGGCTATAAATATGCAATATATGGCACTCATCACATCCCCACACCAATTTTTTTCTAGTTCTCGAGCAAAACTTAGATCTAAAAAGAAAAAGAAAAATTCTAACTCACTTTTGCAGGAATCGTGGTTACACTTAGCACGTGCAACAATCCGTTAAACTCCTAAGTTAGCTTAGTGGGCGAGTTGTGTCTTGTGAGAGTTTGTAATAAATAGACCTACAAAATTCGTGAAGAAATTAGATTAAGAAAATAAGAAAAGAAAAATAAGGATAACTAAAAAATAAAAAAAATTATACAAAAGAAATAAAAGTCTTTTTTTAATATTTTCTTTAATTAATCTCACTAATATATAAATTTAAGAATGCATTTAGATTATCAGTTTTCAAGTCAAACATCATATCAAATACACCTATCATTTTAATTAAAAATTCAAATCCTATCATTCAATACCCACTAATAGAAAATTCACTGACTCTTATACATCTACGTGTACGTGTGATAGCCTACTTCGGCTTTGGACTTAAATTCTAACTCATGATTCATCTTTTCTCTCTAAACAATTTTTTCTTTTTTTCTTTTTTTTTGTGAATATTTCACCTTTCATGGAAGATTCACGCTTACTTAGGCGTAAATACCCGATTACTCAGATCATATTCTTATATTTATTTTTAAGAATTATTGCCTTAATACAAGGCTAATCCTTTTTTTTTTCTTTTTTTAAAGATTATTGCCTTAATACTAGGCTCATCCTCTTTTTTCTCTTTTTTCTTAAAGGATTATTACCTTAATATCAGGCTCATTCTTTTTTTTCTTGTTTAGAGAGAGAGAAAACTACTCAATCATTATCATCTTTATCCTTAACCTAATAAACTATTGTGAAGTGAAAAATAGATGTATATTTACCTCAAAATTACTATTAGCGGTATTTATTTTATAAATTTTTATTTTTATTTAAAATTCTAAGTGTATTATCCAATCTACTCTCCTATCAAACTTCAAATCTAAATTTATTCTTTTATTTGTAATTAGGTTGATTTATTGAAGAAAATAATTATATATATATTTTTTACTTTTTTTCCAGATTTTTTAAACTATTTTTAGATTTTTTAAAAAAAAATTTGCTCTAAAAACTACCTAAATCGTAAAATAAAGAAATCCAAGAAAATCTAAAAATAAAATAAAAATCCTAGAAAAAACTAAATATGCTAGAAAAGCATGAAGAAAAATCTCTTAACCCGCTACCTCACACCTAAACTCATGTATGCCCTTATACATAAACCAAGAGTGGTAAAATAAATATGAAAACTAATGTACAAATATTATACAAGTAATGAGAGTCGTGAAAAGTTACGATCTCAATATCATCACCCTATTAACGCATGGAAAGCGGTTACGACCTCTCGATCGCTTCCCACTTTCATAGTGTGTGCGTTTTAAACATGAAGTGGGTGTATTATTGTGTCTCATCATCCTTCTATAAGTAACAAAATTACCTTTTTGCTTTTTATGTCGTCCTTGCATTTTTTTTGTCTACATGTAAGCATTAATAATTGGGTTAAAGAATTTTTTATTATAAATTTTCCAATCATCGTTAGTATAAGTACACATAGAAATATCATGAGGTGTGAAGGGTGCACTATGATCAAGTGAACCAACTATGAAGTGTGGTGGCTCTTCTAACTCACGAAATAATGCAAGATTCTCTGCAAATAAATCCTCAAAGGTTTGCTCATAAATCAAAAGCACACTTACACGAGTATCATCGTACGTAGTGTTAGTATATACCAATTCGTCGAATAGCATGAGCTTATCCTCGAAAATTAGCTTAAATGATGGTTCATCATTAGTGCAAGAGGTAGAATGAGTGCAAACTGTGAATCATGTTTACCCCAATGAGAGAGCTCGTTATGTGCTCATCCATATTGAATATGTTCAATGCCACAGTCATATTCCCAAATGATTGTTTCATGAGGCCACTCCTGAAATCAATTAATGCATTTGATGTTGCAAGGAAAGGTCTGTCCAAGATAACGAAAATTTGATTTCATGGATTGAAAATCGGCTCAGTTTCTAAGACAATTAAATCTACAGAAAAGATGAACTCACCAACCTTAATGAGCACATTTTTAACCATACCAAGTAATCTCTTGATCGAACGATCAGCTAACTGTAATGTGATCTTGATAGGCTAAAATTTTCCTAACCCCAGTTGTTGATAAACAGTGTAAGTAAGCAAGTTGACACTTGCCCCTAGATCAAACAATGCTCTGTCAAATGTAGTATTCCAAATGGTTCATGAGATTGTTGGAGAACCTGTATTTTTGTATTTGATAGATAAGAAGTTAGAGAGTATATGCGATATATTTACAGAAAGAAATTTTTTTTCAGAAACGTTTCTTACTCGTTTCTTAGTACACAAATCTTTGAGGAATTTGGCATAAGTAGGATCCTGTTATATAATATCAAGGAGTGGAATGTTAATCTTCACCTACTGAAGTATTTCAAGAATCTTCTCTACTTACAGTGAAGGCTTCCTAAGACATGAAGACTTCTTAAACCGATTGGGATATGGTGTTTTTGGCTTAGTTACAGGTTCTTCCAAATGAGCATGTGATGATAATGGAGGTGATGGAGATGGATGTGGAGAAAGAGATGGAAAAGATGGTGTAGCCTGCGAAATAGTAGGAGTGAGTTACAGGTTCGTCCAAATGAGCATGTGATGATAATGGAGGTGATGGAGATGGATATGGAGAAAAAGATGGAAAAGATGGTGTAGCCTGCGAAATAGTAGGAGTGAGATCAGGGAGTGTGGATATATTATTGTCCACTTGTTTATCAGATCTGAGTATGTGAATGACATTACATTGGTGAACATGGGATTAAACAGACTGAGATAAGTTAGAGTTGAGGCTCATTATTGGTTGGCTCAGAAAGGTATCTGGCCCCCACTCCCTCAGCTGTATGGCTAACTGTCCAACATGTTGCTCTATATTCTTGATCGACTGAGAACTTGCAAGAAGTTGTTGGTCAGTCTGTTATATAAATTCAGTAAACACTTTCATTAAATTTTGCATTTGTATATTTAAATTGGACATTGTCTTGAAAATATTATCCATATTCCTTTCAAGTGTCATTAGCTGTCTATCATAATCATTGTTAGACCCCTACTGTGATATGATTAATTATGCGCAGGTGGTCTATTCTGCTTGTTTTCATGATTCGTAACATTTGGGTATTGATATACACTCACGTTAGTCACGGAAACTGACCATTAGATGGAGACTGCATGTTAGGGCTGGGTGCTCCCTGATATTGCTCTTGACCCAATGAGAAATTTGGGTGATTTCTCTAACCCGAATTATATATAGGAGTGTAAGGATTGTTCATAGGTCGTTGATATAAGATGTTATCCTGATCAACTGTTGGACCCATGAGATTTAGTAATAATGGACACTCCTCCATAACATGATTCGGAGTTCCGCAATTAAAACATGTGGGAACTTGAATTTGATTTACTTGATCCACCGATGGAGTGCTAGGAGTCTCCAATAGCTCAATTCTCCTTATAAGAGCTATAATCTTAGCTTCGACGGTCGTCGACGCTATGAACCCCACCCTTATGCGTAGAAATTGATGTATTAGATTTCTCAGCAGGACTCTCTCACTGTATAGTTTTCCACGATAGGTCCTCAAGGAAGTCCTATATTTTATCCTCATTCTTTCTCATAAACTTCCCATAACACATGGACTCAAGAAGAGTTTTGGATATGTAATCGAGTCATTCTTACACAATTTGACACAACTGCCACTTTTCTATCGCATAGTTGGGGCACTGAGCTAAAAAAATTTTGAACCATTCCAAGTATTTCCAAAATGGTTCTCCCGGCACTTGACGGAATTGATTAATTTGATTTCGAATTTTTACCATTTTGTGCATGGGATAATACTTCTTAAGAAAAACTATAACGAATTCATCCAAGTAGAGATTGAATCAGTAAGTATACTGTACAACCACTTCTTTGCGTTATCTTTGAGAGAGAATGGAATGAAGCGGAGCTTAATTGCATCCTCCGACAAGTGCTGCAGTTTAAGCATCACGCACAGTTCCTGAAATTCACTGATAAAGAGATATGTATTCTTATAATCAGAACCAGTACATTTAGGAAGCATGCTAATGTACTGCAGTTTTAGTTCATAGTGATTTCCCGATGCATGTGGAAGTATGATATATGACGGTAATGATGTGCGCAACGGGTAGCATCAATCCTGAAGGATCGGGATTGGTTGGTCCATCTTATCTCCCATAAATAAATCTGATCTCACAAGTCGACCTAATTGATCACGGGTCCAATATAGCATGAACCATTGACTGGGAGTAGATGTGTGAATTTTCTAAACTAATGCAAGAAGTCAGGTGTAGTGAGATGAAACAGTAGAAGAAATATGATTAAAAAAATATGATGTCCTATAGTTTCTAATTTATTATTATTTTTTTTTACAAAATGAGAGACCTAAACATAGAATTAGAGAAAAAAACTGAGGAGAGACTCACTAAAACTATCGCTAAATAGCGTAAATTGCCGCTAAATAGCGCCAAAACCAGGGATTTTGGATTTCTAGTTTTTATAGTGTACTTTTGAGTCTTTTCTCGCTCTCTTTTTTTATCATGTATCTGAATTTTCAGGTCCCTGCACACTTAACACACATTGTTAATCCTAAAATGTTAGAAAAAGAAAGAAAATACCGTCGATCCCCAATAAGGACACCAAAAACTTGATGTGATAAATTTACTGTAAGCATACAGTGTCGGTTATAGCACTTTACAGGTCGTTTCCATAGGGATCTAGAGTGTTTTTGCTTTCTTTCTAATTCTTTAGTCTTAACGAGCTAATAAGGTTCTTGGAATTTGAGTTATTCTAATTAGTCTAGGATATAAAATCTACTAGTTCATAACTAAGTATTATTTTTATTATTTTCTTCCTATCATAAAAATTGATCTTTTAGTTTTAATATTTAGTTAAAGTGTTTTAAGTATGAGCTATCAAGTGGTGAGGATAACTCATTAAAGATACTACTTTGCATAAAAACAAACTAAATCATTAGATAATTTTTATGAAAAAAATAAAAAAACAACAACTCCAAACCCTAACTAAGTATAGGCTATCAAGAAACTTAACTCAAGTGTAACCTATCAAAGTATTAATCTACGAATTATATTTTAATCTTTTCATGGAAAACTCATATCTTTATTATTTTATTTTAGAAAGAAAATAATAATAAACAATTACATGGTTGATTCATAATTTCATCTACATCTCTAGAGCTAAACTAATTTAGGTACTTATGGTTCTAATTAACAAAATGTTATTTTTATTCATGAAAGAAGGAAAATCTAATCTAGAAAGCAAGATTAATCTAAACTAGAATGCAATTAGAAAAAGATTAACTAAGAAATAATGATGAGTAGCAAAGGGTACCTCTGGAGTTCGGTATGACGGCCATCACCACTTTGGCAAAACCCTAATTTTATTGATAATTACGAGTACACAATAACATGATAAAAAACTCTTGGTTATAAGGATACGATGAATATTAGGGGTGAGCATCGGTCGGTTCGGTTCGGTTTTTTAAAAAAAAACCTAACCGAAAACCGAACCGAACTTATAAAACCGAAACCGAACTGACCGAAAAAAAGTGAAAACCGAAAACCGAACCTAATTTTTGGTTCGGTTCGGTTCGGTTCGGTTCGGTTTTCGGTTTTTAGGGTTTGAAACTAATTATGTGATAAACGCATGTTTTTTATAGGAAAAATAATAATTTTCTTTCTATTTTTTTTCTTTTTCTACTTATTAAAATAATAATCACATGTTTTTCATTAAGAATTTAAAAGAAAAACACATTGAAAATAAATAAAAGAAAAAAAAAGCTATAATTCTAAAAGTTCGGTTTTTTCGGTCAGTTTCGGTTGGAGCTAAAGCCACCGAAACCCGATCCAAAACCCTTAAATAATTTTGATTTTTAAACCGAACCGAAAACCGAAAACCGAATAAACCGAACCGATCGGTTCGGTTCGGTTTTGCGGTTCGGTTCGGTTTTTTCGGTTTTATGCTCAGCCCTAATGAATATATAGATCTTGGAGAACCAAACCCAACCTTTAGTAAAACTGAATAATTGCAAATTACATTGAAGACCATATAAAAATTTTATCCAGTTTTGGCTCATTGCTGCTGCGAAATAGAGGCAAATGCCGCTAAATAGCTGACAAACAATAGAATCTTGGATCTTGGTTTCTTCTGCATGAAATTCTGATATTTTCCTTTTAATATAAATGTCTGTATTGGACTTTGGCTCTCTGTAATTTCATATTCTTGTAATTTTGTTCACTTTTAACTCTTTTCTTGACTTGGTTTTCTAATCCGGCTCCGAGTTTATGACATTTTCTTATAGAAATAGGTTCCACATGAAAACACAATAAAACTACCCGAGTAGCATTATTTATATATAAAAATTGATAATATGGAGGCTATAAATATGCAATATATGACACTCATCACCTTGAAGTCAGGATATTCAATATATGGGGTATAGATTTTATAGGACCGTTACCCAACTCATTTGAAAACAAATACATATTGGTCGTTGTCGATTATATTTCCAAATGGGAATGGCTATTGCTACAAAATTGAATGACAACAAATTTGTTGTCAAGTTCTTAAAAGGAAATATTTTTTCTCGATTTGGCATTCCTCGAGCTATCATTAGCAATAACGGTACCCATTTCACTAACCGATCATTTGAGGGTTTCATGTGGAAATATTCCATTACCCAAAAGTTAGCTATACCATATTATTTACAAATTAATGGGCAAGTGAAAGTTTTCAATCTCCAAATAAAATTGATTTTGGAAATGATAGTGCAACACAATAGAAAAAATTGGTCATGTATATTACCAAATGTATTATGGGCTTACAAAACCGTTTACAAGACCAATCAAGCATGTCTCCCTATCGGTTAATATTTAGAAAAGTATATTATTTGCTAGTGGAGCTTGAGCATAGGACTTTATGGGCTATTAAGTTTCTTAACTTTGAGCTCAAAAAAACTGACAAGCAGCAGAGACTGCATCTCAATAAGTTAGATGAGATTAGGATGAATGCGTATGAAAGTTTTAAATTTTATAAAGAGAAGTCTAAAGATTTTTATGACAATGCGATTATTTGCAAGTCATTTATACCTGGACAGAAAGTTCTCTTATATAATTTAAGGTTACAGTTATTCCTAGGCAAATTGAGATCGCGATGGAGTAGAACGTACATAGTATAGACTGTGCACCATCATGGTGCCATCGATCTCGAGAACTCTAAAAATAGTCAATTATTCAAAGTAAATGGTAAAAGATTAAAACTGTTTTTAGAGAGTCGAGCAAGCGATAATATAGAGGTCGTGATACTCCACGACCCAATCTATGCATAAAGGCATATATTTATATATATATTAGAGTGTATATTATGTATTTCTAACAAGATGCAGGGGTAGAATGAGAATTTTGAGGACTGCAAAGCAAAGTTCAAGATAGGAGAGGGGCTGGTGAAATTTTTTCATTCTCTTTATATATACCCAAACCAATCCCATCTCCCTATTATTCCCTCATCTTCACCAAACCCAATTTCTCCTCTCTCCTCACCAGCTCAGATATACAGCCTCCTTCCACTCCCAACTAAGATCTAAGAGTGTCAAATGGCTCCTCTCCGCTCTACAACCATCCTTCACCAAGCTGGGCCCTAGAAGATTACTATTTGCCGCCAATCAGCGACTCTCACCGCCATTTAGCAGCAAAGTAGAGGCTTCTCCCCTTGAAATTTTTGGGGAGGCTATGTTTCTTCATTTTCTATTTTCTGTTAAATGAAAAAAACTTTAGTAGTCTCTGCATATTTTATTATGGCTCGGTTTGTTGTTGAGAAGTGTTTTGTCAAAATATTTACGGCTTTTTCTGTATACTTCATATCTACTATAGGGACTTTGGAATTATTTATTATGCATGCCCACACATACTATATCCTAGAATTAGTTGAAGAATTTTATGATAGTTTGCAAAATCTAATATTTCAGAGAATCACAAATTAATTAAACTCGACTAGTAAGGAGAAATTCACGATGTGTATGCAGGGACCATCTCTGCATTCACAAGCATCCACCGTCATAATGAGAATCAAATCCCGTATGCGATTGAGAAATATTTTACATTGATGGACCTTAATTGCATATTAATACATGATAGAGGGATCAACAATAGACACTTTATCGCAACGTACATGCCACTTGCCACTGAATCAACACCAGTGTAATGGGGATTACACACGTATCTGCATTTTACACACCCATGTTACATGTTGTTGATTGCATCATACAACAGAACACTCATTTTTGTATTTGCACACAATTGTTTGACACAATTATAGATATCAAGATGCGGCCAAGTACTAGTTTGCCTCTACAATGTCTGATTATATAGTTGTATTGCAGACTTGTGATTGAAGTAGAATTTGACGCATATGCATTCTCATGTGTGCCCTTGGAGAATATGTCAGTGATATATTATGTTGTTGTTCCAGAGGATTAGAACTGAGGTATTGTAGAAGAGAATATATATGCCACTGATTTAACACACGAAGAAGCGAATGACGCCTTCTTTGATCAAGACCTACCAGCGGATCCCAATGAGTAGACCAATGTTGTTTGCAATGTCTAGAAAAAATATGGTGTTGATTGAGTTTAGCTGCACGTGCACTACGTGCACTTGGTGAATCAAGTAGGAGACGGAGAGGACGACACCAATAATTCGTGTATGAGAGCATACACAAGTTTAGGTGCGGGGGAGTGGATTAGGAGATTTTTGTGTTTTCTAGGATTTTTATTTTATTTGTAGATTTTTAGATTTCTTTATTTCACACTTAAGGCAATTTTTAGGGTATTAAAAAATTGAAAAAGAAAAAAAATCTGAAAATACAAAAGTAAAATAAAGTAAAAAAAATTGCAATAAATCAAGCTAATTATAAATAATAGAATAACTTTAGATTGGATATTTGATATGAGAGTAGATTGGATAATACATTAAGAATCTTATGAAAAAATTAAAATCCAAAAAAAAATACCACTTATAGTAATTTTGAGATAAGTATATATCTATTTTTCACTTCACAGTAGTTTATTAGGTTAAGAACAAAAATGATAATAATTGAGTAGTCTTTCTCTCTAAATAAAAAGAGAATAAAAAATAAATTAAAAAAGAATAAAGATGTGAACTTGGTACATAAGGCAATAATCCATTATGACTAAATAAATTTCTTAAGAATTATTAAATAGTTGGTATTTGTACCTAAATAATTGTGAATATTCACATGAATAGTGTTTATAGGAGAGATATATTATAATCTAAGTAATCAGGTATTTGCGCCTAAGTAAATGTGAAATATTCACAAAAAAAGAAAAAACAAAAGAAAAAGTGAAAAAATAAAAAATTATTTAGAGAGAAAAGATAAATCATGAATCTAAAACCAAAATAAACTATCACACATGTACGTAGATATATAGGAGCCAATGAATTATTAATGGGTATTAAAAAATAGGATTTGAATTTTAATTAAAATGATAAGTACATTTGATATGATGCTTGACTTAAAAATTGATAATCCAAATGTATTATTGAGTTTGTATATTAGTGAGATTAATTATAAGGAACACCAAAAAGATTTTTTTTCTTTCTTTTGTATCAATTTTTTATTTTTCTTAATTTTTTTAATCCTTATTTTTCTTTTCTTTATTCTTTAATCTATTTTCTTCATGATATTTGTGGATAACATTGCTAGAAACCCTCACAAGACACAATTCATTCACTAGGATAACCGAGGAGTTTAACGGTTTGTTGTACATGCTAAGTGCAACCATGATTCCTGCAAAAGTGATTTAGTATTTTTTTTCTTTTTATTTTTAAGTATAGGTTTTGCTCGAGAACTAGAAAAGATAGGTAAGGGGTGTGATGAGTGCTATATATTGCATATTTATAGTCCTCATATTATATATTTTTATATATAAATAATGCTACTTTGGCATTTTTTTTTAGTGTGTTTTTCAGGTTAGATATATTTCTATAAGGAGATGATATAAATTAAGATACGAATTAGGAAACTAGGTCCAAGAAAAGTTAAAAGAGAATAAAACTAAAAGAACACAAGGCTACGGAGAACCAAAGTAAAATATAGTCATGCAGATCAAATGAACAAAGCCAGAGCTTCAAGCAAAAGAAATTAGAAACCAAGCTCTCACTAGGTTGCCGCCAATTAGCGGCAATAGCTGCCATTTAGTGGCAAAGAGGGGTCTATAGAGGCTAAGTTTTTTACAAGGTCTTCGTTGTAATTTTATAACAATTCAGTTGTAATATGATTGAAGTTTGGTATTTTCAGGCCTATATATTGGCCTATACTTGTAATTTAGGATTTTTTTTATGCACTTTTCAATTGAATAAAATTAGGATTTTGCCGGAGGAGTGAGGACCGGAATACCAAAGCTCAAACGTGACTCTTTGTTGCTCCTTACTTTCTTGTGAGTAAAAATCTTTAATTGCTTATTAGATTAATTTAATTGCTTTCTAGTGTAGATCTTTAATAACTTTCATAGAAAAATAGGATTTTTAATACTTTCTAATAATAAAAATAGGATCTTGATAATTAGTAGTATGAGTAACTAATTTGCATTAGTTTTAGGATGTAGATGAAATTAGTTTAATAGTTCTAACATGAATTTTTCATATCTTATTCATAAAAAGAAATAAAGTCATGATTTTTTTATAAATAAAATAAAAATAGGACTTCATAAATTATAATTCTTTGATAGATTATGCTTAATTCATATTTTGATAATCTATACTTAGATGAGATTAGGAATTCATATTCTTTATTTTTATTATAGAATTATTAACAAGATTTTCCTATAAATAGATTGAAGAGAATAAATTCATAGATCTAATATCTTTGATAGGCTATGTTTAAACTAATATTTTGATAATCTATACTTATATTAGGGTTCAAAGTTTATTTTTTTATTTTTGTTTATAAGATTATCTACTTGATATAATTTGGTTTTAAGAAAGATGTTATTTTTTATGATCGATAATTGCACATCGCTTTATAGGTTATATTTAAGGGCTCTTAATTAAAATCAAATTAAAAAGGTCACCTTAATTTTTAATGTATTACTTGATTGTGCATGATTAAAAAATTAGGAAGAAAGAGATAATTAATCGTTAGGATATTATTATAATGGATTTAAAATCATAAGCTAATTTTATGAATTTAAAACTAATCTTCTCAATCTAAAATCTTATAGTTAACTTGATAGAACTAAGGATTTAACAAGATAGTAAAACACTCTAGATTCCTGTGGGAACGGCCTGTAAAGTACTATAACCAACACTGACGCTCGCAATAAGATTATTCACATCAATGAAACATGGGACCATACTCCTTATTTGACTTGTAATTTTGTAAATATCAACCGCGAGTATTGGAAAAACTGTACAGTCGAATCAGATTACTGGTTATAGGAGGTATTATTGTTGGTGTGGTCCTAACATCGAAACGGAACATTACTATATATTATATTATATCATTATGGTGTGATTCCGGCTTCAGAACAGGATATGTATATACATCATTGTTGTTGTGACCTAGGAATCGGAATGGGTTTTCTCCCATAAATATGTATTAGTTTATTGTTTAGTTTTAAATAGAAACTTACATAAAACTTGTACTTGATCTTAGTGCCACGACGAGATTGTATACTAAGTGTGAATTACATGCCATTTAGAGCTAAGTACTATGTATAACCAAGTGGTATGCCACTATTTGATTATGTGGGAGTCACCTCTAAAATTTTCGACATATTACGTAGTATGGGATACGTAACCAGGTTTCCTCCGGTTCCTTTCAGTATACAGGATACGTGTAGTAAACCATTAGGAGTTACCTTAACTTGGTTTCTATGCCATTGTTATTATTGCCATTGTTATACTATATTTACTATTTGTCTCGCATGTTAGATGTTATCTATTGCATATCATGCATTATATAGAATCTCATTTATATTTGTACTATTTCATATTTACTGTTTTGAATACGACCTCTATTTTGTTACTTGCTGGGTCTAACCTCTAAGCTATCCCACACGCTCAGGTGAAGAAGAGTACAAGTTAGAGCCACTAGTGGATGATCCATACTTTCTATAGCAAGCGGAACATCAATGACATACGATCTGACTTATTTTGTACTCTACATGTATATTTTGTTATCAGATATCACTTAGTAATTATTTCTTTATTGATTGCTATCCATTTATGCTTATTTCTGGATAGCAAGCCATATATGTATAGTTTTGACTTGAATTTATTATACTTGTTAGAGACATATAATCCTTATTTCTAAATGGCAGTTAGTTCTTAGTTTCATATGATTCTGTTGTGGACCTGTGTACCTTATTTTAGAATTTATGATTTATATATTTTATTATATTTTGGCCTCGTGCTGTATTGTGCATACCCGCTAGTAGCGAACTCCGTTTCCATACTCCTCGAGGAAATAGGGCGTTACAAATTTATGGCACTATAAAAATATAAAGGTGTTAAAAAATATTGTAGACATATAATTCTTTATGTAGTATGTAAACTTGGCAAATCCTCAAGGGTATTGGTTCTTGGAAAATTAGTCATCATAGTTGGTCATATGCTTGGAATCGATGTACTTACTTCCTTGCCACCTTACTGATTCCATTATGGCACTATAAAAATATAAAGGTATTAAAAAATATTGTAGACATATAATTCTGTATGTAGTATGTAAACTTGGCAAATCCTCAAGGGTATTTGTTCTTGGAAAATTAGTTATCATAGTTGGTCATATGCTTGGAATCAATCTCCTTATTTCCTTGCCACCTTACAGATTCCACTTAAAAGGTCTGCTATTACTAAGGATGAGAATATGCAGCTCTAAGGGTCAATCCATGGTTTGTCTCATTCAAATTTTTTACTTCAAAAGACTTAATAGGACGGGTCAAGAATTGGTTTTTGGATCCACTCATTCTCATTGCTAGCTATTAATTTGGCCACCTGGTGACCATTGTGGGTTACTACTGAAAGAGGAAGTAAAAGAGGAAGAGAAGCGAAGATGAAGAACAACATGAAGAGGAGAGTGATGATGAGCAGAGAGGTAGACATGGAGTTGAGGGTTTTTGAAGATTAAAGTGTTGCAGGATTATATGGATGAGTACAATGAGGAACTCGAAAAAAAAATTAAGGGGAAATCTAAAAGGAGGGACAGGAAGAGGAAGATGAATGGCAAAAGAGTCGTAATCATCACACAATTGCAATGTGGCAGACTGGGGAAATTCTAAATGAGCACATGACTTGACTTAGGGAAGAAGTTCAATAGAGTTAAGACAACTCAACAATGAGAAATTTAAAAAATTATGAGTCTCTTTTGTAATGGTGACGGCTCATACCTTAGTGGATTGTTATTTTTCTATCAATACTTCATTACTGTATGTGTGTACGAGTCACACATAGAACCGAACCCCACTGATATATATATATATATATATATATATATATATATATATATATATATATATATATATATATATATATATATATATATATATATATATATATAGATCAGTAAGGTGAGAGTGGGTAAAAGGCCATTCATGCATTGAGCATAGACCAATCATGCCAAACGTTTCTCCTAAGGCGTGTAAATGTTTGTTCTCTGTATTTGCATGCACACCATGCACAATCCTCGTTTTTATTAACAAAAAACGCATGTACATTGTTCCGTTTAAATTCATTCAGGTTCAACTCCATCTATATATTCCAAAGAAATGGACTACACCAGTGGGAGCAAGCGCCCGTTCTCACAAGTGAAGCAGTAACAAGCACATGTTCATGTCTCAGGGGCAGCATTGACTCCATCTTTGGACGAAATCACCTCCATCTGTGGACAAGATACTTAAATTATTGAAATTATTTATCCTTTTGCTTCAGATAATTTATTGTGTGTCTGACTGAAAGCTTGTATGATTTAATTTTCTAACAATCAAAATCTTTCTTTAGATTATTCCAATTTAACAGGGGTTAATAGTTTGTTTCTACATTTGACTAAACTATTTAGTTAACCATTTTGCCAAGGTATTAAATATCAAATCGATCTCAGCCAACATATATTGCATAGTATATTCCATTATTCTAAATGAATTCTACGACTGAAGCTTACAAAATATGTAATGTCAAGTAACTTGAGACTTAAGAAAATTGTCAAAATTATAAAAGAAGATTTATGTTGGTTTGCCTATACTCTATTCAACTAAAATTAATATTTTGGCTTTGTATTCATATGGATTTTATTTGTATAAATTACCCAGTAACTTGATTAGAGATTGTAGTCAATCTGTAATGATCCTAATCATTACTTCTCCTTTATTCATGTCAATTCCAAGCTCGTACGCTGGTATCAGTTCGATATCGAGTGAATTGGACTTATCTTTTAATTTAAAACATATTTTAGGATTCTAAGTGAGGGATGCCACTCTACTCATTTTTCTTCTTTACTAATTGGTCTATGACCCCTGGATGTCAAGGCGTCCTTGGAATGATCACGTAGTTCCCATTGGATGGAGACGATGGGCCCGGTCCATGAATTTTCCTTCATTTTGCCACTAGCAGGTCTCGAAGAGCCTCTCTCTTTTTTGAAAGCAAGAACCAATTTTTTTTATCGTGCAAATCTTGGATCACACAATAATTATTTTATTATTATGATCTCATATTTACCCTAAATATTTCTTTAAACTATTGGGTTTTCTGTCATAGTATAAACTATTGATTTATGGTCAATTTTTAATCAATGGCACTCTTGCAATTATACAAGGAAGGGTTGGGAGAGTACATCCCTCCCATGACCCTTCCATGGCTTCCTATTCCCTCTCTCTTGCATGAGCCTATGTAAGGCTAAGATCCCTTGATTTATATCCTTCTTCATTCTTCTTTATCTTCCTCTCTTTAGCTTAAAGAGAGCTCTTCCAAGATATAATCCTCCATTAATTCTCTATTTCAAGACTTCTTGGTCTTATAACAATCATTCGTCTCATTTTTATCCTACTAAGACTTTGAATTAGAAATTTGCCTTTTAACCTGCAAGATTTTGAATTTTCCATCTCAAACTGAGCTCTCAAAACCAAAAACCTTTTCTCTTGAATTGAACAAGGTAATAAATCACTCTTCATAATACTAGTAGATCCTCTAACAAGAAAACACTGAGAACCACTCTTATTTAGCTGAGAGGCTTAGCGTCCCTCCTGTTCTATACAACAATAATGGTATAATAGTCACTTTTGATTCATAATTCAAATTAAGTTAATTCTTGTTTATTTAAAAGATAATTGAAAAGCTTATAACTCTTTTTTACATTGTCTCTACCACTTCCAATGATAATCTCGTTAAAACTTGACTTAAAGTTGTTAGTTGTATAGTAATTCATATATGGAATTGGTGTATCTAAGGTATTTTTATAGAGAGTTGCCTATGAAAGTGTCTCTAATTCTCAACATAGTCGTGTATGTACCAATCCGAATAGTTAGTTATAATATCCATATTCTAAGTAGGTTATGCATAAAAAATCATATAGTTTAGACACTTGTTTATTATTAATCAAGAGGTCTGATTTGTTCTAATATTAAAAAACCGTTCATTGTATAACTATTCAATATACGATCAAACTTTATCGAAAATGCATTATATTTTGAACACTACTATTTTAGAACATGAAGATCATAAATAATAGTTCGGATCATCTATATAGACCCTCCATAACTCCATATGAAGACACTTTAAATACACTTTTTTCCTTCATATAACACACACATATATAACAATATTACATCTGTGTGTGTATTTGAAATGAGCTGACAGCTAATGTAAGTGTGCGTACATATATTTGAAATGAGCAGACAACTTACATAAGTTAACTGAGTTTCAATCTATTTCCATTATCTCTAAAAAAAATTCAAAATATATGTATGGATTATAATCTCAACCATGATTCCTTCATATTCAATATTTTGGATTTTAGTTTTGATTAGTCTTTTTGTCAAGTGAAAACAAACTTAACTGTTTTTGGTGAATATTATATTTTTTTTCCATTTGATGGAGTCATAAGTGAACTTCAAAGTTATGATATTCGATCCTAAAGAAGATAGGGATGTGGAGATCAAAATTCTAGAAAAATTTAGAAAAAAAATTATGAAATTACTATTTTTTCTGCTATCTCACGTAACTTATCTAAGCTGATAGTTTATTTGCATTACATACACACCTCCACATCCAGGGTATGGAGGAACTAAATGATGGAGACGCATATTATGGAACCCCTTCCTTGTTTATGATGTACTTTCCGATGAGTGCTTGTACCATATTTCTTGTTGCACGTCGTAGTCTGGTTGATTCAGTAGAGATAACATCTTGGTCATGGCCCCGGATACACGGGACGATGCATCTAGTGTGGCTGATTCAATTGAGACCATCGTCGGTAAGTCACAGTATCAGATATAGACAATACACTTTTAAAACATGTGCAATAAATTCATCACTTAGTTCCAAGTTAAACATACAACTAATAAATAAAATAACTATAAAGTTCGTAACTAAAGCATTATATTCAGATGGAGCTTGAATATTTAATAAGGTTGATATTGTTACGTTATACCTAATAAAGACTTCTTTTGGTTTCGTCCAAGTATTCAAGATATGTAATGTTAATCTAAAACTCATCATTTTGGTTCCACCATAATTCTATTCTTACTTAACTTAAGTTATAGTAATAAGATCATATTATTCTAAGTAAAACTTGTTACGATAACCAATACATAAATCTCATTATTTATTTCTGAGTGTTATTGATTATGCTTATCATGTTTGGCACATATATTTTTCTTGGAATTCATGGATTTTCAATTTTTTTCATATATGTTATTCTCTTTACTATTTTTCCTATTATAAATAATTTCCATCATTTGCTCGATTCATTTCTTCCTTGGGTTAGCTCTATAAGCTCAGGTGTTATAAACTTTGAGGAAGATATCAAGCTGAAGATCCTTACTCTCAGGTGCAATCAAATCTTTGGCAGACAGTTGGAGACTTGTTCTGTTATAATCATCTATTGCCTTGAAGACAATGCATCCAATCTTAGCTTGTTAATCATTTGTATATTGAACTATCCTTCTTTTATTATATCATAATTTATTCTAGGCAACACGCTCTTGCGATTATTTTTATTGTAATCCTTTAAAGAATTGTATTTTATAATGTATGTAATATTTATGAATTGTAATATGGTAAATCATTTTCTGTTTGTGCACTCTGATTGTATGGTTTTTTTTGTTATAAAAAGTCTCATGTACCTGCTACCTGCTTTTGGAATATTCACAATGATGCTTTACCTCACAATGATGCTTCACCTAGACATGAGATATGTCGCCGAAATTGGGGTGTTCCACAATCAATATCCAAAACAGTGCCACACATGCTACATTTCGAAAGTAGATGGGTTTTGGGAGTCAGAGTATACAAAAACTGCAGCAAATTGTTCTTCTTTCCAAGGAATTCGAAGAACTAAAGTCCTTCCTCGGGAATAAAAGATAAACTATTCTTGGGTCAGTGATATATTCTTAATCAATGTCCGATGCATACGTATGTCAAAAAACGTACGGTCAGAGTAAAGCTCTGTGCAAAGAAGTAAAATGCTCGCTAGCTCTCCTGTATTCATGCACCACATAAAACCCAACATCAAATTTTCTCGTTCAATAACGTGTACTGGACAAACACATTTTGCTGCTTCACTTCACCTTTTTTCTTCCAGAAAATATCTCAATTAAAATTCATTTAGTTTCATCTCCGTCTATATAGCTGAAAGATATGGACAGTCTATGTGCAACAGTTGTAGCATTTGCCCCCACAAGGGAAACAGTTGGCTTATAGCATGATATATACATTCTGAAAGTTTAGCAAGCTCATGTGTAATATGTGGAATTTCTCATTGCCTTGTATTGGACAACAACTGAAGCTGGAGACGAAAGCTCCAATGGATAGAGGAACAATCGGCAACCAGTAAACTCTGCTTGTGTTCATGTCCTCAGGAGCAGCATTGCCTCCATCTGTGTACAAAGACAGAAAAATATTTCACTACATGTGCACAATGTGGTAAGAATTTTCTTTCAACAAAGGTACCTTCGGCATTGGTAGAAGCATAAGCAGAGCGCCGTGTTCTTGATTGCTGGTGTGACGTGGGCTAAAACACATGAACAGAAAATAAACCTTTTTTTTTACCAAGAGCATGGAATAACAAGAACCAAATGTGTGAAAGAAACAAGGGAGAAGGAACAACAGCAGGAGGCTTCATGCATGATATGAATGAGAAGGAAAGAGCAATAAAGATGATACCTGCAGCTTTGGTCGAAGTGCCTCAAGTGGTCCTTTTGGCTTCTCAACAGGTGCTCCTTGCTGCAAGGACGAAGGAAAGCGAGCAAAGATTTGAGGAATCCTCGAGTAATGCTCACTTAATTTATATTTGAATGTCAATTCAGACGAAGTAGAAGAGTTATAAACATGTTGGTCATACCTTTCCTAATGCCCAATCCGCAGAATCAAAGAATGCACGCTCATGATCCTGGAGACATAACATTTTTCAGGCATTTATTCAATAATCATGCTCAAGGGAAACAAGTTAAGATATTTATTTGTCAAGGTCAAGGCTACTGGTAATACTATACAACCACTGTTAGAGAGGAACAGCTTGACTAATACCTTAGATATGAGTGGTGGTTTCTTGGGTAGCATTCCTCCATACTTTTTCCTGAGAACTTTCTCCTGCAAGCGAAATATAAGGAAGCAGTGCAGTTGGCTCAAAAGACTAGTAATAAAATTAGACAATTTGACACGCCTGCTTGAAGTTATTGCGTAAGCAAGATCTGGGACATACAAGGTATCAGGCATTTCCCCGGATAGGTGGGAGTGAGGGCAGTGGAGATATCAAACTATTTACCTCCTCTTCAGGTGAGAGCATCGAGTTTCCTTCATTTTGGTCCATAGGCACTGGGCTGTCCTCACACACATGCTCATTTGTACCTGAGGCCTTCATGTCTGCCATGGTGTTCTCAAACTTAACTTACAAGGCAGCTGCAACGAAAAATATCTATGCATTTTTAGTATCACAATCCCACTGGTTATGTGAAAAATAATTGATTTTAATAACCAACATATCTTCATCCATCAGTGACCGAGTCTCAAAATGGCCACATCATCAAGTGTTTACAACTTCCCAGTTGAAATTTTTTTGAAGAAAACTTTGTAAACGAGATCATATATGGTTAGATCCAGAACAATGATAAAAAGAGAATGAAAAGCAAAGCCTTACAAGAGAGGGAAAAAACCAAGGAACCCGACAAAGGTTTATTTATGTCTTGATCTGTTCACATTATGGATGAACGAAATCAAACGTCTACGATGGTTGAGTAGTCTGTTCTGTGTACAAAAGATGGGGTCAACCTACCCAGTTCATGAGAATTCATGGTTAGCTCATAAAAATAGTGAAATTGTGCAAAGTTTGATCACCATACAGTACTGACTGCAATACAAACTTTCTCAAACATCCTCTACAAAGTGTAAGCAAAGGAAGGAAAATACCCAAGATTCAAGATTTACAGAAAAGTCATAGCTTGTTAGCATAGACGGCAACACCCCTTGCTCAATTGCTCTTATTGGAAAGGTTCCCTGTTCAATTCTTACTGATGTCAATCGGGGAAGCTGACTTGGGTAATTAATCAGACAACGGCCACGTTATCAAAAAGAAAATGGGATACACAGAAAAATTGTCTGAAGTTCTGCAGAGGAGTCAAAAAAATTTTAAAGGAAACTCAAGCCGCTTGATATACACTTTGATGGTTGAAATCATGCGATGGTCAAAATTATGTAGAGATAATAGAAGTTGTCATGCCTCGCTTTCCAAAATACGGATGACGAGTACATGAACAAGATACGACAGGAGCGTTACAGAAGTCATGCCGTGTAACTTAATTTCATGAAGTAGAACATAATAGTTCTGATTCATTATTTGTTCCTTCAGACTTGATCAAACTGATTGTGCAAAATTTCTCATAGTGCAACACAATTTCAGTTACTTACGAATTCTATAACTTTCATTGACAATATCCTGCTAGTCGCAAGTTTCACAGAGATGTGTTCTAAGTTTTATATTCGTAATTGATCATCTTCAATGAATGCAGCAGATGAAGCTTGCCATTGCAGTCAACTTCCAAGCACCATCCAACCCAACTCTTCAAATCTTCCATTTATGAGCAACTAGTGAACCTCAATGTTGGTGTTAGCAATGCCTAGTTGGGAAGCTTGAAAAACAATAGGGCACAATGGAGCAAGGTGAACTAACAAATGAAGTCAAATATCAGCAAGGTGGGATAGCAACGCAGCATGCTCATGTTATTATACTGTTACAAATAACATAAATTCATAAAGTAGCAATTGATTCTTGATACTTTTGCTTCATTGTTACATCTTTGGTACTTTGTCAATACTGAAATTGGGTAGAGTTCTCTGACTCAATTAAAGCATGCTCAACATCAAAATAAGATGTAATACCAAGTTACAAACCAAAGCTGTATGACCTTACAGATTGCAATAATCTGTGTCCAATTGTGCAACAATATGCTTCCAAGGTCTGTATTGTGTACTTTATAAACAAATAGCTCTAGATCTCCAAGAAAAGAAGGGACAAAATGGAACGAAAGGTCAGTACTAAATGCTCAAAAAGGCAAATCAAGCTTATACAATGAATGAGATTTTATGATCCATGAAGCAACTTGACCAGGAAACCTATATAGAAAAATAATCCTAACTCTGTTGTGTCTAATAAGCGGAGGGATAGCATTAGAGGTTCTAATAAGGCTAAAATAAGAAGCGACAACTGGCTACTGATCAGACACAAATTATAGGACAACAAGATAGTTTATAGGAGAACATTACATTTTTTTAGTATCAAATATGAAGAGTATGTCACATGTACGGATAGTAATAACTCGGGCCAGTCCGAAAAATCTAGATTTTAATCACTCATTCCATCGATGGATCCAATTGGATATAAATTATTTCAGTTTTCTCTTATCGGTTTGGATTTGTGCATGTCCAAACCATCCCAAAAAATAACCCAAACTACCGAATCCACAAAATCTACTCGCTCATCCCCATTCCCAAATACACCATCTCCGCGTTTGTTCGCTCTCCAAGATGACGAATAGCTCTCCTCTCTCCTCTCGCTCGTTGTCCCCAAAAATCACCTTAGATGTCTTGAAAACCCTTCTCTCTCCTCTCCATCCCCTTCTCCCTAACTCTATCTCCAAACCCTAGGGCTTTTGCTGAAAGACGAAACCCTAGTTTCGGCTTCAAGGTATGTGCAAGCTCGTCTAAGATCGATTTATTTTGAAATGAAAATGTTGATAGTTTAAGGTTCGTCTCTGATTGATTTCATTTGTCAAATTTGTTCTTTTTTTTTAAAGATTTTATAAAACCACTGATTTGTATTTGTACAGTATAAGTAATTGAATGAATGTAGATTTTTGCTGATTCTATCATCTCTTGATCGCAATCTGCTCCTATTCTGGAGTTAGGGTTTAGTTCCAGCCTATTTCAACTTATTTTGCTTACTTTTTGATGAATATTGCTTTTCATGTTGCTGTCTGATTATGTTTATGTCATCAAATATTTTGAAAGATTCACTTCTTATTTTTGGGGATTTGGTATTCAATAGATTACTTAAATGGCTGAGGATGATTTTTCTTTTTTCCTTACTGTTTGATAAGCATTTTACTGGATGTAAAGTTCTTTGAAGCCAAATTCTGCATGGATGATGATGAATGGTTTCAACATCCTCCATTCAGGTGAACATGACAGCAATATTTCAGTCTCTATCTTTGACAACTACACACTTGACTTGACCTAAATTAATTGCGTAAGAAGTTAAATGATGAGAAAGATAATTTGTTAAACTGAATTCTTTGCAATCATGGATATTTGATGTGATTTAATTGATCATAGATTATTCATACGAACATCCTAATTGAAGTGGTTCAAATTTCAATTACAATCTCGGTGGAGGTGTAAAGCTCTAGACCCTCTCTAAACCACTATCCTTGTTGGATTTTTTTGGACCAGTACAAGTTACACAATGAAACTTTTTTGTGCATTTGGTAAATGCAAAGGAGTAACACCCAAATAATATATGCATAACCATTCTTTCAGAAATTTCATGGCAAAGCATCTCATTCCTCTTGGAATGGTTAATTAGTGCATCTTATTTCACCAACATAGCTTGGCATTTACAAATGCTTTTGTTTGGTCTATTGGCATATAATTTGTAGCTAATGGAATCAAGTAATTAAATTGCTTTTGTTTGGTCTTCTTAGCAATCATTCACATCTCATATGACTGATACATCCATAAACTCTAGAATTTACAAATGTTTTAGTGTTAAGCTCAGTGGTTAATTAGTTTCTTTGGATTGTCATTTTCCAAGTTAAAGGGAAATGATGGGCAGTTTTTTTTCTGGTTTATTAGCTTTTCTGATTGGCTAGTAGTATTAATCTTAATGAATCTACTGGACTGCACTGAGTAGCTAGAATGTTTGCAAAGATTAGGGGCTCTACTTACATTTATGGTTTTGTTAGGAAACTTATACTGTGGCAAGGACAAGCTCTCAAACACCTAATAATTCAACAAATCCTTCTATTCAAGCTTTCACAGAGGGAATTTCTTCTTTTTTTATTTCTACATGATTTTTTTGTTGTTTTCTAGGTTGCTTTAATGAATTATATATTTATACAAGAAACATGCACGTAAATAAACTTCTTGCTTTAGATGTATGAAGATACTAAAAGTGAAAGTATCAAAAAATCTTTATATATGAAAAATAGAAAGTTTGAAGTTTGGAGTCATTTTATGATTGAAACACAGGTCCATTCAAAGCAATATGTAATTATTGTCGAAACCATTGGTTTGCAAGACAAATTCAGGAGCAACCCATTTGAATCATTATATCAAATTTAGTTGCAAAAAGAATCCCCATAAAGATATGAGACATATATTCCTTGACAAATCTCTTAGATCTGAAGGTGTGATTTTTTATTTTTGATCTGAAAGTAAGTAGAAAATGTGTAACAAAACTAGTAGTTTGTGCAGAACTTCCATTCGGAACTGTGGAACACCCATTATTCAATAATTTTGTGAAGATCTTGCAGCCTTTGTTTACTATGGTTGGCCACCAAATAATTAAAAATAATTGTATAATTTTATATCAAGAAAAGAAGGGAAAACTCCAAGAAAAACTGAATAATTTAGATTATCATGTGAGTTTTACTTCAGACTTATGGACTTATAATAAAAAACTTGGATATTTAGTTCTAACTGCTCTCTAATTATGCTCTCAATAGTATGCTTGGAAGTTGTCTTGCTGAATGGAATTTGGATGAAAATATATTTGCTCTTACACTTGATAATTCTAATACAAATGATACAGTTGTAAGAAACTTCAAAATAGATTTTAGTGGAAAGTTATTATTTAATGGTGAACAAATTCATATGAGATGTTGTGCACATATTTTAAACATAATGGTGCAAGATGGAAAAAAAGGTGATGGATGATTTTATTTAACACATTTGAAATCTTATTACCGATGTGGTTAGTAGTCCATCTAGAATGCAAACCTTTCAGTGGAATTGCATAACTATTCAAGTTACTGGCTAGAAAAGGTTTGATTTTGAATGTGCCCACGAGTTGGAATTCTACTTATTAAATGCTTATGAATGGTTTGTCATAGAAGGATGCTTTTATAAGATATGCACAATTGCATTGTAATATTGCTCTATTTCTTGATGATTGGAAAAACACTGAATTGGTAACTAGCTTCCTACATATTTTTGTTGATACAATTAAATCATTTTCGGATATGAAGTACCCTACATCCAGTTTGTATTTAAGAAAAGTTTGGCTCATTCAGCGTGTGTTGCAAGAAAAATTTATTATTGGTTGTGATATTATCAAAACTTTGGCATTGGAAATGCAAGAAAAAATTAATAAGTATTGAGAAGAATCCAATATAATGTTGTCAGTTGCAGTTGTATTGGATCTTAGATCAAAATTGACATACATTGAGTACCCTTATGCAATAGCACTTAGTGAGATGAAGAGCAACAAGAAATGTGAAGAAATTATACTCTTCTTAAGAAAATTTATAGTGAATATGAGAGGACAGTCAAATAAAAGCCAGTTGTGATGATAAGTCAGTCAGCAAGTGGAGCCTCAAGTACTAGTTTGACTAGTTTGGAAAAAAGAAAAATAGATTTAGATTTTGCTGACTTTTGGGCTCAAAGTTCGATGAAAATGGCTAAAAAAAATGAAGTTGATAGTTATTTAGAAGAAGATGTACTTTCTCCAATGCCTGATATGAATTTCAGTATTTTAGATTGGTGGAAGAAAAATGCAATACTTTATCCTGTGCTCACAAAAATTGCTCGAGATATTTTAGTTATATCATTCACTACCATTTCATCAGAGTCGGCTTTCAGTACTAGTAGTAGAGTTGTAGATCAGTACCGAAGTCGATTAAATTCATCTCCATAGAGCCTTTGATATGCACACAAGATTGGCTCCAAAAGGAATACTATATAGGTAAACTTATATTGAATTTGTATTTGACATAATCTAATCTTATATTGTATTTATCGAATTACTATTTTAATGCATACTTTATGTCATGCAGATGAAGATGAAGATTTTTTTTAAGTTAATTCAATTTAATAAATGATGAGGAATTAATTGAAGAATGCATAGCAAAATGAAGCATTCATTTGTGGGTCCAGGTAGAATTTGAGTTTTGAATTGAATTCCATCTTTGGTTGATATTTATGCCATTGAATTATTCCAGCTCATTGAGATTTGATCTGCATGTGATTTCATTTTTTCCCGAAAAGATTTAAGAAAGGATGTTGATAATCAGAATCCTGAATAAGTAACATTAAGCAGATATTGGTCAGCCCCTCATGTAACTTTTCTGACTATAATTAAGTATATTTCCAATTCAATTACCATGCATTGTTTTCATTTCTGCAGATTCAATGAAAGCTGCAGATTAGGATCGAAGAGGAGGGAAGAAAGCTTCAGAAGATGTTCGAGGAACAATTGAAAACTAATGGAAGTACCTTCACACCTGTAAACTCAGATACCACTTCTTCCTGCCTAGGACATGGTATATGTCAAAGAGGTTCAGATTTTGAGTCCCGAAAAAGAACCGAAGAACATTCACTCACCATCAAAAATCAGTTAGGCAAAAAGACTGCAAATGGAACGGTGAACCTCAAAAATTTTGACCCAGGTTGTGTTCCACGTCATCCGAGTAAATATGAAAGCTGTTGAAGATAGAAGAAGCATAAGCTTAGATTTAGATGGTAAGATTGTGAAGTAGAAAGCTACAAGAAATGTATCTTGCTTCAGTTTCTATATTTCTTTTGAGATACCTAGTTTCATCTCTCAGTTGCATGTATCCTTATCAGAATACGTTATTGCCCATGTTTATCTATCTTCAGTTACAATTTGATCATATAGCAATTGCAATTAACAAATTTACATTTTATTTGATTCCATAGATCCCTAGTACTTGAACTGTTTGTATAACTTACTGGATCAAACGGTTAAAGTAAAATCTTTTGAATACTAAATGCTTACCAGCATAGTTTATTTTGCTAGAGCTCGACTTTTCTTTGATTTATATATCTATTATTCTCTATCTGGTATTACGAATAGTTCCTACTATTTTTTTTTTTTGGATATACTATAATTTTTAGACCAGTCATATATGAGTTATTTGCATGCTTGCATGGTCAGTGGAATTATTGTGCACGTGTCTGTTGCCTGCATTCTCTAATCTCTTGGTCCTTCCCTTTCCAAGCATGTGAATGTGAAGATTCTATGATGTTATTGTTGCAGATGATCCTAATTTGGAGTATTCTTCTTGTGATAATTTTTTTTGTATGTATCATGTTTTTGGTGCTTGGTTATAGATCTATCCGATAATTGTCAATTCTATTGTCTTCATTTTCATGGCCTGCGTATAGATTTTGCGATTGGTCATTAGCGTAGTATGTGTTACTTTTTTTCATACTTTATTCTAGATTTATACGGCCTGGGTATTAGATTTGGAAAGTAGATGGTTGTTATATGTGCCAACTTCTCTTTTTTTTGTCCTTATGCTGATGGGATGATATTGATATCATGTGCATACTGATATATGATTTATTTATAGAAATATCTACAGAAAGATCTCACTTGATTATAATAGTGACGGGCTGCTCGAAACCCATTGGACCGGACTGGGCTTATTTTACAATGGCATATTCGGACTTTGGATTAGTCCAAAGTCCAAAATTTTAGTTTGGACAATGAATGGATCTGGTCTAGTCCCGCCCTACCATTATCATCCCTAACTCACATGGTTCACTCTAACCACATACCAGTTCAAATTTGGCATAAACAAATAGGGAAAAAAAGGTACATCAAGTTAGCCATGCCAAATAGCCAAAGATGCCAAAAAAATGAATAATAAAAAAAAATACAGGCTCACTGAAACCTTAAAGATTAACAGCAAACAGAATAAAAAGGTAGGAGAATGCAACAATCTAATTTCTATCATAACTTATATTCCTGATGTCAAATTTATTTAAAAGTGAATTCGTTGTGTTCGTCTTATTTTTCTATATTTTTGGTGATTTTCTTGAGATTTTCTTAATAATCACTTAAAATAATATTATTTTAATCACTCGTAGGCCCTACACATATTTTGACTAGTCTCTATTCTTTAGGACTTGTAAAAACGAAATTTGACTTTATTTGAATTAGTTTAATTTAAATTTATAGCCATAAACAACTCTAAAAAATATATTATTACTAATCATTTGTCTTATACATATTTTGTCTTTATTCAACCATACCTTTCATACCACATCTCCCCAAATTATGAATATCAAATCTATTCTCACTACTGGACTGAAATGAAAAGAGAGGAAAAGAGACTTTTTTTATCTCATTTTCTCTCATAAAAAACTACTTCATTTTTCCTCTCTTCCATACACTCATTTATTGTTTCATTATGAAAATATTTGCATGGTTAATAAAATATAAAATATCAATGAAAAGTCAATATAAACTACCTATATCATATTTTACCTTCACCATACTTATATTTTGGCCAAACATGACAAGCCATTCTCTTACCCTCATATCTCTTTTGTATTATTATATCTTTTCTCCATTTCTTTTCATTTATTCTCCTCTTTATTTATTCTCTCCTTTATTTTTCATTTTTCTCTTCCTCTTTTACTTCAACTCTCAAGAAGAATAAGAAAAGAGAAGAAGAAGAAAAGGAGAAGAAGTTTTTTAGCCTCAAGATAGGTTTATCTTCCTAACCCATCAAGGCAAGTAAATCACAACCACTCTCATGCTTTTTCTAACTCCTAATTATTTATAGTTAACTTAGAATCTTGATTTATTAAAACTTAAAAAAATAATGTCTCTATACAAAAATCTCTATGATTATTCTAGAAAAATAAAAATATGATTTTTATACTTTACTCTATGTTTATGTATCAAATTTATCATTTTATTTATAATCTCTCATTCTTAAAGTACAAGTTGTAAAGTTAAACATATGCTTAATTTTTAAATTATAAAAATGCTACATTTATGAATGTTCATCATATTGGATATAAATTTGAAGTTTTCTACATAAGTTTTTCGTATATAATACAATAATTTAAAAATTATTTTCCACTTGCCATTAGAAAATATGTATATATATATATATATATATATATATATATATATATATATATATATATATATATATATATTCATTATCATGTTTTAAAGAGAGAGTTTCATATAAGTTTTTACATTAAATTTACTAAAATATTTCTTTTATGCAAGCTATTACGTTAAGTCATGATTCCTTTATGCTAATCCATGTTCACTTTAAAAATATATACATTAATAAAATTTAATAAATTTGCTACTTTCCATACCATAAAATTAAGCTAGAATTTGGAAAATTCATATATTGTTAAAATAACAGTTATAATAATGTTGAGCCTATTTAATTCTCATCCTTACACTTTAGTACTCACTTACCTAATATGTGTTTATATGCATAATTATATATATGTGATTCACAAACATGATCATCATAGGTATTTTTACATCCTAATACCCACATACGTGTTTATATGTATACTTGTATATATGTGTAGTTTACATACATGGTCATTTCTATAACAGTCATTCTAACATTCTAAACTCTATCATGCTTGCTTTGATATATACATACTAGTTACTTGTACAAAATACGTAAAAATATACCGGATTTTGTACATACACATGTTTTGATAATATTATGAATCCTAACTTGCATGTTAACTTGATTTTGACATGTGCCACATCTTCCTTGTTATCCATATATTATTTAGATGATAGACATATATATATATATATATATATATATATATATATATATATATATATATATATATATTAATCTTGACATGATTGGTTCATCATATTCCGGATTGATTTGCATGTAATATAACTTGAAACTTTGGGTTATGGAATAACTAAACGAAGGAAAAATATTTGTATCGTGAAAGGTTTAGGATAGCTGCGCAATCGAAATAGGAACCCATCCATGGGGGCACCCGGATGGTACTGAGCCATCATATTTTGTTTAATCTATGTTGATGGGACGACCGATTACTCAGTATCGGTATCTACTTGAGTGTTTAGCGACACGGCTGGTTCAACGCCAGCATCTTAGCTGGATCCTGAGTATGCACGGGTACTTCCACGATACGAGTCGATTTCTTTACCATTTAGTTCAAAATATAAACTAAAATAAGATATTAATTTAGACTTGATATACATATGCATCCCTACTTGATATTGTTACTTGATCATTTAATATTTTCCACATATGCGCATACTTTCATATCCACACTTATATCTTACATATTTGTTTATATTACACACTCTCTACTTATTGTTTTACTTGCCGGGTTTGACCCTGAGCTCCCCCATACGCTCAGATACTGAACATGTGAGCGAGAATCCGTCATTGCACGACCCGTACTTTTTGGAGCAGGCCGAGCAGCAGTAGATTCTCAGGCCTTCACTTTTTATATTTTTTGGATTTGGTATGTATCACTCTTTTGAGAGCCTAGTTCTCAACTTCTGTATCAGTACTTAATTATTACTTTTTGTTTTAGACATGTATATATTTCTTTCTATATGGCAGTAGATTAATTTTCAAGATTCTAATAGATGAATTGTATTTTAACTTTATTCATTCTTACTTTTATATACTCATTGGCCTCGTACACGTCAATTTACGCGTGCCCGACCGTGACGCAGTTCGTTCCGTATTTAGTGAAGAGCGAGACGTTACAAGGAATTTGACATGAAGCATGCTAGATGCCAAAGCTTAGTATTTGGGGCAGCCAAATGCAAAGAAATTCTTCATTCAAGTACTAGGACGTAAAAGCGAAAATGGAAAGTTATGAAACAAAGCATGTTTTATATTCTGAATGCAAGGGAGCCAAGTTAAACCCGATCCAAGTCATTTGGCTCGAAACTATATTCTGAATCTTATGTTGCACAGAAGCATGGAACTATATGAAGCAAAGCATGTTTTATATAAAAAATCAAAGGAGAACAATTTCTGTAACATACGGTGACCAATAACACATGCAAAAGGCAACAAATAGTCTTTTTTTTTTTAACAAATCAGTGGGTGTACTACATCGGGAACCACTACAATGCAACTTATGAAACAAAGCATTCATAGGATACATTATCCATAACACATATTTAAATATAGAAGATAATAGGCAGTGCATCTCAGTAACAGCGACGTTTATGAATTTACTGTCTAAATTGAGAATATCGATCGACAAAAAATTAGACGGCTGACTTGTATTAAAGAATTTAGAATCAAATATGGAAAATAATTGGACACATGCATAATATGTATACAAATACAACACTAGTAAATGAGAATATACTATGGTTACTCAATTGAGAACAAACAAAAAGAAGTCTCATTCGACTCATAGGGAAAAAGCTTCCAAATCCTTTTCTTGTGTATATGTTTAGCTTCTTGAGAAGCATGGAAAAGGAAACAGGTAGGAGACAATATGGACATGGCAATGTGAAAACCATTGAGAAAAAAAGTGGGTATAACAAGAATGGGGGGCAAACATTAAATATAGAACACACGTATAAATACATGTGCACTATGTAAATATGATAGGAAATGGTACATGGATAATGCAAATATGAAAATTTTAAGAAATTAATACCTTCTGATAACATCATTAATAATATTATATATTGTGTGTTAATATTCAATATCTTAGATATATAAAATATTTTCTAGTTGTTTAAATTAATAATTGTGTGCACAATCATATTCTCTATTAAAAATAGGGAATAACATATAAATGCAACACCTAAGCAGATAAAATTAAATTCTTAACTCATTGCTCATATATTTAATCTTTAACCCTCGCCCTGAAAATAATACGTCTTAGATACGTTAAAGGTTTTGGACAAGTCAGAAGAAGTCTCCAGGACATATCGGGCCAAGTATCAGAGGCCCGAGTATCTGATAGTACACGATACGAGTACGGCTTCTTTTTCAAAGTATTAGAGCTACATAAGTTGCTTTCCTTTAAGATCATGCTGGCTCCAGGCGTAAGGCTCACAATGTATAAATTGATGGCCCCTCCTTAAATACTTTAGTTGCATAAGCATATTTCCTCTTACTGTCACAAGTCCAAAGAAACTTACCAGAGAAGGAGGCAGGACATCCTTCTATCATCTCCATATTTTTAAATACTTGCTGTGTCATTCCTTATCATTGCACATTCATTATTCATTTGATCCATCCTTGTCAGGTGTGACAGTTCATGAGCCACACCCCATGGTCCAGATGATGATGCAAGGCATCTCTGATGGGAAATTCTGAATGCGCACCACAGTTTTCTTAGTGAGCTCCATTTTCTTAATGAGCACCACATGTTTTGAAACATGGTAATTTTTTTCTTGGTGAGAACCATCCTTATTCCAACTTTAGCCTCCAAGCATCATCTCTCTTCAAACTCATCCCAATAAGCTCTAATAAATCAAAACAACTCCCATTAAATCACCAGAACTCCCAAATCAATATATCTTGATCCTAGCCTCTACTGTCATCAATTCAACTTCGATTCCAAGTTTCGTGTCCTTCTCCAATTGGGTGGCACTAGGAGCAAAGGTAAAACCTTTCATCTTGGGTGTTTGGATTGATCAAAGGATTCTAATCTCATTTTCAATATTGGGGCCCCAGATTGCACAGTCCACAATTCCGGACAAGGTTAGAGCCCCAGCCAGTGGAGCAGAAGTCCGGGGTTGCCACCCCGAATAGTGGCCTCCCTTGCAAGAGGAATCCATTATCCAAGGCTGCAACCCCGTCCAGTGGAGATGTTAGACAGGATGACAGTCCCAGCTAGTAGACGAGTTGTCCAGGATTGCTACCTAGGACAGGGTTTTCATCCCCATAGCCCAGATGCAACTCGCTACTTCTCAAAATTAAAAAAAAAAAAAAACCTCCAAATCTTTTAAGTACAATTAATCAATCAAGTTATGTTAGAAATTGAGTCAAAAAATGATTTATACATATCTCTAAACAAAGAGATTCATCCAATGAAAGCAATTTTGCATTCTTATTTTCCATCTTTTTCAATTTCTCTCCATCGAAAATGGATTTGTCTTTTTGGCTTTGGAAAAAAAAAATCTCAAACAAACCCTAGACACTGATGCAACTAGTGGGACCAAGTTTTCTAAAGGATTTAGAGTTTACAAGATTATTTATTTATTTATTTGTATTTGGGAGTGCGGGAGAAAAATATTTTCTGATGGATTAGAGAGGAGAAAATAAAGGGAATGGTGCTTGCTAAGAAAAAGAGTGAGAGGGATTGTGCTTACTAAGAAAGGATTAAGGATTTTTTTTTTTTTTTTACCAAAAAAATAAATGGCAAATTTCATAATTATTTATAGGTTAGGGGATGGTGCTCACTAAGAAAAGTGTGGTGCGCATTTAGAATTTCCCCTCTGATCCACAGGTTAGACCATAAGATCAGAATGCAGTTAGATTAATAGATAACTGTATTAATAAACTTGTGGTGCCAATGAATCTTACTATCCATTCATGCTGACCAATATAGACATAAACAAGGTTGAACACCATAATCTAGGTCTAACCAATTACATACCTCCCCTGTATAGTTTAATGTCATATTCGGGAAGCAAATATTTCTCTAAACAATCACGGTTAATGATCTGTACAATGGTGTTTCTTTATATGGGTAACCTGGCATCAGAAATAAGTTGAGTTCTGGACATACTCAATGACTTTGTAGAACCGGGGTCCTAATTTAAGTAGAAACTTATGAACGGTTGATTTTAGTGTTTATTAGAAATTCCTTATTTCATATAATCATTACCAGTAATTTTTTTCTCCATGAAAAATCACACATTCTAGTTCGTGCAGACAAAATGCTCGACTAATTATTGCCATAAAACAAAACATAAGAACTCCCCTTTTGCTAATCTCCATGTTGATATATCTTCTTTTCTCAACAACCATGCCATTCATGAAAGAAAATTTTCATGTCATCTCAAAATTGGCTTAACATTATGTTGGATTTCTCTTCATCTTTGGTGTGTTGTTAATCATTCTAAGGTGAGAGATTTACTACCACGTCTAAAAATTCTCATAGACCAGACATGGAGAAGGCATTGAATAAGCCATCATCACATCACTACGTAAGCAATAACTGTTGTTGTTGGAGCCCAATTATCAAACGGGTCTAAAATCGGCCCAACAATAAAAATAAAATCCGTTTGGATTTAACCTAATATATATATATATATATATATATATATATATATATATATTTGAAGGGGGGCGGCTGCAAAGATAGTTTTTTTTGGCCAAAGGAAACAAGGGTGTTGGCGGCTGCTAATTATTGGGCTGAGGAGTTTTCGGCCAAAGAGAAAATAATTGGGTGCGGCTGCTAATTATTTTGGAAGAGGGTTTTTCGGCCGAAAAGAAAACAAGGGGCGGCGGCTAATTATTTTGGCTGAAAGGGTTCGACCGAAATCAAGCAGGTGGCGGCTTCTTTCTTTGGAGATTTTGCGGTGGCTGTAGCAGGAGTATAAGATCACTGTATTCTTTTGGAAGTGAGGATTTGATCTTATATTTTGTATGATTTCATTGATTTCTATTTTGTGGTTGAGAGAAAGAGAGTTGTAATTTTTTATTTGATATAGTAGAAGTTTTCGATCATATTCCTGCGGATGTAGGCACATTACCGAACAACGTAAATCTGTGTGTTCGAAGTCTCTATTTCTTTTTCCCTTTCGGTTAACTATTATATTCCGCCAGTTGTTGCATTTGTATTATTTTTTTGCTAATAATTGATATCAGAGTCTGGTTCGAATCAGATTTCGCTCAGATCGGTATTGATTTTGAATGGGAGTTATGACGGAAGATAGAAATGAAAAAAATTGAAAATTTTGATGGAATAGACTTTCAATGGTGGAAGTTACAGATGAAAAATTATTTATATCAGAAAAATTTATATCAATCACTGTTTGGAGAAAAACCAGAAAAAAATGACAGATGAGAAGTGGGAATTGTTGGACATGAGGGATTTGGCGTAGATTCGATTGTGCGTGATAAAACAAGTTATGTTCAATGTCTCCAAGGAGAAAATCACTTCGGTTTGCTATCAGTATTGCCTAAATTTTATGAGAAAGCGTCTACTTCAAATAAACTATTTCTAATGAAAAAATTGTTTAACTTGAGGATGCCTGCTAACAGTTCGGTTGTAAATCATTTGAACGAATTTAACATATTATGGGTACAACTTGAATCCTTAGGATTTATCGTTGCTGATAACATAAAAGCTTTGAGTTTATGTATTCGTTACCGAATTGTTAGAATAATATTGTTATGTCTATTAACAATGTTTCCAATGCGGCTCTTAAATTTGATGATATTGTGAGTACTGTCATGAATGATGAATTGATGAAAAAGAGCATAGATGAGAGCATAATTTCTACAAGTACTGCTCTGTCTGTTGATAATGAGAAAGGAAGGAAAGAAATAGAAGTTTAAATAGGGAGTCGAAGAAAAAATCAAGATCAAAATTTAAGAGGAAGTTTAAAAAAAAATTAGTATGTTGGAAATATAAGACAGAGGGTCATATGAAGAGGGATTGTCCAAACAAAGACAAAGAGAGAGCGAATGTGGCTACACCTGAGAATATACAAGTTTCAGATGAGACCGAACAGGAGAGAGAGTCACTGGCTGCAATGGGTGGTTTCACTTTTTCATCAAAGAAAGAAAGTGTTTCCAATTTGAGGAGGAGTACTAGGATAGGGAAACCAACTCAAACACTTTGTCTTTTTTATATCATGTTTTGTATACTAATGCAGGTGAACTAAAAAAGTTACCAAGAGGCTATGCAGGATAAGTTTCGTCTTAAGTAGAACAGGTCATGAGTGATGAGATGTCTTCTTTGGAGGAGAATCACACATGGAAATTGGTGGAGCGACCGGTAAAGATGAAAGTGTTGCTTAACAAATGGTTATACAGAATGAAACATGAGACAGGAGGGACACAAAGATATAAGGCTAGACTTGTGGTGAAAGGTTTCGGTCAGAGAAAATGTATTAACTTTAATGAGATATTTGAACTGGTTATTAAGATGGCTTCTATCAGAATAATATTGAGTATTGTGACTCTGAAAAGATTGTATTTAGAGCAGCTGTTGGTAGTGAAAATTTCTAAGTAAAAAGGAATTTTCCAAACAGACCGCGGAGCTAACTCTTTAGCTCCGTTTTTGGCTATTTTAGCCTCACGTTTGAGCAAAACGCGAAGCTAATCCATAGCTCCGCGTTCTGATGAATTTAGTTCCACGTTAACTCCGCGTGAGCAGATTTCATTAGAATTCCAAAGTGATTGTGATTGAGATTTGGGCTTATTCAATACCCAAATTGAGTCCAATAATAATCCTAAATAGATTGTGATTGAGATTTGGGCTTATCTAATACTCAAATTGAGTCCAATCAGAATTCCAAATCAAGAGATTTAAATCAATATTAAATATTTGATTAGAATTCTTGATGAATACAAAAACATTCTTATCATATTCCTATGGAAATCTTTATTCCTATTCCTATGGAAACTCTCATAACCACTAAAGTCTATAAATAGCCTCTTTGAGGAGACTTTAGAGATCATCAATCAATAATAGATCAATCAATTCATGATCATCCATCTTCAATCTTATTTATCCTTTGGCAATTCAAGTACGCGAGAGAGCCTTGAAGTCTTTGGTGATCGATCTTCTTGGAAGCTTTTGTGAAGTTCGAGTTACGCGTGAGAGGCTTGAACTAATTAAGACCAGAGAAGATCAAGAAAAGTCGGCCGTCATCTTCGTCAAGTAAGAAGATCATCGTCTTCAGATCGTCCAAAGGAGCTACTAGATAGATCCCATCGCTCCGAGAACCCACTATATTTTGTAAAAGAGAGCGATAGATTATAAATTCTCTTATTTGTTCTTTTCTTGTTCACTTTCGTTGTAATCTAAGTTGTATTCAATGGAAAGAGGCAGAAATTTTGCTACGAACAAACTGGCGACCACAGTGGGAGACGTCTCTTTTACTGAAAAGGAGATCGTGGCGCAATCTGACGTCGAGAGGATCGGATCCGATGTAAACATGCTAGTCGTAGAGATCGACCAACAAAAGTACGAGGAGTATCTCTCATCTAGTCAGGTAACCTGACCGAAACGCGACGCTATTGTCGCGTGCGCTCTAATACCCGAGAATCGGGTAATCGGGAATCCACCGTTAATCGGGGACCCTTAGAGACCGCGGCCATAGAGCCATCGTTTGGACAGGAAACCCTAGCCGAGGATGGCCTCTCTATTGCCGAAGAAGGCTCGGGAACTGGTTTGACCAGAACACAAGTCCGGAACAGAAATCGTAGAGCCAGGCGAAAGGCCCTCAAAGCCCGCGTTAAATGCGAGGCTAATCTGGCAGCAGAACGCGAGGCTACAGTCCCTCGCAAACTGCCTTGCGTCAATCGCAATACCTGTCAATATCGCATTAAACGCGAAACTGCAATTTGCGTTAATCGCAAGGACATGCCAGCGTGTGAAGATTCTCCACGCGAGACTATTTTATCTCTACTTAAAACCAGAGAAACTCGCGTAAATCGCCAGGATAAACTTCTCATAAAGCCAGCGTGCGAAGATTCTCCACGCAAGGCTAAAACTGAGCTTAACGATAAACGCGAAACCAGTAAGACTTACGTTAATCGCAAGATTTCTGACACTCACGTAAATCGCGAGGATAAACTTCTCATAAAGCCAGCGTGTGAAGACTCTCCACGCGAGGCTAAAACTGAGCTTAGCGATAAACGCAAAACCATTAAGACTTGCGTCAATCGTAAGATACTTGACACTCGCATAAATCGCGAGAATAAACTTCCCTTAAAGCCAACATGTGATGGTAATTCTCCACGCGAGGCTAAAATTGAGCTTAGCGTAAAACGCAAAGTCGGTGAAACTTGCGTTAATCGCAAAACTCCTTATCTTCGCGTAAATCGCGAAAATAATTTTCAGACTTGCGTTAATCGCAAGAATCGCGTTAAACGTGAAATTATCACTTGCGTCAATCGCAAAAATAAGCCAGCGTGCAAGAATTTTCTTCCATACGAGGCTAACATTCCAGAAGTTAAACTTCTGCAGAAACACCAAGCCAGCGTAAAACGCAAGGCTGGCGTATCAAAATGCGAGACTATTACTCAGCTCCGCGTATTAGAACGCGAAACTACTTCTCAGCTCCGCGTACTAGAACGCGAGGCTATTTCTCAGCTCCGCGTAAATCAACCTGAATACAAAATCGGGGCTGATCGTCGCACTGATGAACCAGAACTTGACACTGATGATTTCAAAAAGCTCCAGTGGGCCCCTGGACCCTCTCAACAGATGAGTGGGCCCCACAATTCCGTATTCAAGGCCACTGACCTCAGAGAATACTTAACCAAGAAAAGAGGCATAAATCAAGTTCAGTCGGATCTTATTTGTCATTACGAGCAGCTTATGACGGTAGTATCTGCTGTAATAAATAATTATTGCTGCAGCAAAAACAGGGTATCGGTGTTCGACCGATTAACTGAGTCGGACAAAAACCCTGCTAAGAAGACAAAAAACTGCTCCCCTAGAAAAAGGATGGAGAATTGTAACTTCTAATATGGTCATAAAAGGGAAGAAAGTCGTAGAAAGGGATGATGACTCGGAATCAAGCGAGAAAGAGCCTCATCATCTTACTCGACTTAAATCAGGAGCTGTCCCACCTCGAAATTATAAGAAACCTGTAACAAGTTCTTACGACGATGACAGCGACAATTTGGCCATAACTTTTCCTCGCTCTTCAGCGTCATCCAAACAGCAGAAATCGATCTTGCATATGGCAGATAAATCTGACGATATCAATCAAAGATTTGAAGCCCAAGAGCAAATGATCCGAGAGTAGCAAAAAACCATCGAGGATCTTAAAATGATGCTCTTGAAGGTGGTCGAGAACAATCAAAAAATGGTCGAGGATAAAGCTAAGACTTCTACAGAATCACCACGGAAGAAAGAAAAAGAAATTCCGTTCAAAATAAATGAAGAAGATAAAGAAGAAAATGCTTACTCGGCACATGAGAACGAGAATAAATATTTTTTCCATGACCCTCATGAAGAAAAAATTGAGAAGTTACAAAGCCAACTTGATGTCTTGATGCACAAAGAGGAACTGAAGGAATCGAGGGTTTCGAGACCATACCCGCTTGAATGGAATTTAGCACCGTACCCTGAAAAATACAAACCGCTCAAGTTGGAGCCATATGACACGAAGGGATCCCCAAGCCAGCACATATACTATTTCTTATCACAAACCGGTCATCTGATGGAAAATGACCCCATAATGACCAAAATATTTGCGAGCACCCTGCGAGGGCCTACTTTTACATGGTTTATGCAGCTGCCTCCGGGAACCATAAACACTTGGTATGATGTCGAGAAACGGTTCTTGACACGTTTCTTTGAGGATGATACAGAAATATCGGTTCATTCCCTCCTTGCGACGAAACAAGGAGAACAAGAAACGGTGAAGGATTTTATAGAAAAGTTCAGGGAAAAATCCATGTATTGTCGACATGGTATGACCCAAGAAACTCCGGTAGAAACCTGCAAGCATAACTTCAGGACTGGCGTGCTGATAAGAATGGGAGCTGTAGAGTCTAAGAATTGGAAAGACCTGTTAAAGCAGGGAGAGCAGGCGGAAAATATAATTCGCCGGATTGAGAAATCTCGTAGCACAAGAAACTCTATAAATAACATGCCATAATTACAGAATCCTAAAAATAAAGGGAAGGCTGTGATGGTGTCAGTTGCAGATCCAAAGTCAAGACCTCATAATCCTAGAGGTGCAGGTCAAAATAGGCCCCTACAAGATAGAACTTATACATTCAAGACGGAGCAGACATGTACTCTATTCTATCTCCTCCTTATAAAGGGCATGTTGAAACTTTCGGAAAATAGAAAACTGGAAGATGCTGGTAAAACCACTGACTCTAACTATTGCCTGTACCATCGGAACGTCGGGCACCCATCTAAGGATTGCTATTCTCTTAAGAACCGAATTCAGGCATTGATAGAAGCCGGGATTCTCACACTTAAAGAGGAACAGAAGAAAGTTTCTGCAAATATGACAATTTTGGTAGTTGGAACCAATAAGTTTCCTGCCAAAGCGACTCTTGTACCAGTAGAGAAGCTGATATCGACACCAAGCACGGGCAACCCGCACTTGCAAGCTGGCCCCTTGGGTATACTCTGAACCACAGTTGCGATCAAGTCGTCCTCATTGGCTAGCAGCCGGATTGGACTGGGGGTGCCGAAAATATTAACGATGATAAATATTATATTGCTTCCGCTACTTTTACTAGCCATTGGACTGGCTAATTGAGTGCTATAAATAATTTTTTTTGTTGCCCAATGCTGTTAAAGCGGCGGGAAGAGAAGATCAAGTTTCTCGCCAATCCTATCATACTGGGGGTAAAAGTTTGAATCAATTACTCAATACCGTTAAAGGCAAAGGGGAGAGAAAATCAATTCCTCAACAACTCATCATACTGAGGGGAATAGTATGGCTAGCCCAACTCAAACGGTAGTTGGTAAAGGCTAATCAAATCCGTTGATAACTGGGGGTTTGCTAAAAATCTCATAAATTCTGTCATATTAAGTTCCTACCTCTGACAGTGAGATGTAGTTCAAGTTACGCGTGAGAGCTTTGAACCGTCTCTACCAAACTCTAGCATGTGCAATTATGCGCCTCTGCCAAAATCTGATCATGACCTGATCATCTTGGCGTGTGCAGTTCAAGTTACGCATGAGAGTTTTGAACCGCCTCCATCGAAATTTCAAGCATGTGCGATTAGGCACCTCTGCCGAATTTCTTGATCTTAACTTGATTACCAAATTGAAGATCCAAAGTATTTCAAAATTTGCTAAGTTCTAAACCATATTGAAAACTTTGGAGGGGGTTCTGTTGGTAGTGAAAATTTCTAAGTAAAAAAGAATTTTCCACACGGACCGCAGAGCTAACTCTGTAGCTCCGCATTTGACTATTTTAGCCTCGTGTTTAAGCAAAACGCGGAGCTAATCCATAACTTCGCGTTCTGATGAATTTAGTTCCACGTTAACTCCGCGTGAGCAGATTTCATTAGAATTCCTAAGTGATTGTGATTGAGATTTGGGCTTATCCAATACCCAAATTGAGTCCAATCATAATCCTAAATTGATTGTGATTGAGATTTGGGCTTATCCAATACTCAAATTGAGTCCAATAAGAAATCCAAATCAAGAGATTTAAATCAATATTAAATATTTGATTAGAATCCTTGATGAATACAAAAACCTTCTTTTCCTATTCCTATGAAAATATTTATTCATATTCCTTTAGAAACTCTCATAACCACTAAAATCTATAAATAGTCTCTTTGAGGAGACTTTAGATATCATCAATCAATAATAGATCAATCACTTCATGATCATCCATCTTCAATTGATCCATCTTCAATCTTTTTTATCCTTTGGCAATTCAAGTACGCGAGAGAGCCTTGAAGCCTTTGGTGATCGATCTTCTTGGAAGCTTTTGTGAAGTTCGAGTTACGCGTGAGAGCCTTGAACTAATCAAGACCATAGAAGATCAAAAAGAGTCGGCCGTCATCTTCGTCAAGAAAGAAGATCATCGTCGTCAGATCATCCAAAAGAGCTACTAGATAGATCCCATCGCTGTGAGAACCCACTATATTTTGTAAAAGAGAGCGATAGATTATAAATCATCTCGTTTGTTCTTTTCTTGTTCACTTTCGTTGTAATCTAAGTTGTATTCAATGGAAAGAGGTAGAAATTTTGCTACGAACAACAACTTGATGTGAAAACTGCTTTCCTTCGTGGTGATTTGGAGGAAAAAAATATACATGGAACAGCTGGAGGGATATGAAGTTGAAGGAAAGAAGAATTGGGTATGTCGACTGCAAAGGAGCTTGTATGGATTGAAACAGGCGTCGAGACATGGTACTTGAAATTCGACAAGTTTATATTAGATTCGGGTTTTGCCAGATGCAATCCAGATCATTATATATATCTACAAAAGTGTAAGGATGGTAATTTTAAAATTCTTACTTTGTATATAGATGATATGCTTGTGGCAGGTTCATACATGAGAAAATCAATGATCTGAAGAGGAAGTTGGCAGGGAGATTCTCTATGAAGGATATATGTGAAGTGAAACAACTTCTTGAGATGCAAATTGTCCGAGATAAGAAAAATAAGAAATTGTGGCTATCTCAGGAGGGGCACATTAAGAAGGTGTTGAAGAGATTCAGCATGGAAAATACAAAATCGGTAATTACAACTCTTGATAGTCAGTTTAAACTGTCAAAATAGTAAGGTGTTAAGACAGATGAGGAGATGAGACACATGAAAAATGTGCCTTATTTATCAGCCGTTGGGAGTCTCATGTATGCAATAGTGAGTACAAGACCAGATATTGCACATACACTGGGAGTTGTGAGTAGATTCATGAAGAACCCTAGAAAGCAACATTGGCAAGTAGTGAAGTGGATTTTCAAGTATTTGAAAGGTATTTCAAAGTATCGCCTGTGTTTTGGGGGTGATTACACATCATTTGAGAGTGATAACACTGATGTGTAAAGTTTTGTGGATTCAGACCATTCGGGTGATAGAGATAAGTTAAAGATTCAGAATAGCATAAAGACATGACTGAATTCAATACCTAGGCTAAACTACTCTAAATGCCACTTAATGGAATATAATCTTTATAACACAAAACTCCTTATATGTTAAGAAAATAAGTTATTCAATGAAATCGAACCATTATCTACATCGCACATCAATGCAGCACTCTATGCCAATCAAATGATATCTATCAATTTTCTTGGATATTCAGAACTTGGAGTATGTAAGTCGCAATATATTTTTGCAATGGCACCTTCCTTCGTGATAATAGCATATACAGAAACAGTGTTCTAAAACTCAATTTAATTGCACGGTCGGTCCAAGAGTGAGTAGCGAATACTCAGAGAACTTGACAAGTACTTGTTCAGAACTCTGAATATTAATATTTCACTATAAATTTATGCTAAAACCAAAATATCATAAATACTATAAAACAAATTTTATACATTTCCAATATCACCTTAGAGACATTTATCAAATAATCAAATTTGTAATTTTTTATGAAAAATCGATTCCATCTCTATCTTATTTTCCTACATATCTTATAATTTTCCAATTCTGATTACAGAAAAAAAACCGACAGAGAATAAATATTGGATCAATAAAAAAAAGATTACAGACAAAAATCAGCAAAATATATACTACTTCAGAAAGAAAATCAAACGTTTTGTCCCTATTATTGATCTTATAATTCAGAAAAAAGATTGCAAAAAAAAATTACAGAAAAATTGTAATATAAATAAAAGGAGATTGCAGATTTATGAAAATAACGAAAAAAAATTGCAGAAAAATCAGTAGAGAAAAAAATGATTGAATTTTTAACAGATTAATTCTGAAGCTCAGAACTCGAATGACTACTTGGTTGAGTTGGCTGAGTATTCTTTCTGTTCGAATTTTCGACCAATTTATCTCAACTCGACTCATTTTCTGAATGAGTCTCAGTACTCGAATAGGTACACGTCCAAATAATCTAGGTTTTAGAACACTATACAGAAAGAACCCGACAAGGCAAAATTAGTATACCTCACTCCTCATATGATAAAATTTGCATCTCTCAATAACAATCTTAGTCTCTCACTCCTCATATGATAAAATTTGCAATCTCTCAATAATACTCTCAGTCTCAGCACTCTACTCCATATCCTTAGTTCTTTCGATTATTATTCTAAATATTCCCAATACAGCCAACATATCCTCCCAAATAAGCTTAGGTTTTGTTGCTCTTATATCACATTAGTTAGATAGATAAAATTAAAACATCTCTAAGGTATCAAATTTATATATTTTGACATGTATATATGGTGCTTAGTATATGAACGCCTGATATAAGTTCATATCTCCAATATATAGCCCGATATCCACTATTCGATATCAAAGGAACTCATGCGATACGATCCTAATGTCTGATATTTGGAATCTTGCTTGCAATATAAATCCAATTCATTTTCGTTAGAACAATGACAAATTGCAACCTTCAAATAATTTAAGATCTTCAATACAAAGAAGTATCCCAGCAAAAAACAAATAATCCTAATTCAATAAATTACTCTCTCAGGTAGAGTTCTCTTATTTTCTGTTCGACCCCTGACTCCAGTTGATAATTCGACGGGCCAAAATGATTCATCACACATTTCATAATTATCATTTGTAATCAAACTTAATCTCCTGTCGAACTAGAATCAAATACAAATTGCATCTTGACTAAAAATATTCAGACGCACTTTACTGTCTAATACCTATCCTAAAATTTCCAATCTTTAACTGAAAATATAAATATTACGATTTCAGATGACCCAATCCAAATTGAACAGATCCAATTGGGTTCCTGCCCAAAAGTTTTGAAATCAACAACAGATCTGAAACTAAATTAATAAATTAATCTAGGTGGATGAAACAGTTCAACAAGAAAATTAAAGAAATAAAAAGAAATGGAAAAAGAAAAGCGTAACTCGTACCTTCTCTCTCTCTCTCTCTCTCTCTCTCTCTCTCTAAGAATCTAATCGATCAGAAAGGGTCTCTCCCCTTTTTCGCTCCGACAGTGACGAAAAAAACGAAACCTCGTTGAGACAAATTTACAACAGAATAAATGAATAAATGCGTTCACAACAAAAATATTTTATTTTTGGGATTTTTACATATCTGTCCCTTATATTTATAAAAATTAGAATTTAGTTCCCCAAATTTTCATATTTATAATTTAGTCCTCAAATCTTTTAAGCTACCATAATTTAGTTTCAGTCATATTTTTAGCACGAATTTTCTGTTATACCTCTAACTTACTTCACTTTAATTTTCCCTTCCCACTTCCTCCTTTCTTCCTCTTTATATTGGGTTCTCCTCTCCATTCTTCTCTCTCTTCCCTTCTAGTTAATCTCTAAAGTGAAATAACTTAGAAAAATCCAATAAGAACGAAGAAGAGAGAGAGAGAAAGAGAAGAGAAAGAGGAAAATGAGGACTAAAATGAAATAATTGAGGGGTATAACGGGAAATTCAGGCGAAAAATATGACTGGGACTAAATTATGATAAGTTAAAAAATTTGGGGACTAAATTATAAATATGAAGATTTAAGGGACTAAATTTTACTTTTTAAAGATGTAAGGGACAGATATGTAAAATACCCTTTAAATTTTCTCAGTACATGCTGAGCAGCTGTGGAGCATAAACTGCAAACGGTGATGTAATATCGTGCGCTGCAATTTAGCAGATGTGGGCCCCGCCTAAAGGAGCTTGTTTGAGGACTACATGTCATCCGTACCACGGAGATGCGTACGAGGGGGACAATAGCTAATCCGATGAGTGGACAGAGTATCGGGTGTGCTCATGGAAAAATATGCAATTTACATGAGAGTTCAGATAAAGTATATTATTAAAAAAAAATTATTATCAAATGATGTATCCACAAAACAAAACGGCCGGCCCTTGTCGGCAGTTTCATACCACTTCACTTGAGGTAGGGAGCCCATTTTTTCTTTTAAATTTTTTTTTTTCCTAGTGCACATATCATATTTTTTTCCCAATATTATTTCTTCTAGCTTTTCTCAGTGAGCACACAATATTCTCAAAATTGCCTATCCACCACTCCCATCTCATCATCTCCTTTGTGTCCTGAGCATAGCCCGTCACCCCGAAGCCACCACACTCCCCTCCCTTATCTCACTCTCCTCTTCTGATGAGATTTTTAAGAGGTTATTCTCTTTAAAGTTTCTCTGTCCAAACTTGCAGTCTGGACAAATTAAATATTGTATTGACTATTAGCCCGGACAATTGTTATCTTGTCCTGACTGCATGTCCAGATATAATGTTTTTACAAAATTTGTTCTCCTAAAAATTAATTGTCCGATTTTACAGTCTAAACATGATAGAATTTGTTTAGGTTTTAAACTCAAATGATCATCAGTATGTCCGGACATAGAACCTGGACACCTGTTCTCAGCTCTCGAACACTCCAAAACCCACTTTTCCCTTCTCCTTCAATCGTATTTCTATACTTTTTAACCAAAAAAGCCCTAATTTTAAAATCTTAAAATTTGAAAAAGGAAAATGGATACTAAAATTCTCACTGGGAAGGAGAGTTGTGGTTGTGAGTTTAAGAATTCATATATTTTTTTTTTTGGGAGATTAAAAGTATTCTTTACTGTGTGAGAGAAGGGAGAAGAGAGGTTGAAGACAAGACAAAAATTGCTATATTAACTAAGTTCATAAGTGAGCTCACTAAGAAAATTGGTATGCTCCTTTAGAAATTCCTGCCCATGTCCCTTATCCCTATTATTATTTGACCATTTCTTAATATTATACCCTACAAAGAAAATAGAAAATAGGTATAGTACCCTCATAAACTATTATGCTTTTACTATTTTTATGTTATTTAATGTTTTATAAACTTCCATGTTTTCTTTGAGAATTCCTGCCCATTTGGCCTTAATTTTTATGTCCTATTTTTTATTTATGATCATACTGCCATTTATTTATTCGTTTAGAGAAAAAAAAAATAGCTTTATCAAATAATATAAGGATTAATATTATAAATTTATCTAGTAAATAGATTAAATTGAATTTCATCTCTTTCTCTCTAAATAATAATTAAATTAATTAAATTCAACTAACTAAGATATTAAAATTAATTAATTAAGTTGAGGATCAATATAGAAACCTATAGGAGATGAATAGAAGTGCTATAAATTTTAACTTAGTTTAACAAATTCACCGAGTTGTAAGTAGTAGAATAAAATAGCAAGCACAAAAAAAGATAAACATCAAATCACACATGAAGTTTTATAGTGGTTTAGAAAATTCTCTACATATACTCTTTCCGTCCTCAAGAAGGTCTTCGATTACTTGTAAAGGAAATCATATATCATAACATGTTCTAGTAAGTAGTAGAAGACTGAACCCTAGTCTACCCAAGCTACTCATCTTTTACAAAAATAATCCTACACAAGTGTCAACCGTATACTGCTATTGTTCCTCAATTAACCCTGACTTAACGACACAGTAAACCTTAACTATGCATTTAAAAAATAATAGATTTAAGACTCACACACCCAATATTAGTTAAGCACACAAATAGAAAGATCTTATAACTCTTAAAAATACATTCACAAAAGATAATTGATTGAAGCCTTTGGAAGGCGATGAAGAAAATGATCTGTCTGGGACACCTATGAAGGTCTAAATAGACACCGTAACCTGTCTTTGTGAAGTGTTGTAGATAATTAAGAATATGCTCAAAAACTTTTTTTAAAATTATCTCATTTTTCTTCAAGTTCTTCTCTAAAAGGTCTCTAAAAAAATGTCTTTTCAATCTTAATAGCCCCTGTTATTCTTGAAGTTCAACTCCTGAAAAGATCTCAACAATAGAGATATTAGGAGGCTAAATCTTGTCTATCCAATCCTACACCAACTCATTATAGTAGCTTTCCATGTTAACAACTCTCAGAAAATAAATCCTAAATTAACTAGTCTTTAAAAACACAGTTGAAAACCCTTGAAACCTGTGCAGCCATCGCGCCATTGATGGCAACTTGTGCTGCCATCAAGGGTTAGCTAGTCATATATAAAATAAACTAACAGACTACCATTAACTAGCAAAAACTAATAAACTACAAACTAATAAACTATCATTATATACTAGTTGTTTTCACTCTTTCTTTCTTTTTTTTTTGCGCTAGGTCCGCGACAATACATAAAATCAGAAATATCTTTTAATGCAAGCTTTAGAAATTGTTGAGAAAAATCAACTCTAACACTATCTTCATATGTACCTTTGCGCGTTCATTTATCACATAATCAGCATACATGTTCTCCTTCCTCAAGATATGTTAGACAGAAAAATTCACAAAACAACTTCTTGGTATACGGGCATCGCGAAGTAGGGGTAACATGTATAGTGTTGCTAACTAAGCCCATTGCCGAAATGGGTCCAAAACCGGTCCAAACCGGTTATGATATAATATATATATATATATATATATATATATATATATATATATATATATATATATATATATATATATATATGGGGTTGTGGTGCTAGGGTTTACTGTGTGCCGAAAAAAAGAAGCCAAAAGAAAAGATAAAAAAAAAACAAAAGAAAAAGGAGGTCGCGGTTGAAATAATTTAAGGCCAAAGATTATTGTTGTGTTGCTGCTGTATATTTTCTTTTGTGAGGCGAGCTGCAACTTTTATAAAGTTGCGGCATGAAGATAAAAGTTGCGGCTTGAAGTAAGGGAAAGAAGCAGGAGTTGCTGGTTCCTTTAGTTGCGGCAGAATCGAAAGGACGGGTGGCAGCTGCTTGGTTATTTTCCTTCAGGATTTTTCAGTGCAGAAGCAAAGAGGAAAATCACTGCAACAACATATTAGGATTTGATTTCAAAATTTTGTGTGATTTTTTTGTGATTTCTCTTGTGGTTGAGAACTAGAAACTTGTAATCATCTTTTGATATAGTGAAAGTTTTTCGATCGGGTCCCCGTGGACGTAGGCATATTGCCGAACCACGTTAAATCTGCATGTTCTCTGTCTCTGCTATTTTTCTCTTCGGTTAACTATTTGATTCCGCTGGTTGTTGCATTAGTATTATTCAGCTATCTTTTACTAACAATTGGTATCAGAGCCCTGCTTCGGGTCAGATTTCACTCAGATCGGTGTTGATTTTGAGTGGGAGTTATGGCGGAAGATAGGAAGGAAAAAATTGAAAATTTTGATGGGACAGATTTCTAATGGTGGAAGTTGCAGATGGAAGATTATTTATATCAAAAGAATTTATATCAACCACTGTTTGGAGAAAAGCTAGAAAAAATGACAGATGAGGAGTGGGAATTGTTGGACAGGAGGGCTTTGGCGTAGATTCGATTGTGCCTGACAAAGCAGATTGTGTTCAACGTCTCCAAGGAGAAAACCACTTCAGGTTGGATGTCAGCATTGGCTAAATTTTATGAGAAGCCGTCTGTTTCAAATAGACTGTTTCTAATGAAAAAGTTGTTCAACTTGAGGATGCCTTCTGATAGTTCAGTTGTTAATCATTTGAACGAATTTAACACATTATGGGTATAACTTGAATCCTTAGATTTTGTCTTTGCTGATGACATTAAAACTTTGATATTTATATGTTCGTTACCGAATAGTTGGAGTAATGTTGTTGTGGCCATCAGCAATTCTTCCAATACTGCTCTTAAATTTGATGATGTTGTGAGTACAATTATGAATGATGAATTGATGAAAAAGAGTATGGGTTAGAACACAGTTTCTACAAGTACTGCTCTGTCGATTGATAATAACAGAAGGAAGGAAAGGGGTAGAAGTTTAAGCAGGAAGTCAAAACAAAGAGGAATATCAAAGTCTAAGGAGAAGTTTAAGAAAAAATTAGTGTGTTGGAAATGTAAGACAGAGGGTCATATGAAGAAGAATTGTCCAAATAAAGACAAGGAAGGAGCAAATGTGGTGAATCTAAATAAAGAGTATGATGACTTGTGTTTGTCTGCTCATACAGAATTGAGGTCAGATATGTGGTTTGTGGATTCAGGGGTTTCGTTCCATTGCACTGCTCGCAGAGAATGGTTTGAGAATTATGTCTAAGGTGATTTTGGGCATGTGACTGTTGGTAATGGGCAGGAATATAAGATTGTCGGTAAATGGACAATTCAGTTGAAGTTGCACAATGGTGGAAAGTTGCTTTTACAATAGGTCAGGCACATACCAGATTTGAAGAAGAATTTGATATCTGTTAGTAAGCTGGATGGCGAAAGTTATCAAATCTCATTTGAGAGGAAACAGTGGAGGATCAGTAAAGGAGCAATGATAGTGGTCAAGGGTGAGAGAGTGAGAACTCTATATTTACTCTCAAGCTCGGTGGATCACGTTGTTTCTTTGGCCACCGTGAAAATGAGAAGGCTACCTTATGGCATCAGAGGCTCGGTCACTTGAGCGAAAGCGGCATGAGGGTATCGCAATCCAGAGGTATGTTGACAGATATGAAATATGCTAATTTTGATTTCTGTGAGAACTGTGTGTTTGGAAAGCAGAAAATAGTTAGTTTTATGAAAGATGGTAAGGAGAAGAAAACCGAGAGATTGGAGTTGGTATATACAGATGTATGGGGGTCTTCTTCGGCGAAGTCTCTTGGAGGTAATTCTTATTTTGTCACTTTCATAGATGATGCAAGTAGGAAAACATGGGTGTTTGCACTTAAGTAGAAATCTGATGTCTTCAAGATCTTCAAGGTATTGAAATCTCTTGTTGAGAATGAAACATGTTTGAAGGTAAAATGTCTGTTGTCAGACAATAGTGGGGAATTTTGTAATAGGGAGTTCGATGACTATTGCTCTGCCCACGGGATCAGTAGAGTAAAGATTGTACCGAGAACACCGCAGCAGAATGGCGTGGCTGAGAGGATAAATAGAACCATTTTGGAGCGAGATCGAAGTATGAGACTACAAGCAGGTTTGTCTTTGCAACTTTGGGGAGCTGCTGTAGATACGGCAGTCTATCTGATCAACAGGAGACCAGCTAGTGTTTTAGATGGAGGAATTTCAGAGGAGGTGTGGTCTGGTAAGACTGTGAATTATTCATCCTTAAAAGTGTTCGGTTGTATAGCATATGCACATGTAGATCATGAGATGAGAAAGAAGCTTGATTCTAAATCTCAGAAGTGTGCATTCATTGGATACGGTGGCGACGAATATGGTTATTGCTTATGGGATTATGAGCATAACAAGGTAATTCATTGCAGAGATGTAGTATTTAATGAGGGCTGTATGTATAAAGACCGAATGGAAAGTAAGAGTGACAATACAGTGGAGAAAGAGCACTTGGAGCTGAATGAGCCACAGGATGGGATATATACCATGGATAAAGAAATGAAGAAATACCTACATCTGAAGAAGAAGAAATGACTACACATGAGAATACACAAGTTTCAGATGAGACCGAACAGGAGAGAGAGCCACTGACTGATGTAGATGGTTCCAGTACTTCATCAGAAAGTGTTCCCACTTTGAGGAAGAGCACGAGGATAAGGAAGCCAACCCAAAAACTTTATCTTCCATTATATCATGCTTTGTATACTGATGCAGGTGAACCAGAGAGTTACCAAGAGGCTATGCAGGATAAATTTCGTCTTAAGTAGGAGCAAACCATGCGTGATGAGATGTCTTCTTTGGAGGAGAATCACACATGAAAATTGGTGAAGCGACCAAAAAAGATGAAAGTATTGCATAACAAGTGGGTATATAGGGTGAAACATGAGGCAGGAGGGACACAAAGGTTCAAGATTAGACTTGTGGTGAAGGGATACGGTCAGAGAAAAAGTATTGATTTCAATGAAATATTTACACCTGTTGTCAAGATGACTTCTATCAGAATAATACTAAGTATTGTGGCTATGAAAGGATTGTATTTAGAGCAGCTCGATGTGAAGACTGCTTTCCTTCATGGTGATTTGGAGGAGGAAATATACATGGAACAGCCGAAGAGATATGAAGTTAAAAGAAAAGAAAATTGGGTATGTCGACCGAAAAGGAGCTTGTATGGGTTGAAACAAGCGTCGAGACAATGGTACTTGAAGTTCGACAAGTTTATATTGGATTCGGATTTTGCCAGAAGCAATTCAGATCATTGTGTATATCTACAAAAGTTTAAAGATGGTAATTTTATTATACTTACTTTGTATGTAGATAATATGCTTGTGGCAGATACATGGATGAAGAAAATTAATGATCTGAAAAGGAAGTTGGCAGGAAGATTCTCTATGAAGGACATGGGTGAGGCTAAACAACTTCTTGGAATACAAATTACCCGAGATAAGAAAAATAAGAAATTGTGGTTATCTCAGGAGGGGTACATCAAGAAGGTATTGGAGAGATTCAACATGGAGAATACAAAACCGGTAACTACAGCTCTTGGTGGTCAGTTCAAACTGTCAAAGGAGTAAGATGCCAAGACAGATGAAGAGACGAGACACATGGAGAATGTGCCTTATTTATCGGTCGTTGGGAGTCTCATGTATGCAATGGTGAGTACAAGACCAGATATTGCACATGCAGTGGGAGTACTAAGTACATTCATGAAGAACCCTGAGAAGGAATATTGGCAAGCGATGAAGTGGATTTTCAGGTTTTGAAAGGTACTTCAAAATATTGTTTGTGTTTTGGGGGTGATAACATTGATGTGCAAGCTTTTATGGATTCGGACCATGCAGGAGATAGAGACAATGGCAGGAGCACCACATGTTATATTTTTACTGTAGGAGGGACAACGGTAAGCTGGGTTTCAAGACTACAATCAATTGTTGTTTTATCTTCGACAGAATCTGAGTATGTTGCAGCTGCAGAAGCAAGTAAGGAGTTTATTTGGTTGCAGCGATTGATGAGTGAGTTGGGTTTTGATAGAGTGGATTGCAGGTTATTTAGTGACAGTCAAAGTGTAATTCATCTTGCTAAGAACTCGGCGTATCATTCACGAACTAAACATATTCACTTGAGATATCACTTCATTAGATCCTTATTAGAGGATGGCCAAGTGAAGTTGGAGAAGATTGAGGGCAGTAAGAATCCTGCAATATGTTGACAAAACCGGTTGATGGGAAAAAGTCGAGCTATTGCTCAACTTTGGTGCATTTGTGTTGAATGCTGAAATTGGGACTGTAAACGATCGAGGTAAAAATTTTGGACACTGAAATTATCATGTATAGAGATTACATTTTTAACAATAGGTCTCTAAGTGGGAGATTGTTGCTAATGGAGCCCATTACCGAAACGGATTTCGGTCAACCGAAACGGGTCCAAAACCGGCAAAAACCCATTATGATATAATATATATATATGGGGTTGTGGTGCTAGGGTTTACTGTGTGCCAAAAAAAAGAAGCCAAAAGATAAGATTAAAAAAAACAAAAGAAAAAGGAAGTGGCGGCTGAAATAATTTTAGGCCGAAAATTATTGTTGTGTTGCTGTTGTATATTTTCTTTTGTGAGGCGAGCTGCTGCTTTTATAAAGTTGCGGCTTGAAGATAAAAGTTGCGGCTTGAAGCAAGGGAAAGAAGGAGTTGCTGGTTCCTTTAGTTGCGGCAGAATTGAAAGGACGGGTGGCAGCTGCTTGGTTATTTTCCTTCAGGATTTTTCGGTGCTGAAGCAAAGAGGAAAATCACTGCAATAAGAGCTTAGGATTTGATCTCAAAATCTTGTGTGATTTTTTTGTGATTTCTCTTGTGGTTGAGAACTAAAAACTTGTAATCATCTTTTGATATAGTGGAAATTTTTCGATCGGGTCCCCATGGACGTAGGCATATTGCCGAACCATGTTAAATCTGCGTGTTATCTGTCTCTACTATTTTTTTCTTCGGTTAACTATTTGATTCCGCTGGTTGTTGCATTAGTATTATTCTGCTATCTTTTGCTAACATATAGTCACCATGTCTCTCAAATAAAGTATCCTTGAACATCCCCTTTCACCACTATATGCTGACCAGAAAGACTGTCTGTCGCCCAACAAATAGCCTCCTACAGATCTCGCATCTCAACTTCTAGCACTGATACAGAGGTTACAGGAATACTACCTGCTCCAATCAATACACCAATATCATTTCTGATAACAAAAATAAGTTCCTGCCTTATCACCAAATACGGAACTATCAAGATTTATCTTAAACCACGCTTCAGGAGGAAGGTCCCACCGAACTCACTACGACTGGTGTGTCTCGGATAGAAGACCCGATAATCCCAAGATCATTAGAAGTCTGTAATAGATGGCAAGATAGAGAGTTTTTTTTTGGACGAGTTGCTTTTTATAATGTAATTATGTAAATAACTATTTGCACTATTAACTCTATTCATGGCTTTAAAATATATATGTATCTTAAATCTGCTCATTTTCGATATCGAAATAAAGGAAACTGGAAGGAGAGTAGGAAGCCTCCTTACCGACATCATATCTTTTTAAGTTTTTCTCCTTAAACGTCATCCTTAGAGTCCGACCAAGAGTCACCCGAAGTTGTATCACCCCGCCTCTATCAAGGCTCGGAGGCACCTAGAGATTATGCTAAACGGGCTTCCATCAACAAAACCAATGTATAGAAGAAAGGAGGACGTGCACGAGGAGCACAAGGAGAAATCTAGAATCATCTATCAAGAATGAATCTAGCAGCAGTAGCAACAGGTTTCATTCCCGACCTAGGCGACAAACAGAAGCATATATGCTTGCAGATGGTTGAGAGACCAAGGACGAGACCTTGCTAACCGTACTGTGGCATAAGAGATATCAGACTGTCAGCGGATGGTCCTACAAGAGAGCAGCAGTTGCTAAACTACTAACAGATGAGAAGCCTATGCATTGTTGGTGCAAGTGCTTGTTTGTGTTGCCACTAGGCATGGTGTGTTTAAATGGCAAAGCCACTTTGCCGCTACCAACAGTACCTAGCCATTTAAGAACACTAGACCTGACTAGTGATTCATAAAGACATACTCATTAAACTGACTATGGAGGTTACAAACAGTTCCTAACTAAAATTTTCCAAACTAAAATTTTAGACTTTAGACTAAGCCAAAGTCCGAATGGAGCATTATGATAAAAGCACAGTCCGGCCCAATGGACTTTGAGCAGACCATCACTATTATATAAATGCAAACATAACAGGCAATACCATGTAATACCATGTTCAATCTTCTTTCATGTACAGTTAGCATACCAATCTCACACCAATTTTGTTGATTTATTGATACCATCTATATGACTTGAACTCAACTAACCAATATAACAGATATCAGTAATGAGGAGCTCATGAGTAGCCATCACAAAATTCCGAACTATGACTTGAACTCAACTAACCAATGTAACAGATATATCAGTAATGAGGAGCTCATGAGTAGCCATCACAAAATTCAGAACTCAGAAGCAGCAACCAGCCAACTCAATTTCTGCTGCAGCTCCATGAAATCCAAAATCTCCTGTCATATACTCAAAGCTAAAGTCAATTATCCAGTTCACAACACCAAAACCCAACAATACTAGGACTTGACCTCTTCTATAAAAATCCCACATACAATAGCCATCCAACTCAAAACCTTTAGAAGGAAGAAGAAGAATGGGGATGAAAACACCCAGAGGCTATGTACCTATGCTGGTGAGGCAAGGCGGGGAGGAGAGAGTCTTGGTGCACACTGAGCTCTTGAAGCATCCAAGCCTCGGGGGTTATGCTGGACTTGGCTGCTCAAGAATTCTGTTACCAACAGCAAGGGATCCTTAGGATTCCATGCAGCATCGAGCAGTTCCAGTCGTTCTTTCATTGCTGTGAATCTCTGAAGGCAAAATCATGACAATAAAGTGTTTCTCAATTCTTGTTGGTGCCTTTTAACAGAAGATGTTTATATTTTACAATTCAGGTCAGGTAATATGCTGTAGACTTCAAGATAGTCTTGAAAAAATTGATACAAGTCAATGAATTGAAAGAATGAGGGGCAATATTTTCAACAAGCAGATGCTATCTCAAAAATGACAATTGCAATTACAAATCAAACAGTAATGAATGAAAGAAAGTTACAGCCGCGCAACTACAAAACTTTCCTACCTTTTTTCTTCTTATCAACTTTCGATACTTTCTACAGATGACATACATAGGAGATGTGAAGTTAAGAGGTAGCTAAAAAAAATATAGGAGGACAAACTGACAAAGTGAAAAATTGTAGAGATAACAGAATAATAAATAACTCAGCCCAACATATTATAGGCAACTGAACCTAACCCATTACCTTAATATATGGGAAAATAGAAATTGACACAAAACTATCAATTTATGATGCATCACAGTAGAAATAAAGAATAATCGATATATCCCTTGCAAAACAAGAGCATCGAATATTGGTACACAGTGCTCCATTTGGATTAATCACAATATAAAGCAACAGCACATCCCAGCATACAATTATCTGGCAACCATACATCAAGTATAAAGGTTCTGCCTAAGTATAAACTGGAGTTTAAAAAAAGGCTTTTCGTTAAAGCATCTCAAATTATTATACAAACGACTGTTAGTACAAAAATATGAAATAAAGATGGCTAAACCTGTATACATTTAATTGTAAGCAATGTATAATTCTAAATCTTAATCATATATGATTTATGCAAAATATGAACAGATCAAGCACAGTCTTAAACCCTCCATAAACACTAAAAAAACAGAAATATGAAGCATCTTATAATCTAAGATAAAAGCAAAAAGTTACAATTTTGCTGCATTTCCATAAAAGAAAATGGCTCAAAAATCTACCACAAGGAAATAAACCCCTAAAATGGCAGTCATTGATAAACCCTAAACTATCAACATGCACGTACCTGAAGCTGAATCTAGGGTTTCAGTTTTTGAGCAAAAACCCTAAAGTTTGGGAATAGAGCAAGGGAGAAAGAGTTTGGGAATAGAGTGAAGGAGAAGGAGATGGAGCGGGAAGGGAGGAGGGTTTTCGAGATTTCTAAGGTGAGATTCAAGGAGGCGAGTGCGAGACCTAGAGCTTTTTTCGTCGTCTTCAGATGAGAGCTAGAATTTTTTTCGTCGTCTTCGGATAAGAGGGAACGAACGCAGACTCATGAATTTGGGAACGGAGATGAGTGAAAGGATTTGGTAGTTTGGGCTAACTTTTGGGCGGGTTTGGACATGTCCAAACCTTGCCCATTTGACAAAAACTCAAATAACCTGTTCAAACCCTACCCATTTGACAAAAACTCAAATAAGACAAATCCAAACCCACCTTTTCTAACTGGCCCGAGTACATTACCATCCATATTCATAAGCAAATACATCAATAACTTGTTTTGAACAAATATACCTTGTTATAAACATTTTAACCATCAAACACTGAAACAGCCACAGGATGCTTGAAAGAACACTGCACTACATTAAACCATCAACTAAATTGCAATATAGGGGGCTTGATAATAAAAAAATTATAGAAAAAGCAAAAGCTCTATTTAAAGACGCCCCGAAGAAGGAAATAGAAAGTTAACAAAATACAATGCACTTGCACAAACCCATTATCAAATGTGCACTTAACAAAGAAAAGGACATTTCAACCAGCAAAGCTATATTTGCACAAAAACTCCGAAAACATATCTCACCGACTGGTAATAATGCATGCATATGTCAAGTTTCAAAATATATCTATA